>JAWLRI010000158.1:348727-367038 GCA_034781795.1 Crypturellus tataupa
CTGCACAAAGAGGAGCCAGCAGGCCCCGTCCTCCTCCCGCGCGGCCATTGAGCGGGAAGCGAGCTCGCGGCGCCGTGCAAAACCCAGCGCCAGCACAACCTTTATCAGGGGATAAAGCCGCGTTTGTAGTCAGCGGCGCCCCGCGTGTGCTGACTCCGGGCCCCGGGAACATGGCACGGGCAGCGCTGAGCGAACCCATGACCTGGCGCTCCCTCCGCAGTGGCGCTATAGAAAATTCCGCCTTTCTCATGCAAATGCACCGGGGTTTAACAGGGGTGATGTCATGCGACAGCCACCCCATCGCTGCCAAAACGCCCAGGGATGGGGCGCCCGCGGGATTGGGATCCGGCTGCGTTGAATACCGCGTGCTCTGCTCGCTCACGGTGCCTTCGGGGAGGGAGTTTCCATGTGTCCCTTCAGGTTACTGCTGAGGTTGAAAAGCGTTCACCCCCAGAGCCTTGCGAGCGAAAGTCTTCTCGTTTTGCTTCTTGAAAAACACTCTCATTTATTTTTCATTTTGCTGTGATTCCATATCAACTGGATTTTCTCACCCAAAGATGTAATGCACTGCTTGTCAATACCAGTTAAAATCATGCGGCTACAAAGGAGGGCCTCATTGGAAAGGTTTTTCTTTTGGCACCCAGCTGCACTTTTTGATTTATTGTAGCAGGACTGCATGCCAGTTACCGCAGTAAGAGAGACCACATCCAAAAATATGACAAGAACCTGGAAAGCAAAACCTGTGGTGTTTAATTAAATAACCATTGCTTTTATTTTTTTTTAGAAAAGTCATCTGGGATTTTTTTTTTTTTAATGTTTTAGGGAACAACGTAAATCGAAGCTGAACAGTTAATTAGTTATTGATTAAAAATCTATTGTGATGAGTATGTTGTGTTGCACTTTAGGGGGGAAAAAAGAGAGTCTAAAAGTGAAGTAATGGGAAAACGCTGGTAACATTTTTATAATCCAACAGAGGATTTTACAAAGCTTTCTCTTCTTCTGTATGCCGGGATCCAGCCAAAATTAGCACGTTCTAAAAATAATAAGAAAATCTCTTAATTATTTATATCCGCTTACTTGATTATTCATTAGAACATTCTCGTTGTTGCTTTAAAGACAAAACTCAGAAATTTACTGCTACCGAATCTGTTTTTGTACTTCAATTCGTCAGAGTAAGAATGGACCAAAGGATGCACAAGCCATATGGGAACCTCTTTTCCTGCATCCAGAGAATAGTATGGAAACCAAAAGGAGGGCATGCAAACAAGAAATAATCAGAGTTTATATACCAAAGCGTGTACATATCAGCTGCATTTATTAAGGCTATGAACCTCCAAGGTTTTATACCAAGGGATCCAAACCCTTGGGGTACATAAAGTCTTTCTAGAATCACAGCCTGTGTTATTGTTAGGGGCTGAATTCAAATGTTCAGATGGCTGTTGCAGAAATGGGAGTACATACAAGCCTACAGATAGGCAGCAAATAGCTTTAGCATTTTTTAATTATTTATTTTTCTAAAAAGAGTGAATTTTAAGATTCCTCCTGCCGTCCTATGCTTTTGGAAGACGAAGCCAGACCAAGTCCTCAGCCGACGTAGAGCAGAATAGCTCTGCTGAAGTAAATAACTGCCTTCCCCAGTCTACAGCATGAACTTTTAGCCCCGAAGGCAGCGTCGGGACAGCAGAAAATACAGCAATTTAAATTCCCCTACCAGAACAGATCAATCACCGTGGAAAGAAAGGAAGGGGCCCAGGACTCTGTGGAACTGACTTGAGACTAAATCAAAAAAGGGCCGATAGTACATGGGAGGTGAAGATGGATTAGTCCAAACAGGGCGCCGTCTCGCGATGGAACGTGATGGGGATCCAGAAATGTGCTTTCCCCTGTGTGCATTCCCAAGGAATCACACAGGGAAGCGTCGTGGGAAGCCTCCTACTTATCCGATAAGAGGTTCAGACGCGCGTGGAGTGCCTCAGTGCCCACTTGGGCATTTTCTGCCCAACTTTCTGCTTCATCCGGTAGTCGTCACCCACAAGGTGCATAAGATGAAGGCTTAGTTTAACACTGCGGCTCTTGGGATTCAGCTCCACATCTCTTCTCACTCAACAGAGCAGCACTGCTGCTTTTCAGAATGAGGGGCTGTGTGAAAGGGCATTTTCCACTCCTTTTGTTGCCTCTGCACAGCAGAGACTACAGGATTCATTTGACCAGAAAGGGAGAGACTGAAGGCAAACGTGACCCTCTCCCCTCATGGTTTGGAGAGTCACCTTGGCTAGTTAATGCTAAGTGATGAACACCCGCTGGGTACAAGACACGGGCTTTGCGGGCAAGGATGTGCTCTCTTTTACACAAAACAGCTCCTGGACAAACCTGTGAAAGTTAAAGTCTAAGAGCTTATGAAGTGCCATGACATGATTTCATCTAACGACCCGTGCAGGCAGCAGAGCAATTTGTAAAACGTAAAGTTGAATGTGTTGGGTACTAGAAAATATTCGGTTAAAACCTGGACTGCATTAATGAATTAATGCTCTTTTTCAATATTGCAGAATATTTACTCTTTGTGCAGTGGTGGCACGTAGCTCTGAGAATAAAACTCTTTTTCTGATTAAAGAAAACTTTTGTAACATGAATCTAACCTTAGTCTTACCTCCAACCCGTGTATCCCTTTCTGATGATGTCCCCAATAAAGTAAAATAATGAGAGGGTCTTTCTGCATCCGGAAAGTGGTCATCCATATGTGGGCTACAAGGATGCAGCTGCAGGTGCCCAAGCAGGATCAGAGTGGTAGTGTGGAGCAAGAGGGTTATTTGCCCCTTTCACATAGCTCCCTATACTGTACTTCCACACATTTTTGCATGGTATTGCTTGTATCGTATTTAATTATTTAAAATAATAATTACTTATTTATATATGCTCTGTCATCCCCAACTAAAAGGTAAAGGAAACAAAGTGATAGAGTATTAAAACAATAAATAACATCTAATAACTCCCAGGGAGAATAGGCAGTGGTTTTACAAGAGGAAAGGGGAGACAGAGACATAAAACAGAAGACAAAGGAAAGGTTTTTATGATGAGATTTAAAACAAGAATCATAAAAATGAAGATGGAGGGAAAGAAGTAAAAAAAGTTGAACCTGATACAGAACATACTTTCAAACGGCAACAGGCAAGAAAATACATCAAGGTGCTTTGAAAACAATGAACTGGCAGAGACAAGAAGACAGGAAATACTCGTTTGAAGCACAGCAATTTCTGTAACGTGGAGAGCTTTAAAACAAAGCCACTAAAATGAAGAAAATAAGAAGGAAAAGGCATGAAGCAAAAGGTACAGCGGCACTTAAACACGTAGCCTGGTCTTGGCTGCACTAGGGTGGAGGAAGAGGCTGGAAATGTCACTGGGTGAAACCCCCTTTCCTACAAGTGTCTGTCCAGCCAGCTGCCACAATTTGCTGTCTTCAAATACATACCTGGAATGCTGCAATGTTCTGGACAGAAATTACCACTAGGGAAAGAAATGATGAAGGAAAAACACTGCCTGCACCCGGAGAATGATACCGAGTTTCATCCCAGGGACTCCTGGCGAATTCGAACTAGAGAAAGCAAACAGAAATACAGACATATGAAGAAAAGGAAGAATAAAACAAATAAACTCAAGAATTAAAACAGCACAGATGCACAGTCACAAACATACACACGCACAGTTGTTTTGTCTCCACTTAAACTGTAAACATGAAAGATTCCTGAATTCACTTCAATGGGGAAAGGAATAGCTCTCTGAAAATCTACCTGTCAATTCATGTGCCTTGCAGAAAGCTAGAGAGGGGTGGTAATAAACTGTTGATTGGTTCCTGACTGACCTGGATCCCTGGCAAGAATGTACAGCTGCAGCATTTGCTTGGAAATTGTGTCTGTTTAAAAGATAAAGCTCAGTGTCCTTTTGCAGTAATAATGTCCTATGCATGAGCACAGAAGATTGAAATTAAAGAAATACAAATGGGACTTCTGTTGTTTATGGCTTGTTCCAGCAAGCCAGAATAAGCAAGTATTTCATGTATCGTGTACGTCTATTCAACAGGAGGGAAGGTGCTACCCAGATTGCTGTCTCCTTGCTGAACTGTAGCAAGAAGCAGATTCCCAAGACCACAGGAATGCAAGGCCATAGATGCTGAGCTTAGGATCACAGTACAAGGACATCATTTCCAGGCTATTCCTTACATCGTGACACAAAGGAAAAGCTTTTCCCTTTTCTTTGAGAGCAGGATTTTTGCCAACCCCCCAGCTAACTTTGGACAATTGCCTCTGAATACTCTCTAGTGTAGTGCCTAGCATGATGTTGATTTTACATCTGTTGGAATAATAGCACAAAGAACTCATAATAGGCTTTCGAAGTGAAATGATAGCTCCAGCCATCTGGAAATAGTTATAAGGTTTATATATGCACTTCTGATTTTCCTAGAGTGTTCCTATCAAGCTTTCAGTGCCAAACTCAAGAGCACAGGAACAATCCGCATGCTTCTCCATACATATGACATAGATAGGGACTTCTACATGCCTATTCCTTTTTTTTTTTTTTCAGATGGAAGAAATTGCTGAGTGCTTTGGTGGTCAATGGTAACCTAAGCAGTCTGTGTGTGCTACTGCCCAGCACATCTTGGTGCTCCTAAAGTTTCACCCAAATCTCTGTGTGCTGACTTATCCCTTCTAGCATCATTCAGGAGCCACTGCTTCCAGCTGACCAGTTCCTCATGGATCCCTGTGATACTTTGACCAGAGAATGTAAGTCCAGGTCCTCCTCATATGCAACGTATCTGTGGTCCTCCGGAGCCAAGACTGTGTCTTCAGATATTGAGATTTAAACAAAGCATGATGAGTAGTCTTGCTTTGGAAAGAACATTTCACTTTAGACTTTGCCTTAGCAAAGGGCTCTGGATTTATTTGCACCATTTGCCCAAATCATGATGCTTTTCCCTCACTGGAGTCTTAGGTGAGGCACATGGTTGGGCCTGTTGGGCTTTATCACAGTGTTGAATGAGGCAATCTGTGGTTCAAAAGAACGAAATATTACCTATTTACAGCATTTGGGCTCATCAGTGCTCAGCTGAATGGGAAACCTGCAGACGTGAAGCCCCTGTGCTGCCATCCCCAGTGCAGCCACCTTGTCCCCTCCGCACGCACCAGCTCTGGAGTTGGGAGCTCCTTAGCATTTGCCTGGCTCCACTGTATACAGTATCTAATCTGAATTTCCTGTATCCATTTCCATTTGAATCGGTGATCCCAACAATGAGGTTACCCAGAGCACCCGAGGGGACATGCCAGGGTGAGATACAAAGCCCCATTGAGAAGGAGCTATCAATTAGCAGCTGCACATTTGCTATTCAAGCAGCATTAGAAAGTAATTAAATTTAAGCGGGCCCTTCATTCAAAGCTGCAGGGGCAAGTAAATAAACTTAGCAGAAGCCACAGCTATTAAATGAAGACATATGGCACAGGCAGTCAATGGCAGGAAAAGATTTCTGCGAAAAGCAGCTCTTTCAGAAGGGGCTGGGGAGGGGGCCGGACCCTGCTCGAGACCTTGCAAGGGCTAATTCGGGGCACAGTAAAGCGCTTCGTCCTTAGCGAAAGAGGCTGCAGCTATAAAACCGCCGCGCGGCCTCTGCGAGCCGGCGGCGCTTGTTCTCCGGGCGCAAGAGGAGTTTTCCAAGGTTTTACAAGCAAGTCTTTTAATCACCTCACAAGTCCCAGCGCCTTAAACGGAACACCCTAAAGCGCAGGTGGACTGTTGTGGCGAGGGCGCACGTGGCTAGAGCCCGTATCTGTGCAAGATACCTGCCCGTTGCTGGTGCCTGTGGGACTCGGGGGAACAAGCCCCAGTGCCTTTAACAAATCGGTTTCATTTCGTCCGCTCTGAGGGTATTCGAGTGCTTTTGTGAGCATCACATTGGTATTGCACAACATACTACAGGGAGGAGTTAAAATTTTGTTGGTGCCAAGAGCATACATACACTTTCCAATCTTGTCATTTTATGTGTTTAACCACTTATTTACCAGATTTAGCAGTTTGTTCCTTGTCCGTGGTAACTAAGCAAGATTACATGTTATTTTCTCTTGGTCTGGAGCCTACAAATCAGTTGGTGCTGTAACAGCTCTTGGCTCAAACCTAACTCTTTCCTTCTCTTCATGCAGCAGTTTTACACCTACACCTTCTAGGCAGGTCTCTAACACTGGTAATGCAGATCATGCTCTAAGGACTCTCGGATACATCCCTGTTTCATGTGGTAGGTCCCCGAAGCATCTTGTGGGACTGCGTTCCCAAAGCCTTGCTTTGCTCACTACCCTTTGCTAGTGCTATTTGATCCTCCGGTTTCATAATTTGTTCGGATCTGAATTCCCAAGGCTCTTGAAGGAATCCATCTCAGCCACGTTTTTGCCTTCTTCACATCAGACGTGCAATCTGGGCTGCCTTCTAGGCTCCCTTTGTGGTCAAGGGAGGTGGTTTAGCACCTCTCTTGAGATGCTTTTCCTCCTGTCCTTAGGGCTGTGTGGAGATGCATCCCTTAGGGTCCATGCTAGACACCTACCACAGCTTGCCAAGGCCAGGTCCAAAGTGTAGCTCATCCTCCCTGAAATCCTGTTGTTACTCAGAATTCAGCTCATAGAAACAAGGCAAAGCTCTGCAAGAGATGCCCATTGGCTCATATATTCCTGCCACCAAAATGCATTTTCAACTTGATTTTTTTCCTCTGTTTATGTTTTACAGTGAACATTACTGCGGCACAAGGAATCATATAACCCTGTTGTCATCTCCTAAACTGTCTACTGAACGATGCAGGATGCTATTCAAGAGCGCTGCCCTGTGACTTGGCAGGACTAGAGGACTGGACTTTGTTTTACAGCTTTTCAATGCACCCTTTTAACCATTCACACACATCATTGTTCGAGAAGATTATTGGAGAGGAGCTATCTTGTACTTGATATCACACGTTTAAAATCACAAAACACTCGCAAAACACTTAAATTCAGAACTGTCAGATTGGAACCCCTTAGCTGACATTATAATAATTGCTAGGAATTATCTAGCAAATACTGATTTTATGCACCACAACCCTGACACTGGTGTTTCTAGACAGCTGAGACAGCACTCAGGGGCCTCATGCAATATTCTCACATATACATATAAAATAAAAAATAAAGGATAAGCTTTCTTGTTTTAAGGCTTGTTTTTAGTTCTGCCTCACGTTTGGATGCTGCTTATGCTTGTGCTCGTGGTGCAAGCAGTCTCCTTGCTCCACACACTGATCCGTTCCTCACTGAATTTTGCTTTGACTCGGTGTGATTTTTGATCCGGTAATCCTGTCCACCGAGAACTGAGTTTCCTCTCCAACATGCAGCGACTGATCTGTCTCTATTCTGCACACTGACACCATTTTATTATACCTTCTTTCTAAGCCTCAGCCAAGAAGTTATAATAGCCTTTTCTATGCCATTCCTGTGAACCCCCTGGAAACTAACCTTAAATTATGAGCGCTACAAACTCCCTTCCCGCATGAAAAAAAAAAGACAAAACTTTGCATGTGTGACTGAAAAAATCCCACAACTTTTATAAAGGCTTCAAATGTTGCTCCTTCCTTTTGGTTTCATGTATGAACCTTGTCTCTCCGCGCTGCTCTTCTTTCTAGTGGCACAGGAAGCCTTAGGACACATGGCTGATAAAAAGCCCTGTTCTTCCTTACCTAAGTGAGGCCGTTACACGAATCTGGTGGCCCAGACCTGGCAATGTTAAATACAAAAATCCTCTTTGTTCATCTTTTTATCTCGCCGTGCAATTTTCCCGCTTAAGCAGCTACTGGATTTCCACCGTGGTGCTAAAGCCTCTCTCATCCCTTCTTCCCCAACAGTTTTATTCCATGGTATTAGGAAGCAGCCCTCAGCAGGGACTTTTATGTCTTGCCGTATAACAAAACTGAGCGTTCATCAGAGTAATAGGTTAAATAATGTGAAAAGCAGTTTTGGAAAGGGTAAGTGTTGTTAGTGGCCCCCACAGGAACAAATTTCCTAGCAAAAAGTAGGAGGAAGATCTTGCAGGATGTCACTAGTGACAAAACCAGGGAAGCCTCGAAGCTACCGCAACACGAACCTGCCCGATTCTCCCAAAATATCCTGCTTCACTATCACTATTAGGGAGTCAGTCACCAGGAGATGCTGCTATTTTTGGCTTGATCCTGCTGCCAACCTCTGTATCCACAGGGGAAAATTAAAAATCCCAACAGCATGCAAAAAGGAGTCTGACCTTTCAAAATGATGCTCTTAAAAATCCGATGGCAATTGCAGGCTGTGCCTTAACTGTGCGCAGGTCTCCACATTAAGTAGAAATAAGAGCCTGGTTAAAGCTCAGGTGTAAATACCAGCCTTCATGTGGCTTTTTATACCTTTTTTAAGGATTCAAACAACTATTTCTTTTATCTGAAATCCTTCAGGTCTGTGATGCCTTAAAATGTTTAATATATTTGACACGACGCATTATTCCGTGTCACTTTCTGTTACGCCGGCTGCTTCCTCAGCTTGTATGACACGGTGTCACAGAGGAGAGACATCAAAAGGAATTATGGAAAAGGAAACACACATTTGAATTCTACCAGGGAGAGGAAGCAAGGAAAGATGCGCTGCATTTATGATAGGCTGCAGTAAGATCCTTACGCTAGGTAGCGAAAGGCACAAGTTTGAGGTTGCCCGAAGATGTCTGGTTTTGACTCTAAAGGGGCAGATTTTCTAAAATGATCATTCTTCACATTAAGGCCCCATGTTTTAGTGGTAGCTAATGGAACTAGTGGAAACTGGTGGGAGCTGAGCCCTCCCTGCAAAAGCAACCACTTTATTCAGAGGCTTAACCACACGCTGAGTGTTTGTGATAACTTCAGCATTATTTCATTTATCGAGGACAGGCACGAGCGCAAAGACAGGCCAAGCAGCCGGGCCCTTTCGGAAGGAGAACGCACCAGGTGCCCAGTGCATCTGGGCTGGCTGGGACGTCTCTTCCAGGAAATCCCGGCGCAAGGGCGGCAGATAAGGAGCACGGAGCAGGAAATCATCAGCAGGGTTTGTTCTGCACGGACACAATATTGGCTGCCTTCCCACGCGGCACAAACAACGCGGCGGCTCGCGAAGCCCGACGTGAGCTCACCAAAATCCGATGATCGCCCCCGAATTGCCCAGCGCTGCGGTAATGCTTCGGCTGCAGCTCCGGCCCGCCGCGCTCCTGATGTGCTTCCTGCCAAACCCTTTCAGGGTGGATAGAAACAAATCCCGCAGCAAAGCCGTGTATCCCAGACCGGCCGTGCATCCGGAAAGGATGCGGAGGAGGGACCCAGAGCATGAGCGTTATCCCAACCTCAGTGCTCCCTTGCGGGCCAATTGCAGAAGCCTATGGATGCCCTGTGGATGCCCTATGGATGCCCTATGGATGCTCCTGGGGCAAGTGAGCCCCAATCAACCATTGGAAAAAGCCCATATGTGTGCTCGTTTTTTACCAGTGAGCTGTATACTGCACGCCCATCACTGTGTTTTGGGGAATACTTCAAGAAATCAGCCAGATACCACATGCCTAAGTTGAGCATGGGTGTCCCCAGGCCCTATGACCAGACTGGGTAAACTTGCCAGCTGTAAGTGATCAAAATGAAGCCTTAGATGCAATTTGTTTTATCCTTGGGTCCCCGGAGGAAGTTTTGCTTTATTTTTCTTTCCTTTCTTCACCTTTCCTTTTTCCTTGGCGCAATCTATTTGTTTTCCAAGCACAATGCACTGAGCAGCTCAGACCAAAGCGGTCACGAATGGTGCCATCTGCAATGATGCTACCACACCGACCAGATCTACAGCCACCACCACACACGGTCTGGCCTTCCCTCAGCACTTCTGCTTTTGATGCTCATTTTCTGACATTTCCAAGGGAAAATACATTTGCAGAAGCACGGTACAGAGCCAACTCTTAACAACTATACATTAAAAATGAGTCCTAAATCTCCTAATAAGACTATTTGCTTTCTTTTGCTTTACATATTTGCATTGTCTTTGTAAAAACAACACATGCTTAAAACCTTGCCATTTTGTTACCTGTTCTCTACTGGTGCAGCAAAGTTGTATCACTGTTTGTAAAAATAAAGGAGGTTTATGAAATTTAATGTGTGTTAGTTCAGCTGCAGAGTAAACCTGCTATAGTAATAATCATATTTTTTCAAGTTGGCACTTAAAACTGGGCTATAAAAAGTTGTTCTGGTTTGAAACCGGCCATGCAAAATTTGCAGTCAAATTAAAAGCAATTAAAAGGCAAAAGAAATGGGCTATTTTGGAATCACTGGACAAATCACAAGCAGCTTCAGACATCATTTTGAAATTGGGAAATATAATTTTGCAAGAGGAGCGACATGCCATACGGTGTGATTAGGTTTCCCGGTCAGCTTTCCAAGTGGCTGCAATATTAACATTCACCAAGGAGCTCCAGCAGTGCCATCTACATCACTTGGTAATTCCGCTGCCACAAAATACACAGTCATAAAGAGCTACTTCACGCTGCAGGTGTGAACATTGTTTGGAAAACTATCTCCATCTGTTAAATGAAAACATCTCTGAAAATGGATTCCAAAGTAAATTGTTCTAATACTCATAAAAAATAAATCCTCCTGTACTCTAGCAGCTAGGCCTGTTGTCCAGAGGAAACTGAGTTTTCTCATAGAGTGTTTTCCTGTCAGCTCAATGCCTCATGACTCCCAGTAGGAACATTTGGAGATGGATTTTGAATTAATACGTTTAATTATTGAGTGGGGAGATGTGGGGAAGGCTTAACTCTGGGTTACATCTGCAGAGCAAATCTTCACATCCACGTCGTTTGTCTGGTGATAACGGCACACTCTGGCTCCTGGCAAACCTAAAGACAAGTTGGGCATCACTATAATCATCCTTGGCACCCTCAGATATAAAACTAAGGAGTTTTGCTTCGAAAATCACTGGCTGGTTCTCCCAGAGATCCCTAACTAATCAAATCCAACCTCTTGATTAAATAAATATAAGCAGTGTATTGCATATACAGCCACCTCATCCCAGGGAGATAATACTGAAATCTGAAGCAAAGACTTGAACTGCGACAAGAAAAGCGATGATTAAAAATGCAGGTAAATCTTAGGATAATTATTCCCAAACCGTGTAAAATATCTTTCTTCAAACTTTGCAGAAATCGTTCACCTGCAGCACCACTGGGGCAATTTTGTGTCCAAAACCATCCTTCTAATCAAAACGCAAGAAAACGACGGAGGAAAGTTAAAATAGGATTTCCTTACAATGCAATACCCATAACTGCACCGTGGAAGAACAATTTAGCATCCCTTCAAAACAGAGACCAAGCTGTCTGTCTGCCCCGCTCTCTTAGCACAGAGCATATATAAAGTTGTGCAGTAAGACGTAGTTGCGATCCTGTGCTGAATGTATGGTTTTCACCACTGAAAAAAGACCCTTTAACCTCAAATAAACACTTGTTTACCAGCTTTGGTTTCTGATTTAAATTAAAACATGCATGACATTGTTCATGCTTTAAAGACTTATTTTTTCTTCTTGTTTTTAATGTAAACTTTGTTTATTTTTTAGGCATGAATATATTTAAGGAACAATTTTGTTTGTTCATTTTTATTTCCACATAACTGGAACTGGAACAGCTAAAAAATTCTCATGGAAAACTAATTCTATCTGGGTCCAGACTCGGTGTGTGACTGAGGCGCAGCAGGAAAGTTTCTTTGATGTCAGATGGTTTTTGGAGTAACTCTTTGGCTAACCCAGCATCCAAACTCCTGCAGGTCTTTCTAAAATGAACTGTAATCAAAGTCTCGGCCTGGGAAATCCTGCTTTTGCCATTGCCTCGGTTAAAGCCCTCTCAGAATGGCAATGAATACAGAGCTTCTTTAGCCCCAAACACCAAAACGTTATTATTTACTTTACGCTTAGGAAAATCAATAGATTAATCATGGCTTTAAGCGTGGAATTTTAAGGAATTTTAGCTCATTTGCTGCACGGCTTCCCTATGACTGAAATACAGCTATTGTGATATAACTTTTGCAGTCATTGTGTGTGTTCTGAATACCGAGTCAGTTCCGGAATTCAAAACACTTCTGTGTGTGCATATTTGTTTGTTTGTTGACTCCATGTTGTTGTAGTCTGGGGAGAATAAACTTCAGACTGCGATGGCCGATTAAATAGTATAATTTACGCAGAGGCAAGAATCCAAACAGATTTTTTTTTCCTTCCCTTCGGATTAGGTATGTGCTTATTGCAAACACTTGAACTATGTGTGTATCCGACAAGGTAAAAAAGGTAATTCACTCCATTGAGCACATCCCATTTAAATCTTTGTGCCTAATTTTATGCAGATCATCAAGTAAATACAGCTAAGTATAATAAGACACAGCCCTGCCAGGACTACTAAGGATTTTGTGTACACGAGAAAATTAACTGGCTTTAGAACAACATATTTTTGGGTAACGATGCCCGGATAACTCCCTGCGTATTTTTTTCTACAATGGATGTGGAGTGATTCTGGAGTGATTATTCCCCTTTGGTGGCAGAGTAATTATTCTGGAATAAGATCACTTTTATTCTGGAACCAAATGCCTGCACGGGGGAGTTATTCCAGAACAGTTAAATTACAGCAGAATAGCTATAACGGAAGTTATTACGGCATAGTTCTGCTGCTTAATTTCCCCAGTGTAGCACTGGCCAAAGGTTGAATTGCACCAGAACGTATTATACATAATTATGTGATTGATTGCTGCTGAGTAAGAGGCGAGTTAAAAGGGAATGAGCCCCGTTTACCATCATTTCTCATACTCATCTTCTACCCAAAATATAAAACCCTGTATTTTACAAAAGCCCTGCAGGTAGGAAAGCTTTGGAAAAGAACTGAACAAGCTCCAGACCAGGACATTGCACCGCTGCAGCGAATCCTACCCAAATTAGAGGGAGCATCTACCATTTTCTGTCCTCTGCAGATGTCACCTGCATGACGCGTCCCTCCTCTCCATTTGCAGCGACAGCCGTCACAGCGCTCGGGAAGCAACAACCTCTCACATCTGCTCTTGTTCAGCTGCGGCTGCTTTCATAGCTCTGGTTGTGCATCCTGCGGAGCGCGAGAAGCCCAGGAACATCACGAGAACCTTCCACTCGGGGCCTCACCTAGACACAGCGAGAAGCAGGGCAGGGGAGGGAGAGAAAGCTTTAAACACTCGAGAACAGGTCATGAGAGGCAATAAAATGGAATAAACTGCAGGAATGTGTATAGAAGATGAGGTCTCAGGTGGTGACACAAAGATAACATGCTGAGAATAAGCTTATGGTTTTCATCAGGTCCCCACCTAAGGTTTTTCTCATTCTTTTGGCAGTAAGAGCTGTATATGAGGTTGAGGTCCAGGATTTGGACTTCGTTTTTATTTAAAAAATTAAGGTTGTTCCATTCTATTAGAGCTGGGGACAGGGCTTGCTTCATTTTGCTCTGGTGTAAGTCAACCCAGCTCAATGGCCCAGCTCAGGCCATTTGAGTCCTCCAAGCCCTAGAACACATTTTGGGGACGTTGTGCTGAATGATTGACACTGCCAGGGGTGCAGCCCCATGCTTCAGGGTGCTGGGGTGGCTCCGGACACTGCTGGAAGAAACCACAATCCTTGTGGACTTCGATGCAGTGCAAATACAGAGTTTGCAATTTTACAGTCTTAGTTAAGACTGAGATTGGTGTGGTTGCAGTGACTGCAGCTTATTAAGCATTCTTGCTATAGCTATAACTTTTTTATGTTTTATATTATAGCTATTATAGCTATATGTGACCTGCTGCTTTAAACAAGTTGTGTGTGTACATGGTGATACTGAAGCTACAGTCAGACCCACAGAAATCACTGATTCTTCACCCTCGTTGACCACCTCGACCATGGTACTGGTTTCC
Source organism: Crypturellus tataupa (assembly GCA_034781795.1). Lineage (NCBI taxonomy): Eukaryota > Metazoa > Chordata > Aves > Tinamiformes > Tinamidae > Crypturellus > Crypturellus tataupa. The sequence continues at coordinate 362,694 of JAWLRI010000158.1, forward strand.
CTCCAACTCTTGGTGTAACACTGACGTTACTTTATCATTTTATACTCACCAAACACGGCCCCAAACTTCCTATGGTAACTCAGATTAGCACCTTACTCCAAAGAAGTGTCAATGACAGGTTACCTGGTAATTCTCATAAATTCAAAGGCTTCAGGTTAGCGGGGTCTGCTTTGATCTCTGAGGACGACCCCTGCACAACATAGGCCTTGGCCAATGCTTCTCAATAGCCAAGGAACATCCAGAAAAACGAGACAAGATGCGACGTGTTGTGCGCTCTTCTCCAAGGGGCTTGGTTACCGCTTTATCCCTGAGCCACAAGTCTGAGGACATCTGTTTTCTCACGGGTTGCAGAGGCTGCTGGCTGCAGAGGATGTCATTAGTGCCCCGTGCCCCCAAGATAAGGTATCATTAAACCAGCTAATGACTCGATGGCCCCTTGACCTCCATCATTCATTTGCTAACGGACGTCCCTTATTTACAGGCACCAGAGAAAGGGCTGCTGTTACCACTCGCCCTTCTTGCGCTGCGGCCACCACAATATTTGGCGATATCTGAAAGCAAAAAAAAAAAAAAAATCTAAAAGGCAGTAAATAGACTTTAATGACGTGATCAGGTAAGCACATGGGTTGAGTCTGAGGGGAGGTTTGCTGAGATTTGCCCTCTCCCCTGTGCCCCTGCATCCTAGTAGATCACTGCTGTCACTGCAGTATTTTCAGCTGGCAATGTCCTGCCATCCCGGTTCAGGTTCCACTCGCTCCTTGGTTTTTGTTTTTTCCTTTTTTTCTAAGTGTGTTATACAACAATCTGGAATGGAAATGCATCCAGTGACTGAGGAAGTTTAATGCATAAATAATTGGCATCTGTGCTGAAAATGTCACTTCATCCCCTTCATCCCAAGACTGATCATACAGAGCAATTGGAATTTTTAAACTAGTATCTTCTTCTGCTAATGTGAAGTATTCGCTACCACTCCCATTAATGCACCTTTGCCATTAAACTGGGTATTTCCAAAGCCACTTAAGGCAGTTAAACCTCACTGGAAATTAAAGGCATTTTGTTTCAAATTCTGTTTGCTTGTGATAGGGCAACAATGCCCAGAGAGAGCCAAATTCTGTTGGTATTGCAAAAACTACTTTAGCATTTGGGGTTTTCCTGTGTGCATGGGAGAAGCAACATAATCAAGGGTGCTCTTGCAGCTCCTGTGTGCTTGGGGCTAGGGAAATTCCTGTTCAATTACCAGACCCACTGAAGGGCTCCTTCCTGCAGCAGGAGGAGGGAGGTTGGGCTGTTGGAAGTCCCACTCATTACCACTTCATCACCTCAATTTACCTGCTGTAAAGGCAGGCTAATAAATAATAATGCTGTGGATGTAACGGTGTGAAATGCACAGAATACACATCTGGGCAGCAGGTCCAGCAACAGTAAATAATCAGGCCGGCCATGGACATTTCTGGGCATCAGCTCAAACCGGTCTATAGAGCTGCACAGCTTAAAGATATTATTAACAAGCCATGGCATTAAGGGAGCAAATAACAGTTTTTACCAAGGTGAATAAAGCTGTAACCATAGGGTCAGCGGCTGCAGAGTAATAATATAAGGTTGATCATAATCTAGGGTACACCAGCAGCTGGAAGAAGCTTAGCATTAAAAAATGCAAAGGAATTACCACAGTTTAAAGACATCTCATGCATCAGCCTCTCTGGAACACGTTGCAGTGAATTTGCCACCTTGTCCTTCCAGAAAGCAGAACCACTGCTTTGTAAGACAGCAAACACCCTGCCAAGGAGCACAGCACTCTGCATGAAATCGGGATCTCTGCTCTGATCAGGATTAGATTTTTTAGGACTCGTAAGCTTGTCATACAGATTTTATTTGGCAGAAATCATAGCCCCTCACCAGTTATTTCAAGGGCTAACTGTGCTCACCCTACAAAATACAGGTCTCCTTTTAATTTGAGATAATCTCACTTCAACTTTCAGCCACTGGACTTCATTATGACTACTCCTGTTCTGTTAATAAGTTTTTATACATTTTTTTTTTCAGTTATTCAGATCTCTCAATGCTGCTAAGTGTGCAACTGCTAACTTGTTCTGAATGAAACACTGGTTGCCTTCTCTGTTATCTCTTACTTCTGTGGTCAACAAAATTTCAATATGCATCGACACAAAGTGGGATAATGATAATGAGAGGGACTCCCAACAACCTCCCAGTGTAACTTTGTTTTTGCGAGGAAATAATGGGGTGGGAGAATCAAAAAAGGACATAGAAGGGAAGGATGTTATTAAACCAAAGAATGTATGGGACTAGTTTCCTGGGATCCAGACACATCCGGCAGATCCGCTTTCAGGTAGGGAAAGTTCTTCCAAAGCAATGGGACAGAAATCTCCTTTCACAACTACTTGCAGACTGTGACAAAACTACGGCTTGCTCCTTCCCTGGATCAACCAAGTAAGAGAAGAGCGAGAATGACCAGCCAGGAGCCCAGCGAGAGACCCAAATCCTGGATAAAAATAAATGTGAGAGCAAACGATCATCTCTTAGTGGGGCTTTTTTCCTCTGGATGCAAGTCCCTGTGTGTGCCGTCACTAAAGGCACCACATTGCTCCTCATCGGCGTTGATGTTAACCATGCTGGGTGCAGCACTTCTCCTTTCCATCTCCTTTCAGTCCTTTGTTGCTTCCTTGGCAGTCTACAGAGGTGACAAACGTGTACAGCAGGTTTGCTGCGGATTTTATTTTATAAAAACTTTGCTACTGCGCATCTCTGTCACAGCTTTTATTATGTTGCAGTGATGGTTTGACGATTTTTATTTTCAAATTGACAGTTCCGATAATGATGTACCACTCAGGAAATCTGTAAATCTTCTGGTGGATAAATCCTCCGTATATTTTTGTTTAATGTATTTGGCAGCATTATAATGGATTTAAAATTACATTTATTGTGCGTGTTACTGTGTGACAAGGGATGGATTTCAACCATTCATTTCCCAGGAAACACAGCATTATTACTTGATGCAGAAATACTGCTTTTACATATAGGCTACTTATCACAATTTAAAGTTGCCCTGTGACAGTGATTCACATAAACCTCGCGTGCTCAGCGGCCAAACTGAAAAACTCAGCAACACTGTTATGAGGCTCTCCTGCTGCAAGGGACAATGTACGGATTGTGATTGCATTAAAGCTATTTTATCCTATCCTAAGCTATGACCCTATTTCATACTGTGCCGCTAAAGTGTCCCGAAGTCTAAGGCAGGGCATCTCTCATCTGCACCCCATGTGCAGCCATCGTCTGACCAGTCATCTTTCCATGCATCTCTTTCCATGCATCTTTCCATGCATCTCTGTCCATGCATCTCTGTCCAGTAGGTAGTTGGGGTAGGGGAGGACTGGGGCAGGAGACCGACCCCCTCTCTGTTCTTGAGCACCTTGAAAGTCTTTTTTTTCCCAAATCCAAATCATTCAGCTCTGCTTTTCCACCTAAAAACATTACAACTTTGCCCTGAGTGGGCTCAGGCGCACAGACACATATTGCGAGAGGAGGAATTGTATCGCCACCAGTCGTGGAATGACGCAGGAGTCCCTTACAAACCGATTTCCATCTTTACGTCTCATTTAATATTGGGAGATGTCAGCAAAATGTCTTTCATCAGGGCTGTCAATGCAACAGGGGTCCAGGGACCTCAACCCAGCATTCATTCAATTATTTTTCATAAGCTCATCGTGACTGAAGTTCCAGTTTTGTGTGTCATCACAACAGATTTGCTCCAACCCACACCTGCCATGTCCTGACTGACTCCGAGCTCCTCCTGGGCGCTTTTCTAGGTCTTCCTTCTTCTCCTCCTCCCATCTCATCCGCTGCCCTTTAGCGAGGGACTGCCTCCATGTAACCACGGGTCCCATTAACTGGTGTGGCGGCACGGGTTAAACTGCTGGCACCGTTTCCTCTCTCCCCTCTACCTGCTCCTCCTCCACTTTTTGTGCCAGACTGTTTCACCAAGGGGAAGATGTCCCCTCTGGCTTCCTGCCTTTTTATTTCCCTGTGAAAGGAAAGGAAGGAAAAAATTTCATTCCGAAGTATCCAGAAAAGACAAGGGAAATGACAATGCTTCAACGCAATGAGAAGGTTTTATTTTGTTTTTCTCCTGTGGCTTAGACCTATCTTTCCTTAGTATTCCTTTATTTAGTGTGTGGCTAAGAGGGCAAGAACAGGGAAAATTGATTTCCCCTTCTTTCTCCTTTATTTCCCTGGTTAAATTTGCAGAACACTTTTGTTGTGTTTTTCAAAAAATGAGAAAGTGGCAAGAAAATCTCCTTTTATGTTCTGGTTTGAGAAAATCAGGTGT
>JAWLRI010000158.1:370367-435786 GCA_034781795.1 Crypturellus tataupa
CCAGGCTCTGTTCCACTGTTATATCTGCATTATATGAGGGAAAATCTGAGTCTGGGATGTCTTGTCCCTGCTTTGCCATAATATTTCTCCTGCCTTATGGCACCTCATCTACGGCATCAAGAGCCTGACTGGACAGACCTCTTCATTCTAATACAGGAAAAAGGGAAATAGTGAGAGAGGATGCGACATCAGGTCTACCTGCTTAAGTAAAATAGATTCCACACACACAAAACTGCATTATTTACGCAAGAATCAAGCTTACAGAAATTGCTGCTTCCTTACACTGTCTTTTCTATGGCTCTTGCACAGCTGGATCTCTTCTCCGACTTTATCTTTTCCCTAAAACCTCCTTTTCCCTCTTTTAGTGAGAGGTGCCATGATCATTTCTACTTCAGGCACAATAAAGATTCAGCAGTCTAGCCCAAAGCTCCTGTCTTTGGCTTGCAGGTGCATGAGCCTTTAGCCACACATATTTTGGAAACTTCCAGATTCATCCTTGTTGCTAATTAGAATAAACAGCCAACGAGAATGCCCAAAGATGTTTGTTAATGGGGAACTTTGGGGAAAAGTCTACACTCAAAGTGGGAGTTAATGACATACTTCAAATACACGATACAAGCCTTCCTATGAGGAAAAGGGATTAATTAAAAGGGATCTATCGGAAGGTGCCATAATAGCTTGTGCAAAGCTTCCCATGAAGTATTCTGTGGAGTTTTTTGTTGGTGTTTTGGGTTTTTTTTTTTTTTTTGCACTTTCCGTATTTTTCTCTGTCACTGAGATTTAGATGTTGGAACTGAAACTGTGCCTCTACCAAGGGGAGGTTTTGAAAAATGGTTTAAATATTCCTTTACAAACATCTTTGCTTCTTTCTTTATTAATTCCCCTGCATAAATAGATTAGACAATGATTGTCAAACAGTTGTTACGGGCAAGATATTTTGCACATCCTTAATCAATTTTTTAGCAGCGAGATGTTATTTTAGTGCTGTGCTTTGGAACAGAGACGAGCTGCAAGTCAGAGGGTGCTCAGATCTTGTTAGCGACGGCTGCAATTGCCATGGTGAGGTTTGTGGCTACGTCCTGCGGATGGTGGCTTCTACAAGAGGAGCAACAATTCACCGCTCACATAGGGAACGACAAGGGAACATTAACACAATGCAGAGCCAGTGCCCCTGACTACCTGCATCAGGGTCCTGCCCTTCCATGCCGCAGTAGTTTTAGCTTTATAAACAATTTCATTGCAAAGGTCTTCCTTCAAAGCTCATAAATTTTGCTCCGGTGAAATTTCACACCTGGACCAAAGTTTTCAGAGGTTGAGCAACTTGGTGAGAGCAGCATCAGCCTATACCTGGACACCATACATAGCCTGCACTTTTATTATATCTGGTTACAGCTGCAGGCATTTATCTTGACACTTTTGTAATTTAGTCAAGTTGTGCTGGTCACCCATGAGCGAAGGATTAGAGAATCCGCAAACAGGACGCCCATATTGATAAGGAAATAGATGACCTCATCTATGTTCTCATTTCACATCAGAATTTAAGCGAGACCTTCCAAAGCCCTTCATAAAAGGCTCCATTAAAGGAGACATGCTGAATTCTGTCTTTCAAGGCATTAGAAGGGGAATTGGCTCTCTGTTGTTTCTTCTGGTAGGGAAAAACTGTCTTTTCCCCTCAGGGAGTAGCTGTCTTTCTCCTTTCAGTTCTCTCCTGCAAGTAAAACATCTTATTTTGTAAAAACCTCGTTTCAGATGGAAACCGTTTTTGCTGCGATGTCATGTGGGAAGGATTAACCCATGCTGGGGCATGGCGTGGAGGCAGGGATCACCAGTCTGTGCTGGGATGCCAACACGCTGCCTCCTCGTCTTGGTTTCCCTTCCACACCCGAATACCACCAGAGCGAAGCCGCTGTAAACAGGGATATGGTCGCGAGTGCTTGAATACCCACCGAAGAGCAAAGATTTCCTGCTGAATACACAATCCGGCTGCCAGCAGCGCGTCTCGTTTTTCAGCTGTTCTCCAGGCTATTAAATGATCAACAGGTGTTGGCTAACGGGAAGGCTCACACGGTGCCGGAGCTGCGGTGCTGATTCATTCTAACCCTGGGTGCACCCACACACGTGCAGAAGGGAGGTTTTATGTCACCAAGGCATGGAAAACAACCCGCGGTGTCTCCTTGGGTTGGAAACGCTGCAGTGCTGCTGTTACCCCAACACTCGAATACACTGGCCTCACGTGAGTCTGAAATTGAAAGAGTTCTCCGGATCAGCGGGAAGGGAAAAGACAACCAGACTGCAAAACAGGCCCCTTCTCAGGCTATATTCCCGCTAAATAAATTAGATAACACTATATCATCTAATGGTGCCTTCTTGCTTTAAGAAATAAACAGATCTGGGATAAGGATGTTCTTCAAAACAGAGATAATATCGTGTCTCTACAGATATGCTTTGGGTGGAAGATGACTGGAGGAGATTTGTTGCCTTTTGTGTCCAAAACCACCAAAATTGCTATGAGAAGAGGACAGGAAATCCTAATCTCAAGTGTAACTTGTACTTGATTATGTACCTGGCTTCATAGAAAAGGCCTTACCAAAACCCCTCTGCTAATGATGCCACATAAATACAGCAGAGAAGCAGCAGCAGAGGGAGCAGAAATGGGCACCTTAGTGAGCTAAATCGCTTGGGTCCATCCAAGACTTTATCCCCTCAGCAGCCTCTTTTACTTGACATTTCTGAGGAGGATAAGGTTAATGACCACTTAATCAGCTCTATAGCCCTACTAAAACACTTTCTTGTTGATACAGTATTAAATTCTGGACTAGTTTTCTTATTCATATATTATCCCGAATGCTTCTAAGTTCCTGGTTTTAACAATACTTTGGTAGCAACGAGTTCCACCAGGGAATGGTGCAGGGCGAGAAAATTTTTCTCTTAATCAGCTTTCAATTTTCCACCTTTAGATTTCAATTCCTGCTTGTGAAGAAGAGTCATTTCCCTTTACATCACACCAGGTTACTGGAGGCTTCACCATGGCACTTCTTGCATTTTTGTTTTCTAAAATTAACAACTCCGAGTTCTGGTTGTCCTTAAAAAGGCATTTCTTTACACTTAGCTAATTCCCAGGATCTGCTTCAGACCACTTCTGCCTTTGATATATCATTTGCTATGACACCTCTGATGAAGAACCATCACTGCTGTTTTCATAACACTTTCAGAATAGCTTTCCTTTGTATCCTAAAAAAAATCTGTACCTGTGCTTTTCTTTGGCAGGAGAAATATCCTGGTTATTTTTTATGTTGAAATAGCAGATTTAAAACTTAGTGGGAATATAAATTATTCCTACTGCATCCATTACTCTGTCAACATTAAATTTCACTTGCCATTGCATTTCCCATTCCCCTAGTTTGCTTATGTCTCTCAGAAGCTGCTGCTAAGGTCTGGTTTAGGCTAGGGAAGGTGAACTCTTATTCTTCGTGTGCCTGTTCCCTCTCTTCATCAAACACCACAGAAGTCCCCTTGCTTCATTAAGGCGAGGGGAGTTTTGCATGTCGAGCAGTGATTTGGTCTCTTCATTATATATGAAGACTATATCTTTCTTCTTTGGAATTATGGCACTGACTGGGCACAGAAAGAATTTTATGTGAAATTCTAAGTAAATATATTAACATATTTATGAGATGAAACTAATTTAAAATTGGATTCTCCTATATTTGCAATACTGAGCATCTGTACTTTTTTGGCCAGGAAAATAAATATTGTTTTGAAGCTTCTTCAAATGTTCCATGTAGCCAGCCTCATTGCAAACACTGGTGTCAAAATGGGGGAAAATTATATATTTTTTCAATCTAATGTATCTTTTAAAGTAATGGTATTCTGATCTCAAGGCACAGTATCCATTATGCATTAATCATCAGAGCATTATTATTGCATAGCTTCACTAAAAAGATGTCAAGTTTCTCTATAAGTCATAGCAGGACATCTGAACACCTTAGCTCACTTATTTGAAATTAAACCTTACCTTCGAGGCCCTGGGATTTATGATGCCGACGCTGGATATCATCCGAGTGACCCCCTGATGTTTGCTCAGCCTCGTTGCTCCGGCGGGTTCTAACCTTGTTGTCGCTTTGGCACCTGTTAGGAAATTAATAAATGTGGCAAGTTGGGCTCATTCGTGGTGTAGAGCAGGAGTTTGTCTTCAATGCGGTGCCACAACAGGCTGCAAGGCCAGGTCCATTGCTGCAACCAGCCCTTCTTGCACCAATCTCCTCGTTCGGCTCTGCCCATCCTGTTTCCAAATGGGTAAAACCTGCAGCTTCTCAGTGCAGCTTCTCCCCTGCCTCTCCCACAACCATCTCTGAGCGAGGCCCAGGATGGGCAAAATGTACAAAGGAGCAAAAGGACAAAATCCTGGATGCGGGAATTTCTCCCTGCGGGGCGGGACATACCCTGCACCCCAGCAGAAACCCTGCAGGCGATTCGGTTTGTCAGCATCGAGGACAACACTCTTCACTATGCTCACCCCATTACTGATTAGCAAGACATCCAGATGCTGGAGCCACCTCATCTCTTTCGCCAGCAGCAGCTATTTGAATTGATGGTGCTGACGAGCCTCGCTGATTAGGTAGAGGGATGCGGGATGACTGTAGTTCCTTCCAATTCTTTGCAACAGGTGAACAGTAAATAGACGGTATATAGAGAATTCACAGCGAGGCATGCGTGGAATACGGAATTAATGCGCGTGGCTGGAATGTTATGGAGACTTTGCTCCCGTCTGCCTCCGGAGAACAGCATATGAATTCCAGCCTTTGTAGCACGCCGCTCCGCTGTGGATTTGCTCCGGGTGTTTATATGGATGTATATGTATTTATGCATCTGTTTCTCTCCCCGTGCACCTCCAGCTGCCCTGCGCTCCCGAGGAAGAGACGCGTTCCTATTTGGCGAAGTTTTGAGGGAGGTCTCCAAGCAATCATGCTCATCAGGAGAGAATAAAATGGAAAGGCAAAAAATGATGCCTAGATCAGTCTCTTTCCATTTAGATTCTGCGTATAAAACCTGTCCACACCATCCCTCTCCCTTTATCTGCCCGGATTCCAGGTAACTGGTGACGAGTTAAGCATTTGGTACCTTGGTTCCACTTCTTTGTTAGGTACCAAATAGTAAATAACGATGCAAATGTTCATTACTGCTGTGGCACCAAGCTATTTTAGCAAAACAAAAAGAAAGCAAAGCAATAAAAAGCTTTTTTTTTTTTTTACTTGCTTAGTAAATTTTTTGGCCTTCTTTTCTTCCAGTGGTTGTAGAACAAGAGGTGGAGAAATCATCTGCTCCTGAAGCGAGTTTTGAGAGGTCTAGTTGATACAAATTAGCTTGCTGCTTGGTGGAAAAATCTACAAAACCCCTTACTGCCCGGATTTGGTTTTGTAGGGCTTTAATTGCTGCTGAGAAGAAACTATTTGTTGAAAAGAGCTTTTGTTTTAATATCTTCTCCGGGGAGCTGACACTGTGGTGAGTGCCTGTTCTGACGATGCCTCTAACCAGATGCACTCAGTAGAGCTACGGTCATAAATATGCAATGACAGGGTCACCACTGCTCTCCTTTCAGTGCTTCAGACTAGAACAACTGCTAAGAATACTCAGTCCAGAAAGGCAGTAACTTTGTGATGACAATATAATTCCATAAAACAGTGTGTTTGGCCTCATACTTAATGTAAAAGCATATGTTCTGCATGCAGTTTGATCATGACAACATGCTGCAGAAACCTTGCACCTCTTCCATCTTTCTGCTTCATCATTCACCCTTTTGCACCTTGCCCTCTTTATCACTCTCTCATTCTCTCCTGTTCCGTGTAAAGACATTTTCTGTTCTGTTTTGCCAGCAACTTCTAGTCAATTCTTTTCTACTGTCTTTTTTCCTGAGTCTAAACACAAAGCTCCATGGGATGAAACAGGAGTGCAGAAATGGGAGATGGCCCTAATTTCACATCACAGTGTTTAGGTCTGGTGCTAAACTGCAAGCGGATGGAAAGACACATATTCACCATAGGGAAAGGTTTCTATTTTCTATCTTACTAATTTCAAATACAATTAAACCATTGAAGCTCTGGCATGGCTTAGAGCAGTCTTAATAAATATGCACATATTGTCAATAACAAACAGAAGATGTTTGAGGAAGACTCGCTCTGACCTTTTTTGTGTCTTTAATTGTAACTGTTGTACCTCCCTGACCATGCTTTCCTGCCCAGAGATGCTGTATTTGGACTTGGTATAACGTTGGTATAGCTCCAGTGTATACACAGGAGTTATAATGTTGCTCAGTATAAAGAAGAAAAAAATGAGAAGTCCATCTCAGGCATTTACCTTTCCAATCAGAAATACTTCTTTTAAGCTCTTGCCTGGAATAGGAATGGTACGTAAATTTAAAAAGGAGATTAAATTATTGCTATGCACAACATATTGGTAAACTTAGGAAATCCCTACTGTATGTAGCTGCTGAAGTGAATAATACTGAAAATGCTGGAAAAAACTTCAATTCTAGATAAATCTGCATGCTATAACAATCACAATAAGAATTCCAAAATTACGAGGTAAACTTACTGCTGTCACAGGAGTTGCAAAAAAACCACAGGAAACTGACGGTAGTGAAACTGGACTGATAACACATGTGGAAGCGGCTTTTCTCCCCAACCTGGGAAACACATAATTTCTGTTTGCTTTTGAGGATTTTAGCTGCACTTTACCTATTTTCAGCTGCTCGGTCAATGGGGAGCTGTAGTTAGAGCTTCTTGGTTAAGGACCTGTAACGAGGCTGACCAACCTCTAAGTTGCTCTGAAAATCCCCCTCTGCCTCTCTCCATATCTTTTTATGTAGTGATACCCTTAGACCACACCAACACTCTTAGGTCACACTAACAGATCTAGCACGAAATTCTCAAAATTGCCCAAGAATTCCACCTTCCCTGGTCATGTTAGTATTCTTTCAGCTACAGATATGTGCAGATAATTGCTCAATATTAAGGACGTTTCTAGCAATACTTTGTTCACTATTCAAACAACTAAATGCCTATGAGTAATTTATTAAGTTCTAAAAAGTCAATAGGTTGCTTATAATTGTGTATTACATTTGCTGCTGACATTTTCATAAACATCTGTTATGCATGCTGATCATGTTGGTAATATACCCTGCAATATCTACTAATCAACTATTAAACCTTTAAAAGTTTTTGTGACTTTCCTTTCAACACAGTGTGAAAACAAAGAAGTGTCATGTGAAAATTCGTATGAATAATTGCAATGAGGCATATAACTACGTGCTGGTGAATGCCTCTTGCTCTTTCATCTGTTTTGAACATTTTATTTGGTCTCTGTTTTTCCAGGACTAATGAGCTTAAAGGCAAGCTGCACCAAGCAACAGTAATATCATCCTTAACGAGTCATAGGACAATTTCTAAGAATATTGCTGCTTTTCCTTTAAAATGACATTTTATTGCATGATTTATTGTAAAAAGATATTTGAACATAAGCATATTTTTTTCTTAAAATAAATCTCCAGGAAGGAAAACCACCTTTTCCTTTTAAAGTATAAAAACATCAAGTTCTAACCCCCTGGGAAGCTAAAGACCTTCTTCATCTCTTCATACTTCCCCTTCTTTCATTCTGACTGCTGTCTTTGGTCACTTCCATAGAAGTTGATCTCTCCTGGCTGTTTTCTCACCTGCCCTCAGCATTTTAGATGCCTTCAATGTATTGGCCTCACTCTCCTACTTGAAACCTCCACCTTTACTATTGCTCTCCTACTGCTCTCCTTTGCTCTAACCTGTCCATGCTTTGGTGCATTTTTTCTCCAGCACAGTTTGTTTTGCCCGCTGGAACCAGGTTCTCCTCTTTGCACACTTTGGAATAACTGGGTCATGCTCCTTTTCCATCACCAGGCTCTTCCCAGGCTGAGGTTCTTTCTTCCTCATGACTTGCTTTTTTGCAGACTGAACTATTTGTGGAGCAGAGTAACAAAGGCCATAAATCCACAACTTACCTTCCTTGCTATCCCCGCGCTGTTTTGACATAGACAAAGTACTGACAAATGTTAATAGCTACATCCACGGCATGCTCAGCCTTCTAATTACTCTTCCATATGTTTTTATTTTCGTTCTCTCTCTTTTCTCCTTCACTTATTCCATCCACCTCTTGCTTGTCGCAATCTTGGAGCATTAAGGCAGTGCTTTGGCTTCGTTGTGTAAAGCTCCGAGCTGAGGATCCACAGCACTTGTTTGGATTCCATTGAGTTTTGCTAACATATGTAAATATTTATTTCGCATGCTTCTCCGCAAATATTTTTAATATTAAAAAATAAATAAATAATAAAAAAAATCCCTGCAGTGTATTTATCTTGTGCCCGTTCATTTTTCATCCCCTATTGTAAGGTGTACATCTCGATTTTTCCTCCTTCCTGCTCATATTTATTCCCCTCAGCCCACCGCAGTGAGCGAGATGCTTAGTATTTCCAGTTGCGTTTCAGCGGGTACACTTGGTGGAACAAAGCGTCATTCAGCTGGATCAGTACGGACAGAATCTGCCCTGGCGCTTTTCAAAGGACTCTTTCTCAGGGTTACAGAGAGGGAAATATTTTGGCTGACTGTCGTCTTTAACTTCTTCCCGCTTTGCAGGCTTTGATATTTGGGAATTATCCCAAGCGCTGTCCACTTCTCTAAGGGGCTGCCTGAATAGGAAACGTCTACTGCACAAAGCGGAGTCGCTTTAGGGGAAGAATTGTTGCCTGGCATATTGATGCACTTTTTGCTGATGCAGTGGGCTTCAGTACTTTATAATTGTCACTTTGATGTTTTCCTGCGGACTATTAATAAAAACGGGGATCGGGGAATACTGCTGGTCCCACTCCAAAATAAATATTGCTTCAGAAAGAACAAGGAAGGGGCTTGTTTGCATCTGCTCAGAATATAAAGGACTGCTAAAAATGGTGGTAGTGGCTTTGCTAGTGCTGGTCTTTCCTCACTATTTTTTACCTTATCCCATCAGCTCTTTGCACCGTGGTGGATTTGCAGTTGTCCTAGAGCTGGCACACACCGATCCTGCTAACCATCCTGACCCCTTTGACACGCAGCGAATGTGTTTCGCATTATGTAAGGCAGTGATTTGCATTTGTGCATATTGATTCTTGCCTTCTCGCTCTGGAATTTCCTCTCTTTCTTCTGCTAGAACTAACTCCCATGCAAATAATCAAACACACATGCATAGAAATGGGCAGCTTGAAAAAAAAATAAAGGAACTTCTTCCAGTCCTATTCATTTTACTCAAAAAAATAATAACCAACATTTGGCGTAGAGTTTAGTAAGCATTGCTTCGATTTCAAAGGGTGTATTTGGGGGATTAAATGTTAGACATAAATGTATAATTTAATTCCAGCAAACAATAGGTATTAGAATCTGCTTCAATTTATGGTGTATAATAATCTCAGGACCAGTGCACAATATGATCATCTCTGCAGCTGCGGCTCCTTCACTTTGGCCCAGTTCTAGCCTTTCTCCTGTGAAATCAGTGCTGGTTTTGCCTCTGTCAACATCACACATTTGCCCGGTGATATGCACATTAATGGCATCTTGAAATGAAGCTTTCTCCACTTGTGGGTCCAGATTGCTCGCACATGATTCAGATATATTTGGCACAAACCTACATATCTTTTTTTTTTACAAAAAAGAAGGCTCGGGGGGGAAATGCTGTTTTAAGTGATCGAGTTTTGGGTGTTGGACTTAGATGTGGGAAGGTTAACGTGCAAGCATCCTTTCTCCATTGCAGTTAAGGTGACTAAGAGCTGTAGGTGCACACAAATACTGAAAGGCTGGAAAGAAAGGAATTGCCATTGGCTTTCCAAAACGCTTCACTGCCCACTCTCCAACACAAGCACTAGAAGAAGTGGGTAGATTTGCAAAAGGATTAAACACCATTTCAGATTCGTACAATAGGCGTCCAGCTCAGCAGCCGATGGGCTGCTGCGTGCTTTTGAAAATTTAACTTTTTACACAGCTTTTGTAAAAGCATTAAAATTGTTCTTCCATAGACAGGAGCGTGCTTGCTTTGCTTTTGCTCCCACATCAGGGAAAGTACATTCAGTGAGATCTTCTTGTACTGTATTTTGCCTCTGAGATTCAAAATTTGACTTCACAGTTCACAGGTTCCACTTTGCTGAAAGGAAGAAACGGTCCCTTTATTCCCTTGGGGAACTCTTTCACTGGAATGTAGGAGAAAATTTAACATATAACAACGGCTCTTTACAGAATGTAAAGCACCCTTAATTAGCTAAATTAGCTAAACCCACAACTGTTCTAGCAATAATAATATAAAAAAAATGTTTAACATGTTTAACTTGAAGACATATGTTGGGTCATTATTTTTTGAATGCTTTATTATTTCTTGGAAAAATAGTCTTCTCCCTTTGAGCTTCATAAAGCATCCTTAGGAGAGATAGAACCGTATATAAATGAGGCATTCAGGAACCCATTATGCATCCAGGCCGTGTAGGCAAGGGTACCCTCATCCAAACTTTTCACCGAGAAATGGATAACCATCGTCTTCGGATAAGAGGAAACGAAGAAGATACAGTGGGAATTATGGAGGCAGGCCTTTCCTGGGATTGTGAACACTACTGCAAAGGCCTACAAGGAGAGGTTTTGAAAGGCAGAGTTCTGCTCCGAATCCCTAAGCCCCACAAGCTTCCAAACAGGCAGATTTGAGTCGCCTCTGAGGAGGGTCGTGATTTTCTGTTGCCACTAATGACAAACCCACATGCCATTTAGACTCCCCTCGTGCAAACCTACCTTCTAATTTAGGTGACTCATTTCAGTCGTCTTCTTTGGCCAAATGTACCAGCCACGGAAAGCTGTTCTCTCGGCTCTCCAACCCAGCGCTGTTAAACCACAAGCATTTCAGTACTGTTGCTGCTGCCCTTTCCAGGTAGTTTTCTTTTTAGGGACAGTAAGTGTCACAGAATAAGCACTTGTTCTGTCCAGAAAGAGGGAAAACAGCCTGCAGGGTTGCTGGTCAACAAGGAGAGAGGAGAGCTGGACAGCGCAGAGCTGCTGCAGAGCTTGGCGAGGTGAAAGGACCCTGGAACAGAAAGCCACACTTGGGACTCTCATTTTGCTTCCCGGCTCCTAATTTTTCCCTCTTTGCTTGCTGAGCATCTGAACTAGCTGGTGCCACGGAGCAGGAGGAAGAGCGGCTGACGCGTGGGCAGCGGGGATGGAGCAGACGGAGGGGTCAGGAGCCGGCTGTGGTGGAGATCTCGTCTCGTTGTATTCCCACCCTGCCTCAGCGCTGAACGCCAAGCGTGTGCGCGTGTTAACATCTCCGAGCTAATTATCTCTTGGCACCACGAAAGAAACAGTTTCCAACCTCATGCTGAACTGGGTGGATTTACCACAACCATGTAGTTTGTATCAGACAAAAGAGAAATCCAAACCAGAAAATTCAAGCCAGGAGAATGGAGAGCGCATAGAAAACTGAATTTCAGCAGGGCTGGGTGAAGGCAGGGCCTTTTTTAAAATCTGGCGTGGGTGCAGAAACACATACACCATCGTGCTGTGTTCATCAGCCAGGAGAAAATGGAACACATGGGAGGTTACACCTGAGTCATCCCATCCCGGCCCCAGGAAAAGGTGAGAAACCAAATACTTGTCCTGTCCTTAGCTTCCCTGTGCTCCAAAGTATTTTAGTAACATGAGACAAGCGCACACACTCAGGAAAACTTTTAAAATCCTGCAAGAGGTGGCAGAAAGCTCTTGATATTGAAATGCAACCACAGGACGCCGATATCTTTTGAACTCTCAGCAAAGAAGACTTTCTTATTATCTTTTCAGAGAGCATTAGACGTGGAGAACCTTCTAGTTGGGAGAGTTTCCCACTGGATTTTGTGGATTTCAGTCCAAAGCTAACAGCTTTTCAAGATCCTCAGAGCCTCCTCCTACACTCTCTTCTCCGTTGGCAGCCTCTACACTAGTCATATGGAACAAGGCATGGTATTTCAAAATGTTGTGGCTGGCTTGTACAGCCCTATTGACCATCTTTGGAATGAATGTTGCGGCAATATTTCATATAAATGTTGTCTAAGGGTCCTTTAAGAATTCAAAAGAATAAAGATTTTTCCTTGGGATAGCAGGTGAAGTCAGGAGAATGAGATATTCTAAAGCAATTTAGCAGAAGACTTTTTGGCAGATCAATACAGTCTTTCGCTTCATCTGGAGCTCTGGTAAGAGAAGCCAAAAAAAATGTGCAGATACCTGAGAGGTGGAATGAAGAATAATATGGAAACAATTATAAATGCTGTTCTTTGTATTAGTAGCTCACTCTTATTCAAAGAAAATATGTTCGGTTCTGGGCAATTGATCTCAAAAAGAATAATGCAGAATTATTTAAGGTTCACCAAGAATGAATAGGTGTATGGAAAAACTCTTGTAAAAAGGAAGATTGAAGCAATTGGGGCTTAGAGATTAAGAGCATGGCTTTGCTGTAGTTCAAAGCAATGCTGAAACTGATATTGACCTTTATGGAGCAACATCAGCTACCAGATCAAGCAAAGTGAGACAAGAAAGCACAATATATTTATATATATATATATGTGTGAAGAAGTGTGAAGGTGGACCTGGAACTGTTTTATAGAGCAGGAGCTGGGAATATTGAATAGTAGCTGGTAAATCTAAACGTAATCCCTCCCAGTGAAACAAATGCTCCCACACAGCAAGTGCATGTAGATTATGTTTAGGTGTAGACAGCTCAAGGCCAGCCACTTCAGAAGAGCGAGCAAAAAATTGTCTCTCTCTATGGAGGAAGCAAATAGTTCAAGTTACCAGCACACTTCTAAACGAGCATCCAATGGGAAAGGCTTTGGTGCTCTGCTAAACACTCAAGCCTTTGACTTAATTAACACTCAAGTATTTAACTCTGTTCAGTCAGTAGAGCAAAGCCACGGTCCACAGCTCCCCTTATTTTAATGGTCTGTTTCTCCTTCTCCTCCTGCAGTCCCTCCCCATAGCCCAGCCCTCATTTTCTTTTCCAGTTCCATTCGATTCCATGTCCTCCTCCCTAACTGGACCTTCGCGTGGTTGACTGGTGTCATTCCTCTCTACGCAGGCAACATCCGTAAAAGGGGCCCTGCTCGAAGCCGAGCAATCCAAGCTCCCGTTTGTGTTTTGAATTACACATGTGTGTTGAATCACCACGGGCAGGAACAGAAGTGACCCCTGTCTGCACCTTCCAGACACTGGCGAGGCCGGCTTTGATGTCAGCTTTGCAGACTCCCGCTCTCCGCATTGCACGGGGGCTCTTTCCGCCTATGGCATCAATTGGAGACAAATATCCATTTCCTACTCAGTGATCCCAAGACTATGTATGGTGGCAGGTATGTTTTACTTAGCATAATAATAAAAAAAAAGATTTTTTTTTTTGCTATTTCTTGTTTTCTCTCTTGCCTCTGATCCTGCCTGTGGCAACCATTTCATCTCTTGCTTACTGCTAATTTCACAAATATGCTTTTCACTCATAACGTTTTCAAGATATTGCCTCTTGTATTGCCTTTTAAAGAGCTGGAAAAAGGATGTGAGGGAAAAAAAATCTTGGTCAAAACCATGATGGAGGAGAAAATGGAAAGAAGACTCTACTTTCAAAAATATTGTCCAGATGAAGAGGAAATGAAGGGAAATGAGAAGTATGACTCAATCTGTCTAACACGCCGACCTGAGTTTCATCAGGTGGCCTTCCATCTAAGTACTGCTTATCATAGTGTAATGACATGATCTAACTTGGAGACTAACTTCACTTTGATTGGGAAGCTGTGTTAGGCGACCACCAAAAGTCCCTTCTTCCAACCAGCCCTTTCATCATGTCCCGTAGCTGTTGCACGGACACTAGAACTGTCTGGTGATCCAGTGGCCGAGAGAGCAAGGGTTGTTTTTACCTCTCCTCCAGTTTAACCTATTTCACTTTTCCTTCATTTCAACCTGTGCAATCTGAGTCTTCTCAGAGATTACAGCAGCAGTATCATTTTACTAGGCACTGATTGGAATGTGCTTCAGTTTAATATAGACTTTTCTTTACCCTATCTTCAGAATTTTTGTAGATTGACAGTAATATTTCTTTTTTTTAACTCAGGATGAGTATCAAATATGGTAAGTTATGAGCAAGCTGTATACGTGGATCATAACAGGAAAAATCAGTGCTGCTGTCACTGCTGCTATAGATCAATGGGCCTGACAAAAAATATAAATTCATAAACCAGGAGGAATGAAAATGTTACTAACATTACTTAGGGCTGACTGTATTTCAACGTAGATGGAAAGAAAAGAACCAGACTCCTGAGTCATTGATGCTGAACTGTTTTCTTAAAAGAAAACAACAACAACAAAAAAAAAAAAAACCAAAAAAAAACATCACACTTAAAACTCTTGATTTGCATCATTATTTGATTTAGTCTAGGAGTGCCTGCAGTTCATGAATGCTACATAATCAGGGACAACATTTTGTTTTTTGCTTTTTTTAAAACAAGTTCTGTTGCAGAATCAGGTGATTGATTTAATGCCAGTTTACTTGTCAGATCGCATGCTGTAACCACAGGCTGAGTAGGAGATGCATGACTAGCTTTGGCTGACTCAGAAGCTGACCATGCCGAGGGAATTTGGTAGCTTGTTATTAGAAGAAAGTGACTTAAAACAGTCTTGTCCAAATTTTTCCTCAAGTCTTAAGTAAATACCTGTATTTACGGTTCTGTCTGTAAAAGAGTTATGTGAACACATTCCCCATCCGGTCAAATTGTACATCCACAAATATGTCGGTTCTGCTTTTTATTATATATTGTTAAAAATATCATGGTTTTTGACAATGGATTCCAAGAGTTAGTGAAGATTAAAAAAAAAAAAAAAAAGCCAAATTCTAAACAAACAAACAAAAATCCAATAAACTCTTTCTTCTCTCCTCCCCAGCTATGTAAAAAGATGCAAAAATAATTGCTTGGCATTTTTTCTGACATTTCTTCTGGTTTAGGAGGTATGAGCAACAAGACCTCCTGATTTTCCTATTTATAGCTTTATCTAAGTCCTTTATGTAACTTCTGAGCTCTGTTAATTAAACGGGCGGTCTTCTCCCTTCTGATGATCTGCTCGGCATCGCTCGCTGGGTTGACGCTGCGAAAATGCGGTTGCTTTTTTGGAATCCCACTTGAGGGCAAGCCCTGCTACCTGAGGAGCCTCCTGCAGAGGCAGTCAGGGGTGTCAAGAATAGGGTTTTTCTGCCACCGTTAGGGTGGGAGGTGAACTGCAGTGAACTGCATCCCAAAGCCGTGTTGGGAAGCGGGTGCTCCTTGGGAAACCAGAGGGATAGGGACTAAAGAAGCACCTTCTGCCAGAGCAGGAGGTTTCATGGTCAGCATGAGAGGGCCATGAGCCCCTTGTTCTTGTCCTGCAGTTTAGGACAAGACAAAGAGGTATTGATCCAGCTGGCATAGCAATGGGTACAGTGATGAGCGAAAACTTGCTGCCTCCTAAGTGAGAAATTCGGTGAGGAGACCCCATTTGCTCCCAGCTGGAATCAGCAAGGGGAATTAGAGCCCATTATCAGCTGGGATGTCCAATGCAGAAGGTGCTTTGCTGTGACTGCTCAGGGCTTTGCTGTGTCACCGAGTTAAATGCAGTTCTGTATGCACAGAACTTGAGCCTCACATCCTCCAGGAACAGCCTGCACTCGAGCTCATGGTTTGTACCCATGGAGCAGTAAAACCTGCTGCAAATAAAATAAAAATTGTCTGCACAGAGCGTGAGCCCCTCAGCAGCCTCCTCGCCAGCAACAAAACCCACGGGCTCATGAGCCAGGGCCCCATCTCCAAGGATCAAGGTGCCCAGCATCTGAAGTGCTTTTCAGAACCAGCTGAATCATCAACTGCCTTGTCCTCTTCCAAAGAAAGGGGGGAATTGCTACTCAGTTGCAAGATATAAATCTCAAAGAAAATAAAATGTTTTGGGTTAAGTGTCTTTAAAGACTCTGAAAAGGTTTAAGAAATTAATAGCCCGAGAAAACCCATGCATTATACTAGGCATACAGTCTTTTACAAAATAGGCATGTAGAAACGGGTAAGTTTTCTTTTTTTTTTTTCTTCACAGACTTATTTGTGTGCAGGGTTATGTAGGGAAGAGTTCACAGATATAAGAGGGGTAGATTAGAGAGGTTAATTTCATAAGGGGAGCGGAGTGGTTGGGGAAGATCTGTCCCATGAACCTTGATGTTGAATGACCTACATGATTTATAGGGCAGATTGGTTTAAAGAAAAGTCATTTCCCTTTTCCTTATACAGTATCTAAACAACTACTGGTAGAAATGTCACATTATTAGAATTGATTTTTTTTGTAAATTTGTGTTATATACTTGCTTTCATTGCAGCAGAGAGTTTGTTTTGATTTTTCCCTCAGGCTGATTACTAGCATTTTCTCAGAAATCGGTACAGATGGGCCTCCCGATTCTGAGATCTGCAGTCAATAAGATATGAAATAATCTTCATATCTTCTCCAAACTTTAAACCCCCTTATTTCCCTAAAGGCCCAGGGAAATGCTCCTTCACTCTAGTATAGTGCAAGAGGAGCTGGATCAGAACAAGGGTCCATTTCCTGGTGTTTTCTGGGAGCAGTATTTTCTGGGATGGAAGATAAGGTAAGGATAAGGATTTCTGAGATCTGCTGAAAAACACCAGGACGCATACAAAAAGTAAGGATATCATGGATGAAGTGCTTCCCTTTGCTGCACTGCCCATCTCTAGCAGACTCCCTGTCTCTATTCTACCTGGCTCCCCGTCTGTCTCCATTAAAATCTAATCTGAAAAATTACTTCTTTTATTTTTCTCTCTCTCTCCTATGTTTCCCTTCCTTCTGGCTATTTACCCATTGTTTATCTCTGTAATTGTATTATTGAGCAATTCTACAGATTTCTTAAAGAATAATTAAACTGCTATGCTGTATCTAAAGTCTTTCTTGTACCACTTATTGGATGAACCTTATACCTTTATTATCCCATGAGAGCAAGTCTATCCACGCTAGAGTCAACAACTAAAACTGGACCTCACTCTTCTCTTCAAACCTGCTGCATTCTGCATAGCTTTGCCACTGCAGGAAGAAAACACATAACAATCCCTCAAGTCCTGTGTTATTCCATAGGATGGTGCATAGATTCCTAGTGCAATCAGGGAATTACATCTACCTGTCCCACTGACAAGGCTTGAGTCATCTTCCTCTGCAAAGACATTTTTACCAGGCTTTGTTCTAGCTCTGTCCACCAGATAGGAAAGGTAATAGAGAGAATTTCTTCTTGGCAGAAAATGTTAAGAGGGGAAAAGTGGCAACACGAAACTATCTCAGCATAATTACTTTCCCAGAACATAATAATAGACTATGGAATACAGAGTCTGTTTTCAGCTTCCTTTCTTTCAGATATGTATATTCTGCTTTTGGAAGCTATCCAGTTTTTAGGAATAGCTTTCAAAACAGAAAGGGATTTTTTTGGTGGTGGTGGGGGGGGGGGCGGATTTTGTTTTACAAAGTTTATTTCAGGGCTTTCAGTGCTGTAGCTACATAAAAGTAAATAAATAAAGCTCAAAATGTGCATGAATGTCGGGATTGGAAAAATGTCACAGAAATTTCTCCCCACAACTAAAATTAAATTTTAAAAAGCGGTTTATAATTGAAGGAGAAATTCTTCCACCCCACACTCAAATGGGATAAAAAAAAAAACCCTTCAAAATACAAAATTAGTGCAGTTTCTGATTCACAGGAAGGAATGCAATCAAAAATTCATTTACTTTACCTCGAGTGAACTAGATGGCTCTCTTTATAGGTTTCTGTTCATCTGAGCTAGCAATGCCAACAGCACATCTGAATCAACTCTGAGGTCAGCTTGCCATGCTTCAAGTTCTGCAAAACAGTCCTGAATAAAAAAAAAAAAAATTAGAAGTTGGAAAAAAACTTTCAAGACCTTCTAAACTTGTAGAAGCTGGGCTATTTTCCTCGGAAAAAAAAAAAAAAAAAAAAAAAAGGAAATGCTTTTCTATTTTAAATTCTCATGGATTAGTGCGGTTCTGAAGAACTAATCCAAAATGATCAGGGAATTTGTTTTGCCCTCTTGGGCACAACGTAGGTTGAATATAGCAGATAACGTATTTCCATATGTCATTTCTGATACTGCGGCTACCCACCGCTTGTAGGGACGTATCTGGCTCCCAAATCTTTTGGGCTTCAAATTCAATCCTAGAAGACATCCAAGGAGGAAATGGCATTACACCAGGGTAGAATTCTTCCCATTCAGCTAAACGTATCTGATAATCTAAGCAATGGACCAAGACAGGTTGATTTCTTGCTGATTAAGAAGGAGGCCATTAAAATTGCTTTGTCTTTTTATCATTTGGGCTGCACAAAAAGCAGATATTGCTTCCAAGGGGAAGAGGAGGGAGAGATGCATGAGAAGATATATCCCAAATTTAGACAAGATAAAAAAAAAAGTATATATTCAGTAGTAAAACTTTTCCAAACAATCGGGATGTCAGTCCTCCACACTCCCTTTTCACTCACCACCAGGCAATAAATATCAAATAGGAAATTTCAGGAGGCTGAGCCCTGACTTCCAATTCCCTCATGTGCCTTGTTCTCTCTACTTCTGGAAACCAAGTGCCAAGAAAATCCATGCAACGGCTTTCCAATAGTTTGTGCACAGAAAAGGAAATAGAAAGGATCAGGCATGCAGCTGGGGACCTGCCAATTTCTGTTATTTCTTCTGGATAGCCAGGTTTGTTCAGCACAACGGCAGTTTTCCCAGTGAAAAAAAAAATCCTCGTTTTGTTAAGAGGGCATTTCCCACAGGAGAGTGTCATCCGGGGTGGAAACACCCCTCAAACGTGGTCACTTTTCATCTAGAACTGTAGGTCCAGAGTTCTCAATCCCTTCAAGCAACACAGGCAGAAAGTAAGTTAAAGAGAAACTTGCCTTCGTAAACATTCTTCCCACGTTGAGGTAGGTATATTGGGAGGATCACATACCTCAGCGCAACCTAGGTGGGTTGAACAGAAGAATCCATGGAAAAGCAAGAGGTGGGGAGAACCAGGAGCTCTCCCAGTGAGCAGGTAACATTCAACCAAAACACCAGACCATGAAGATGACCATCCTCTTTAAGGCCAAGAAAAAAGTTTTCGTCTCACAAAATAGCAAATATTTGCTATTGAGTTATTTCTTAAAACATTGTGGAACAAGCTTCGGAAGGGAAAACAGTACATTTTATACAAGTCACTAAGTAATAGGGCCTTTCATGAAAAAGAAAAAAAAAGTAGAGATCCAAAAAATAAAGCAACAGAGGAAATGTTAAGATATGGGGCTTCATTTTCTAGATACGCTGTCTCAAATTACTGTTCCACTAGGCAGTATATTCAGAAACCTTGAGATGGGTTTGGGTCCTGGTGGTCCTGCTTGTACAGACTCCTGTTTTAAGGACTCCAGATTCCTGCTGGTTGGCCTGCATCATGATGATGATCCAGCCTTTGCAAAGTTGAAGCTGCTCAGAGCACCTTCTTCGCCCTTACTGCAGAAATTATAGTGGATTTTGCTGCCATCAGTTGGTGTTCTCGTGTGGGACTACTGATTGCAAGGGATTTCCTATAATTTCCAAAACAGTTTCTGTAAAAGATTCCAATAGTTTCCCAGTTTGGACAAGATCTGCTAGAACTAGGAGTTCTCGTTTTTTTTAGTTTATCTGGCTTGCAAAACTGGCGTTTTGTGCTCCAAAAAGGAGCAGCTTATACATTCACGCAGCTTATACATTCTCTATGTGTTTATTCCAGAGAAAGGCTCTATTCATTATTTTTTGGTAGCTCTTACCCAGGTACGATGATTGTGTTGGGCAAATACACTCTATCTAAAGGCACAAAAGAAGCAAGGGTAGTTGCATTTTCTGCAATAATTATGACTTACTTTTTCTGGTACCCGTTATGGAGGTACAGAAATCAAGTTCAGCAATCTGTCCTTCTCCCGAGTTCATTTAGGAAGGTCAGTTTCCTCACAGTGGTCTTCATTAACTTTTGATAGAAGAACTCAAAAGTGGTGTATAGAAATTCATCATATAGGCTGTCTCAAAAACCTCTTCTCATCTATTTTTCTATTGTTCAAATGTGAATTAGAGGAGACTTGGCATATTGATGAGTCTAGCTGAAAGCTGGCTCTTGAGACCTGCAGTAAAATTCTTGCAAAAAATGCTTTTGTTGGTCCTCAGATGTATCTCCCAGCTACTTTATTGATATATCCATTGTAAGACTTTTCACATCCTCGTGTTGTAGTGCTAATGACCAGACACATTCCTCAGGTTCTGCAAATGTCTTGTTAACACCACTCGTTCTTTGGACCAGCCTTATTTCATCACCAATACAGACAGATGGCTCGGTATAGTTTCAGCAGGGATCCAATTCTGCCCCATCCTTTAACTAAAGTTTCCTTGTTTGTTTTTCATAATGATCCACCTGATGCTACCGTGCACTAGGAATGTGACTCTGAGATTTGCTGGTTCTTTTCCAGTGTCCAACTTTCTGCTTCAAGCAACAAGTTACATGTTTCCAACTAACTTCTCGTCTGCTTTCAGAATGACTTCATCTCCCACGTATTTACAACCTGTTTCTTTCTGTAGGTGTCTTGAAGGAAAAAAAAACCCTTCCAATTAGTTATCTGAGCATGAAATTTCTGATGAAGAGTCTGACTATCGGGATCATACACGTAAACATTGTATACAGGTTTTGCTATTCTCTATGCTTTTAAACAAAACCAGTGATAACTGGTTGATTCATTTATAGCATTTCCAGTTAGGCTGCAGCATCTGCTCGGTCCTTGCAAATACCAGGTATCTGAATGAGTTAAGTTTAAGTTATAAGATTTTATTGTGTCTCTCTCTTGTCTCAGGCAAACCCTTCAGTGCTCAGTGGTGAGATAGCTACTGACATTTACTTGTCTCAGATTCTTCCAAAGGAGTTTATAGTGTCAAGGTGGAAATTATTTCTATGCTGATCTGAGAAATGCTTCGTATATAACGTTGTGGATGGCTTACACTGATGCTGCTTTATTGATGCAATTCGATTGCAAACCAGGGAGGCACTCGATGGCATATTTATGCATATATATCACAAACTGATATTAGATTGGCATTAGGTTATTTGGAGGATATGTGAATTACATTTTTGGGGGTTGCTTATTTGGCAGAGCGTCTGTTAGATTTTCTTCTGCTGTCTCTTTTTGCTGTCTCTTATTGCCTCTTCCTCCTCACTGCACATTTAAAGGAAATATAAGAGCTAGCCTAGTCCTCTTAATAGTAAATAACACCAAAGGAAGCAGATCTGCCTGAGAATCAGATTGCCAGCAGCTAACAGTCCATCAACTGGACCATACAGAGCAAGAGAGGACCCCAAGGACAAGCCTAGAAAGGTGATAGTATCTCTGTGGTTTCCTTTCCTGAAACTTCATGAACTGTTGTATATGTATTTCATATCTGGAATGCTGTCAATTAATGTTCTTATTTCCTTTTCCATTAATCTGATTTGAGGGAAAATGAAGTAAAGGAGATTGTTCGTCCTTAAAACACTCCTTGTTTATAGAGTGGCAATCCTTAAAATAGTGGTACAAGGCTCAGTTAGAAACTACTAGATCAAATATATTTACCCAGGATACCCAAAAGCAATGATGCCAACCGCCTCTCCCCAGAATATTAATCTTTTTGGCAATGCTTATTACCCTTTCGGCTGAATAGGTGTTCACCTCAGTTCTGTTTAACTAAGCAGTTAGCAAAACGTGCGTTCCTTGAGGCAAATATATTCTCCCATCTGGCAAACTGCACGGGGTTGCTTGAAAGCCTGCATAGCTCAGGGTAGAGAACAACTCTCCTGGTGACAGGAGCAAGCCAAACAAGGACAGGAGTGGGCTGAGTGCCTCCAGGATCCCACAGCATCATATTTACTTACTGCTTTACTGCTTTAGGTTTGGGGGCAGCACCCTGTGCCAAGGCCCTCACCTGCAGTGGACCTGGACCGTGTGCTGCTTGGGATGTCACCACGAGTTGCCCAAAGGATAACGTTTCAGTCAGCAGTTCACCTCCATTCATACTCGGAGGATTTTAGCAAAGCAAGAACGAAAAACAAAACAAAAAATACTTGTATTTCAAGAGGAAATAAAAAAAACCCCAACTTGACAAACCCAAGTTTCTAAACAATCTGTTCAAGGGACATATAAGGCAGTTTGCCATGTTTCCTAGATAACTACAGTAATTGGAAGTTATGCATACAGCATTAACTATCCATTTCCAGAGTGAATGGAAAGCATTCATTGACAGGAGCCTTTCTGGAAAACAGCTTTTGAAAAACTGTTCAGAAAGCCAGTGGCTATTTCATGTAGAGAGATGAAGTGCGATGTATGGAAGATGTGTTGGTTTGGGTTTTTTCTTTCCTTTTTTCCTTTTCCTTTTCTTTTTCCCTTTTTCTCTTTTTCTTTTTCTTCTTCTTTTTCCCTTTCTTTTCTTTCTCCCCTCCCACTTCGGATGCAGGATGCGCTTCACGAACTGTCACACGGAGCTAAGTACAACATGTTAGGGGCTGACTTGCCATTTCAGAAATTTACTTGCTCAGGGCGCATCACTAAATAGCTTTTTTGCATTTTGTTTGTTCCGTGGAGGACAGAGAGCATTTCAGCGACCGTAGGGGTCTTGTTGCTCTTTAGTGCACTTGCATCGAAAGACAGAGACTTCTCTGTACGTTCAAACAACCCCTTGGTGGTGCCTTGTTCTGTACCCTGCAACAGGAAGCCCCTGTCGGTAAGTTAAGGAGGGGTGTCCATCCGATTGACAGCCTTAAAAGACTGTGTTTAGTAACGGTGGTGAAAAAAAAAGCACAAAGCAACAAGTGAGGGGGAATAGATTAGATCATAAAACTGAAGGATATTAATTGAGTGTACATAGTGCATAGCAAACAAAGGGATTTTTCATGCAGAACATTTGCTAAAGGTCTGAATTCTGTTTAGTGCAGAAGTATTCCTGCAAAAACTGAATGCCTCCAATTGAATTATACACTCAGAAGCAAAAACTGGGTACACTGTAGAACGGGTCAGAAATAATAGTTGTTTTTTTTTCTCACTGAAAATTTTAAAAAGACCAAACAAAGCCATTGTTTTCAGAGCTGTTCTAGATTGCACCTTGAAAGAAAGGATGTCTTGGAAAACTGAAACCATTTCCTCTCTCATTGCTTTCACCAGGTCCTCCCCCTTGCTCTAACCTCCTTCAATGAACACTAATCCTTAGGCCTGTCAATATTTATCAACTATTATTCCCCAAAAAGTAAAGAGAGAAGGAAAACCAGAATATGGTTATTTTTCAGGAACATATCCTTTCCCTCTTCATTTTACCATTTAACACTAGAATAAGAAAGATTAAAGAAAACCTTCCCACAATAGTTTTTTTGAAAAGAGAAAGAGCAAATGTCCAGCTATCCTGTCAGATGCACTGCACTCTCTCCAAGGGTTCAACAAGTTAACTTTTAGTGGCAATAAAAAGGAAGAGAGCAAGCAAAATGGGGCCTTTGCTTCACTGGAGTATTTGCTTTCTGAAGCCCAGACAGCAATAGTTCATGCCTTCAGTGAATAACTTCCCAGTAGAAAAATGTTTTAACAAGAACCCCAAAACTCCTCCTGCTGTAAATTTCCAATTTATGGGCAATATCTTTCTATATCTTTCTTGTATTTTGGAGTCCAGTGAGTAGACCACGTAGAGGAAGTCTTTTCCAGCACACACATGTGCCCATCTTTTCAAGACCCGGTGACCTCAATATGTCTTTTCATGTTGTGTCTCGTGGCACAGGAGATACCTGCCTGCAGCTCATCTGGTGGCACAGGACTGCCACCCCGTGTCGTCTCTGGGGACAAGGGCAACCCTCCTGCAAGGGTAGGGCAGCTCTGTGGGGTTGTCTCTTGTTCGCCACGGCTGGCAGGTATGTCTAAATGCAAGTCATTGTCCTCTACTGTAGGCCTGCTCTGCATGAGCAAGGACGGTAAATAAAAGATGTAAGAATGAGGAAAATTCTATCTGCGGGTCTATTTTACAGAAAGGGTTTTCTTAATTTCATAAAAGAAGGCAGAGAGGGGAGTTTGAAAGAGCGATGGTTTTTTGAGTAACATTTCTGAATTGCTAGTGGTCACAAACCTACAGTAGATGGTGTCTACAGCTGGACACCATGGTGGGAATACGAGGAACCACGCACTGGTTTCTGATCTCTCCATCCTCTCCACAACACCTCTGGGCATTGCTCCCCAAGAGATGGGCTTTCCACTCAACCTTGAAGCGTCGAGAGACACTTCATCCTCCTCTTTAGGGAAGGCAGACACTCATGGAAGCAGGATTTCTCCCTTCATTGGGTAACACTGAACCAAGCAATTCCCCAAGGGAAGCTCTCCGTTTCCACACTGTGTTCCTCAGGAGGATGCGATGGGCTGGGCAGTGAGGTGAGCGAGGAGATGCAAGCCCATCTGAGACCTGCTTAGTCTCTTTCTCTGCTCCTTCTGCTCAATATCCCTGAACAAGTCATTTAACTCCTTGGTTCCTTTGGATAACATTTGGAAGTTAACCTTACCGGTCAAACAGATACTCGTGTTCATGGAGTATGGAGACAACGAGATGATAAGTATTACTTCTGGAGTTCGGGTATGTTGTATGTTCAAACTGTAAACTTTCTTGCTAATCTTGTGTCTAATGGTGGAGCTTTAGAGAGGATTTTCAGCTTCATTTGCATTGCTTCACACACAAGCTGCAAAGACAAATATCACAAAGAGAAAACGGTTGTGTCAAAAGAAACTAGATGGTCAAACTGAATACAAGGACATTTTCACAAGACATAACAAGTGCTGGGTTCATAGCAACCATCGCACAAAATAAATAAAGACAAAACCTCCCCCGCAGAACCTGGAAACAAGTCTGTATTGATATTTTATGCAAGGGTCTGAGTTGTTATTTCTCCAAGATTAGTTGTTGTGTTCCTGGGACTATCTCAGCGCTGTGGTTACAAAGTAGGAATTTCCCCTAAATCCAGCTGTAGAAGTGGCTATTTATACTGTATGCATGGCTCCTATGGGGCAATGGTAATACTCTCTCCTTGGGTGATGTTTATGAACATTTTATTAGTATTTTATTTGTGGTTAATGGATGTTTCACCAAACTTTTTCTACGTATTAATGAGCATTTGCTAAATTTTTAATTTCAATGGCTGCAAACTGATACACTGTTTCTAATAAAACCTTTCAAAACTTGCCTTTTTATCTTTCATAAGCCTTCCAATACATTTTAACACACATCAGGGGAAAAGCGCTCTGAAGAAAATCCAGTGTTTTTCCCGTAAAATAGTGACTTTTCATCTTTCACAGTGATCCTCTTAGGGGAGAATTTCTACCCTCCTCCTACAGAATTACTTGCCTTCCTATAAGAAATATTTCAGTAGCTTAAACCAATAATCCTTGTTGCCATGTGAGCTCCTATTTGAGGACACATTGGCCTGGCTACTATTGGTGCCCCAGATGCTCCACAGGTGGCCGTACATCCCAGGGGATTTGCAGAATTTATATTTTAAACACAGGGGATTGACAGAAAAGCGAAGTGTTTACACAGGGTAAATTGTAGTCATTCAATTCAGCTGCTTTGGCAGCTTTCTGGAACTGGTGGCATCTCTTTACAGATGCTGTAAGGAATTATCTACCTGGAAATTCTCCTCTTGGGAGCGGCCTGGCAATAGATGCCTACGAGGTCTAAAACATCTGCTGCACGTTCTGCCATCCTAAGGGAATCTTTGGGAATGGGAACTTTTCCTTACTTTGCAAAATAGGGAAGAAAATGCACATAGAGTGTTGAGAAGGGCTGACAAGGAAGAAAAAACGCCAAAGGATTATTTGCCAGTTCATCAAAGTACTTTGTCGTGATATTGAACTGAGATAGGAGGAGGGTAGAGCCGAGGGTAGGATGGCTCTAAATCTTGTCATGCCTTGAGCGAGTCCAAAATAAATTTGTGAGGCATTAGAAAAAGATATAAGACCAATATGCTGCCACAGAATATCATTCCAATACACTGCCATAAAATTCACAGGCCTTCCTCGTGAAATGTGTTTTTAAATAATGTTTTAATATACTGCGGCTTGTAAATTTGATACCACCTGAAGAATCTAGGTTTTCTCTATGCCAAAACAGATTTATATTTTTCTCTTCGTATTGAATTTAAATATCACTATAGAAAAATGACAAACATTACTCACATGCGAGATCACAGCAGAAAGCTGATGCCAAAGATGGTATCAGCCTTATCTTAGCACCACTGGTGCAAATCTAAACTGATGCAAAGATCTATTGCGAATGACGTTACATCCACGATTTTCATCAGGATTAACTACAGCCATGCTGCTTTTCCTCTCTCCATTTCCATGGATATACATGTTCCAAGCAAGGCAACAGAGATGAAATTGTTGCTTTGCCTAGTGGTAGCCCAACGTGTTTTACTCAAAGGTATATTACTTAATCCAGGAAGGAGACGAGCCCAATAGCATACAGGGCAACCACTTCCTCCCCAGAAAATCTCCTTTTTCTCTTTGCAGACAGATACTTCTCAAGAATAACTCAACTTTCAGTATTCACTAATGGTAACTCATGAAAAACTGCTGATAGGATTGTTCCTCCATCCCCCAAATTTTATCTGAGTTTGAAAATGCCTGCAAAAGAAGCAAAACTTGACAGCACAGAATAAGAATCAGGAAAAGTATCTGTTATACTTTCAGCTAATAGCTCCTATAATGACCACAACTGAAGATCTCCCATCCAAGTAAATGCATTTAATTATACCCTCCCTGTTTGAGACAACCTGTGTTTAAAGGATGCTGGACAAAAGAAACGCAAGTCTGCGTGTGCATCATATACACAATCCTGAGCACACACAAGCAGCAGTTTCTTCTCCCTTTCCTCTTCCCATCTCCCCCTCAAAAGTATTTTTTTTTCTGAAACAAACTATTTTCAAGACTTTCTCAGCAGATTGAGGTCCTTGTGTCAAAGTGAATTTTAAAGTACTACTGGTTTAGATAGCTCTGACCTTATCAAAGTGTTGTTTGATCCTCTCCATTGTGAAATCTTTAATACCTAACAACAAAATCAGCCTTTCTCCTTCCCTTGTGCAGCCTCCACCTCTTTACAAAGCTGTAATGTAGTTCTGAGAGATTACGATGGATAGAAAAAATGAGTTCCTAAAGGTAGAATAGAAGAATAATTATTTTTCTCCATCAGCAAGCACCAATTACATTCCCCTGTTTGTTACCATCTCTTGTGTTTAGGTAACTTGAATTGATGGGGCTCTTGGTCCCATCTTGGCTGGGGTTATGAATATGGAACCAGTGGGGTCTGTGACTGGGAAGGTTTCACCTCTCAGGGGAAAAGCGGAGCATTTTAGTCCTTCCATCAGCCCCTTGCCCCTCATAGCATTTTCCTTCAAGCAGTAGTTTCTAATATCACTTTTGATGAATTAACCTACTATACACTACTAAAGGATGCAGGAGCTGGTTTGGCAAGATGAGTGTGGGGAAAAAAATGCATGTTTGTGGAAAAAACGAGTCCATGTAGAGGACCTCTAGCTGCTTTTGCTTAGGATTTCTACCATGGACTTGTGTGCCAATGGTCATGGCAGGAAGAGTATGTGATAAAAGACCAGTAACAAGTAACCTCTGGAAGGCTCTTAGTCTCCCTATTTTTCAGCTGTGTGATCTGCTGCTATTTCCACATTTCTGAGCACACAAAAACAATTCCTCGCAGCCTCAGCCATGCCTTCAGCTTGCTACTTTAAATCTCCTTGTCTCTGTGCGCTGTAGCTGGCTATTGCTTTGTTTCATCTGGGCTCCTTCCTCTGTTCCTGTTTGTTTCTCTCCTGCATCCCCTGGGAAAAGTACAACATAGTCCTGCCTAGCTCCGTATCTCTTTTCTAATGTTAATGTTGGTATTACTGGAAGAAGTCAGCGTTATCCCTATCTTTCTTCTCTGCAGGGAATCAGAATTCATGTCTTTCCATAGCATATTTCAATACTGTATTTTTCATTCTGGAAATGGATGTGTTTGAGATTCAGCTGGTAACCCTGTCAGAGCGTAACGTGATGATTCTGATATGACTTTAAAAGCTATGAGCTCAAATACATAGAATTCCAGTTCCTATCACAGTAATCCTGATTTTTATCTTAATACATTCCATGTATTAATGGCTTAGATTGTGCTTGCCAAATAACCTTTGGAATTTCTTTTAGTGAATTCTTGATTATATATTTATATTCTCTATATATATATGCATATGTATATATGGATAGATATGTATATTTAAAGTTCCATCCCTAAAGATCCATTTTATCGGCAGACTACATTCTGCACGTCAGAAATAGAGCCTGCAGACTATGATAAACAGTAGTAAAGATACAGGAAGAACCTTGTATATGAGAAAATAAATGTTCAGATTGAAACATATGGGCAAAGAGGATTTTCTCGAGTGTGTAGTAGCAACAGTCTGGATGTGTAATACTTTAATACATGTGGCAGGAGCTAAATTTTGTTGTCTGGAGTGACTCTGTTACTACTGTTGTTTCTGTTTCCGAGCTCAGAAAAGGACGCTGGGAAAGGGGAAGAATAAAGAAAGAGGTGTAAAGAAGATACCAAAAAATAACACTATTCTGCATGATGGGCTGCTTTATTTTAATCCTAGAATCGCAGCGGCGATACTGCTGCCTCTCCTGAATCCCCTACGCTCGATTGAAGACGCCGCTCTGCAAGCTCCAGACAGACCTTAAATCCAAGGAGAACTATCCCCCTCGTCCCCTCTGACACACACAGACTGAGAGGACAGTTGACAACGCTGTCGCCCCACAGTTAATTGCTGCTCTCCGCGGGGGAAGCCGAGCACGTTTCTGCAGCTGTAAGTCAGGGCTGACACCCGCCATCTGGCTCCCCGCTCCCGTCCCAGGCGATGGCACATGCCTGCGACTAATCGTTCCGAGGCCGCTTCTATTTTTCATTAGCCCCTGCTCTCCAACAGATGGTTTGAAGCAAAACTATTCAATAATATATACCCAGGCAAGCGAGGGCTCTGAGAAAGGCTGGAACGAGGAAAGGGAACCCTGGACTTCGCTGTCGTGTAGGCGTTAATATTTCTGTTCCTTTGGGTGGCAATGTTTTTGTAAATCTCGTGAGGTCCCTCGTGGCTGTAGTGTACTGCCAGCCAGAAGACCTCTGCTTGCGTTAATCTGAATTCTGCCCTCCTCTTTTGAAGAGGAACCTGAATTCATTCCTTACTCAATACCTCCACTTCCTTCATTTTGACAGACTCCTTCTCAGACTGCTTAAAACCCTGATTCCGCTTTCCATATAATCACATATATAAACAGAGGTGATGGGAAGCTTTCACTTTTAAAAATACTGTTGATATTTTCACAGAGCAAACTACAGGAAAATATTTTCATGGGCTTCTTCTCCTTTCCCAGCCACAATCCTTGCTGTTTTCACCAGCTTTATTTATAAACCACAGGTGCTTTTCTACGATGCTCCTTCGTAAAACAAAATGCAAATCAACTGAAAACGCAGGGAAAATTATGACATAGTTAAACTGAAGGTAACATGTATTTCTTGATGCAATGGCAGATGCCTAATTAGGTGCCATCACTCTGGGAGTGACTTTTGGGACACCAGTAATGGCACCTTTGAGTAAGAAATGCAATTTTCTGACCGTAGAAACAGATGAGACAATTGCAGGTACAAGTTTCTCTCTGAACCCTGCAATTCAGGGTTCATAAAAAGACTCAAGAGTAAATTTTGCCATGATGTGTGAACACTTTGCCTATTTAAAAAGACTGGGAACTTCTCTACTACAATAGAGGGCAAAATAAGGTGCATAGTGAAGCTTGTGCTCCATGTACTCATTCTGGCTCAAAAGCAGAGTACTCGCATAGCCATGGCTCCGCAGCTGAGCAAAAATGCATGTTTTCTAACATGTGAGCCTGGTTAAAAGCACAAGGACCATCTAGCCCAGCTCTCATCGGGCGCACTGTTGGTCAGCAGCTGAAATTTAGGTCAGTAGATGTAAAAGGACAGGTCAGGAATGATTCTTGCGAGGCCCTGGTGATGCTGGTGATGTGTTGCCTTGTTTCTGGCATTTGATCCATTCTCTATGCACAGGACTGCCCTGCCACTTTGTCTTGTATTTCCTGAAGATGCTTATCGTTACTTACTCCTGGTTATTGCTTACTTTTCCCTTCGGTGTCTTCCAAATTCTGCTTGCACTGTGTTCAGTACAAGAGGGACATGTTTTTCAGCAGGATCTGATGAAAAACTGTCTTTTGCAGAAGCTTCCATTCTAGTTCTTTAGCTAGGTGTGCCGTTGCTTCCTGCTCCTCTGCTACTAGTCCAGCTGGGATCCAGGGAAAAACATTGGGTTCTTTGCAGCACAGAAGAGAGAAATTAATTTTCTGCTACAGGAATCAAAATTATTGGTGCAGAAAAGCCATTTAAATACTGTCCCCCTCTCCATTGTGCAGAGGGAGTGGTTAGTGCAAACACAAATGTTATCGGTTTTGTTCTTTCTATTAGAGATTCATGCCTTTAGATTGTAGCTGGGTGACGCACAAGGTTTTCCAGAAGGTGGGAAGGGTAAGAGAAGTGGAAATGCCCTGGGCTGCTGGGATTGAAGAGCAGTGTTTGCTGCTGTCTTTGCTGTGTAAATTCTTTTTCTTTAAGGGCAGAAAGGCAGATCTACAGTTGCCTCCTACTGTAAGCCCAGGAGGCAAGGCAGAACCCATGCTAGCACCAGCAAATACACATCTGTGCCTCCTGGAAGAAGGAGCTACAAACGGAGTAAGACAGTTATTCACAGCTAACACGAACACATTGAGTGCATCGGCACTCTACAGAATTTACCCGGTCAGGGTACTTGGAGGAAGTGTTTGCCCTTCTTTCTGATACGTTCAGGTTCAGTCTTGAAGGCCTAGATGTAGCCTCCAGCTCATCAGTTCACTAAACTGCTAGTTATTGGGAGTTATGTAGGTGCATCTTGATAAGGACCGAGAAAGGAGTTGTAAAATATATTTTAAGGCCCATTCTGAGAATTCAGGGGAAAAAAATACATGCTTTGCCCTCTGTTTGGACTACTGGATCTCTGAAGCTCTTGTGAGGCACTGCCTAGTGCCTCTTCTGCTCAAAGGCAGTGGGCTCCAGTTCGTGGAGTTCTGTTCTCAAGAAAGTCACTAGGCTGAACTAGATGACACCACTTCTTGATGTGCTCCAAGTGGCATAGAAACCTTTGAGAACAGCCACCCAAATGAGCAAGTGCCCAATGCTGCTTTGATCTGTTTCAACCGTGGCTTTCTTGTCTGTATCCACAACGATATTTGCACTTCCTTGGAGCCTCCTGGTCTCTATGACAACAACGCCAGCGCTCTGTGTCACCGCGGTGCCTCCTGCTGATGTGCCTACCCCACCTAGGGGGTGGCGAACCTGCCTTCTAATGAGCACATTCCTTCCTTGAGGAGGGATGAAGGTGGCCGCGATGGGTGAGCTGTCCTTGCGCACTTGAGATGCGCCTCATTATCACACTCCGAGGGACGGATGAGTCACCCCTACGAGACACGCAGGAAGTGATTCATGCGGCTTCAGAAGCAACTTCTGCTCGGCTCCCCGCGCTTTCTCGGAAAACCGGTGTCCTCCCCATCTCGTGGAAGTGTGACAGCACAGGTGCACGCTGATACCGCAGCTCCTTCCTGAGACGTAGCACCAGGCGACTGTTCGTGCTGTTTGAAGGCTCTCCATCTTCTCGTGCTAGCAGGAGGCAAATGGCATTTCCAGGGGAGGCTGTCATACGGAAAACACGCTCAGTAACTCTTCCATGCCTCTGGCACCAGCAAAATCCCAGCTGAAACCCAGTGTTGGGCTCTTAAAGAAAAGCAGAGTTCTTTTGGAATGAGAACAGATGAAAGAGGGGGGAAAGAGAGGATGACGGTTGGTCTGGAAAAACAATGCAATGGGCTGAAAAAAATGGAGATGATAAAGTCTAAATTTTGAAGAGAAGGCAGCCAAGATAATTGTCTTCAAATATGTAAAAGACTAAGGCAAAGAGGACAAGAGTAGACTGTCCTTTGTTCGTTAGGTGTGGAACAGGGATTTGCAGACAGTAATTACAGTAAGAAAAGTTTTCCTTGAATATTAACAGAAACTTTAATTCTGACACACAGAAATAGGCTGTGGAGTGCAGCGGGAGAACGCAGAAGGCTTTTAAGTTGATATTAGACATACATCTGTTGTAAGCCAGCAACAGGGACCTGGATAGGCTGGAAAAAATGGACAAACTAGGCTGAGGAGCCACCATATGGGCTGAAAGCAGCACACCTAAAAGGTGCTGAGGGAGCTGGTCGCTGCCAGAATGAAACTGCAACATGTAGGGATGTTGGATATATGACAGTCTCATGTTTTTCTCTCCTCTGCTTTTCATTATTTAGAGGATCGACTGCATTCAGCATTATTTTGCAAGCACTTTGCAAGGTGCCTTTTATCTGACATTGTCTTTGCTGGGGGAGAAAAGGTAGTCTGAGGTTTTGAGTCATTTGATCTGCATAGCAGCGCCTCTCACTGCGGATGACTTTACAATCTATGAAGCAGGGGCACATAACCATTTTTTTTAGGTGTAAAAAGTATTTAATATCTCTTTTTTGACTTGTACTGCTAAGAGTCTTCCTGTGAAATGCCTTACCCAATGCTTTCAGTATAAATTATACATAACAACAGAAAACAGAAAATGTTAGTTCACAGTGTCCCCATCAGAGAACTTAATCTATAACCCCAGCTTGATAGTAAATGAAATTAGTTTGACAGACATGTTCAGTTCAGTTCAAAAGCCCTTTGTGACCAACTGAAAGATTTCTATTGATTCCCATGCACTTCGGATCACACCCTTTAAACTGTAGTGCAGTCATCTAAACACACGGGACTCATTTGGGCATTTGTCTAGTGTAAGTAAAAGAAAGCAAATTGTATGATTCTGTTGTAAACCGGACATAAAAAGGATAAAATTGTTTGTAGCTGGTCTTGAAAGAACTGTCCTGCTCAAGACTTTATATATAAAACGCATCCCCATACCTGTGGAAAGGAGTCGCTGACTTGAGAACTGCTGAGGATAAACAGCCTCCTTGAAATGTTATGAAGACTGAGGCCCACTGCATGGTAAACTGCCTCCTCCAAATGATTTTGAAGGGTCTAAGTAGACAAAATGAGTAGTAAAATAAGACATATTTATATTTAACAAGCTCTTCTGAAATACGTTTTAGTTCTGTCCATTGAAGAAGTAATTTACTTTGACCATTGTGCTCTCTTTCCCCTGCCCACCTATACACACGCACGTGTTTTTTCCCTGGAGCACATTCTTGACAATCTCCGAAGGAAAACCTGGACTGAACATTACACAGATTCCTCAGAACTGCAGAGGAGACACTTTTCTAGGCCTAGATACGCAGGGTATCTACATACCCAGGAACTCTTAATGGCTATGGAGAGCCACACTTAACCACACATAAAGCAAAAGGAAGAGGGATCACCACTCTGTGCTACGTTTGGCAAAATACCCAAGCACATGCTATGTATAAATCCCATATATGACAATTTTAAGATTTCTATCATTGTCAGTAACATAATTAGGGGTAAGGATTACCTCTGAATTGCGAGAGGTTGGTTCCCAATGAAAGGAACAGCAACTGGATATATATTACTGAGCATGCAATAGGACACTCAGTAAAATCAGTAATAAAAATTCCATCTTTGTAGAGATCAAACCTATTCACAAATCCAAGAGGAACTTGTGGAAGAAACAGCCAAAAAGCTTGGGAAATATTCTAATGAAAATCTACAATATTTTGGTCCTTTCAAAATGAAAAATTGCATTTCGCGATGTTTTAATTCTTTCAAAATGAAGTTCTTAAAACTTACACTTTTAAAACATTATCCTTCATTAAAAACTGACCTTAGTTTGAAACAAACAAGAAGTCCCAGTGAATTAAATGACCTGTAAGTATAAAAATAGAGGGATTAGGGAGGTAACCCCTTGCTATCCAAAGAGGGTTTTTTCAGTTTTGCCAAGAAATGCCCTATTTTTTGGGTTTTGTTTTTGTGAACTGAATTAACTGAATCAAACCCAGTTTCTGGTTAACCACTGACTGACCTGTAATACCCAGCTACACCCACAACTTCTTTCAGGAAGATCTCCAAAGTCTGTCAACAGTTTCCCTCCTGCCCTTTTTCCCTACCCTATCAGATATTATCAAGTAAAAAAGCCTCGCAAAGAAAATACTGGGCCTAATGCAAAAGGCTTTGAAGTCTGTGGGAGTCTTTTCATTGACTTCAAAGGGCCTTAGATCAGGCCCTATTACAACAGTTTAAATAATGCAGTATGCGCACAGTAAATTGGGGTTTGGCACATGGATGTTACAAAATCTTAAGTGTTGAGTGGCTCTACATAAGATTGGTTGTAATAACAACGGGCTGGAAGAACAAACCCTTGCATTTAATTAATCTGAATAAAGCTGTTAACCCTCGAGTTAATAATCTTGATGGGGCTGTTAACTTTGATGGGAGGTGTTTAGTAGGCAATCTTATTTTCCAGTAACCTTTAGTTTCCACGT
The DNA here is from genome assembly GCA_034781795.1 of Crypturellus tataupa. Taxonomy (NCBI): domain Eukaryota; kingdom Metazoa; phylum Chordata; class Aves; order Tinamiformes; family Tinamidae; genus Crypturellus; species Crypturellus tataupa. The sequence goes on from JAWLRI010000158.1 coordinate 405,122, forward strand.
GGCTGCTAATATTCTTGGAGAATAGTAGGTTTAAAAAGAATTGAGAAAATTCGGCCAGATCTTTACATGCTTATCTTCTTAATTCTACTTGCAATTCATTTCAAGCAATCACTCTCAGATTAATCATTAGTTTCAGAGGACATTCATAGGAGGAGCTGATCCTCAATGTGACTAATATGAATAGAAATGTCACAGCATTTTGACGTATCATGTTATATAGATCTTTTTTTACAGATTCCCAAATGTCTGTGCTCAGTTTTCAACCATTATACTTTATATTTCTCCTCTGTGTTTTTCATATTTTTCAATATTATGCTTTTTTTTAAGCTTTGTTTTCATTATTACATTTCAGAAAGCGCTGTGCTATTTTCCCTTGTATCAAGTCAACCCAAATTCCATGAACTCATAAAGAAGCTGTGATTAAATAATAACTGAGAGGCTCATGCAGTATTCATCAGTTCTCTGTATGTCAGGGCTAGACTACGGCACTCCCACAGATGATAACTGAGACACAGAAGGGAAATAACTTGCCCACCACAACCAGATTTACTAAGCACAGAGAAAGCAAGAGGCAGTTTCTTGACATCTAAACTGCCCCCTGATTCAGGAAAACACTTGAACCTACGCTGTCCTATGCATGTACTTCCATTGCACTCAATCAGTGTTTAGCACTGGATTGAGTTCCCTGATAAACCCCAAGTAAATTAAACACACGGTTTTATGCTAGTACATGCGTTAAGTTCATTTATTGAATCGGTTTTCTGTAGTGAGCTATTGCCTGGATAAGTCCTTCTCGACTTTTCTGTTTGGAAACTCTTCCTTATTTATTTTTTTCTTTTCTCAGATTTCTTTCTTTTAGCTCCCAGAGCAGAAGTGATCACACAGATAAGCCTGTCTGGTTGACTCGCACGTGATCCAAGAGTTTGGTAAAGAAAGCTTGACCTTTATTCTAAGTTACGCGGGGAGACTCTTTCAGCTTAGACTGTAATAAAATTCTCAGCCCCTTGTGACTCTTTTTATTGCTGTTCGTGATCTTTTGGGAGTCAAGTCCATGCGCTCCACAAACCCTTCCGCACTCTATATGCCTCGCTGGAAATCACACAGCTTGATTCGTCCCAGACGGAATTCTTGAGCACTGTCCTTCCCCGTATCCTGCCTTGCTTGGATGGATATTGATTTCCCCCAAGCCTGCCCATTTTCCACTGGGAACCTGCCCTCACACGCAAGCAAGTTCAATACATTTCCATGGCCACTGGGCTGAGTCAGCTGGCGAAAGCCACCAGCCGGGATCATCAGTGATATTACTCGAGCCCATGCTCCTTGCCAGCCAGAGGACATGAAGGGCTTCCATGGCAGAAATAAATACAAATTCTTCACTTTCAGATCGCAGATGAGTTAAGTTAAAGAAACACAGGTCTTTCCTGAAGGAAATATTTCCTGTGTTCCTTCTCCAGTGCAGAAATAGACTGAAATATTTTCCTTCTGCATTTTACACCTATTCTGTTCAAATTCTGTAATAATTCTCTTTTGCAGTCTTTGTTTCTAGCTGCAGACCATTAGCTTTCTAATAGAGTTGGTGTAAGTCGCAGTAGCTCTTTTCAGTGACCAAAGAAATACACGCTTTATTTCACAATTGATTTTCTTAATGCTGCTTTATCAAATTAGTAAGTGGGCGTAACTAAATTCACATTTATCAACTCGTAATTTAAGTTCAACTGCATATTATCACCTGAGATGCCAGTCAGGAGCATATTCTATAATTGTTTGATTGATGGAAAAATCTAGGCAAACACAGTAATAATTCAGAGCCCCACTGCACACCCAGATGTTAATTTGTCTTGAATTTGACCACAAGATAGTTGATGAATCTGTCTTTTTGCCCAAAGAAACGTATTTTAAGATACAGCTATGTTAATCTAACTTGTAGAACCCCATTCTAAGAACTTACCTCATTCTTTCTATTACTCTCCCAAGGAAAAAAAGGCAAACTTACAAAGCACGCCCTAAACGAGGCCCTGAGAAATGAAAGACCTTCAGCTTGAACCACGACTTATTTCCCAAGTCTTTTCCAGCACTCTTTCCCTTCCGCAGGGCATTCAGCGTTTACATGAGGCAATGGAAAATGTCTTCCTCACCTCCCAGTTCTCCCACTGTAAATAACTGATGATTTCAGCCAGCTCCGACTATAAAAGAAAGAATGTTTCTTGGCTTGAGTAAATGTCTCTTCTTTCTTTTTAGCTCTTTCTCATTTCCTGGTTGTGCTATTTTCTTTTGTGCTGAGCAACTGCCTGTCCTTCCTCTTCTCCTCACTCCTTTTTTTTTTTTTTTTTTTAAAGTCCCTGATTTTATTACTTTTTCCTTCTTTCCTTCTACTTCATCTCCTCTAACTTCCAATCTCATTTCAGTAATGGCTACGCCGCTGCTTTCGCTCTGTGCCCATGTATCACAGTGAAACCAATTCATCATGTTTCCTGATTGAAGACTGTTCCATTCCTCCAAAAACTTTGGCTTCAAAATGATTCTATGCTATCAGCTTCAGTTGTCAGATCCTGGCACTCTGACAAGTGGTGGCACATTGGCCCCGTTCCGATTTGCTGTCTAAAGGGAGCAATCTTTATTAAAAATACTATGCTTAGATATCAGAAATTCTCTCTGTAATAGTTTTTGCAGGATAGTTAAGCACAAATTTATCAACATCAAATGCTCAGAAAATAATGAACTCCAAATTGTAAGAAACAAGTAAAATGTTGTGAAATTACACGTAGGACTTCTATGCTTCCAGTAAGTTTTTTGGACAGTAGTCCCTAGGGTCCATATTCTCTCTCTAATCAGATTTTCAAAAGGTTTTTTGAGGGAGAGAGGGTGGGTGTTTTGTATTCCTATCCTGTTGTCACAACACAAATCCAACTCCACTGGTAAATCAAAAGATATGTAGCTAATCTCAGGGCAGGAGAACAAGGCTAAACATCTTGATAAAAGGGGGGAGTTATCATGAATGTGAATTGTCTCCTAGAATCAATTCTGAAACCGAGAGAGAGGTAAATAATAGATAAATAACAAAACAAAACCCTCCAAAGCGGCATGTTAAATGATTCCACACTATTTGTCAGGAGTGCATAACAGCATTAACCTTTATGTCAACACAGATCTACTTCATGTAGCTGTTTAATCACGTTTCTGTCGCAATGAAAACCTCATCCTTCTCCTGCGCGCCGCATGTCACAGCTCACCCATCCCTCGCAAACTCCACAGAAGCACCAAGAACCCCTTCTTCCTCCAGACTGAAATTAGTGGGGTGATGAGCAAGAAATCGCTAAAGCCCTTTGCAACCGGTAAGTGCTACCCATTGCCCAAGAGGACTTCTTCTGTCCAACGCAGAGGTCACAACGGAGCTGTCCATGGAAATGGAGGAGTGCGAAGAGCCTCCACCATCAGTCCCTGTGACGTGGTTTAATTACGAGGTGGGTTCATGAAACCACCTTGGGCAGGTTGTTTGTGCAGCAGAAATCTTGTCCGCACCGTGACGGTAAGCAATGGAATGGCCTTAAGGAGAAGAGAACTGTTGTCATCTCTGCATGGCAACACAGCCCTTCTGCCTCCTCAGGAACTGCCCCAGAGCACTCCAGGTTAGCTAGACCATCCTGACCTTCTCTCTCCAGCAGGATTTGTATTATCAGAGACCTCCAGGGCTTGCTAAGGTTTATTCACACTGCATTGGCTTAGGATTTTTGCAGAGATGTGTTAAGTCCCAGATTTCCTGCAGAAAATTCCTCTTTAGCTTGTATTCATCCTCTTGGGAAATTTTCTGATCTCTGATGTGCCCTTTTTTTTTCCCTGGTGGTGGCCCAGAGGCACCTTTTGACTACGTTTCTTTGCCTGTTGGTCTTCTGCTTTGACCTTACCTAGTCAGTTTTGAAAGAGGGAATGATGTCGGCGAGCACCAGCACAGACACTATTTTCAACTCCCTTTATTCCATTCTCCCTAATGCCTAGAGCTTAACTTGCTTTTCTGGGAGATTCTGCCTGGATATGTCAGGAAAGGGTCATAATCAAAAGGCCTGAGAATAGGGTTATGACCCAGTTCCCACTGATGGCTGTAGGTCCCAGGACAATCTTCTATCGCATCATTTAATGTTACATATCGGGTTATGCTCTTGACAACTGGAAATTACGCAGAATAATATTAAAATTAGAGGATAATGACACTCACCTCTTCTATTTTGCCTCGTTTTACACTAACAGCAGATTACCTCTTAGTGTTCTTGCACCAACTTGAGCTACACCTGGGAAAAAAAAAGTTTTATTAATAGCATTTTACTAACCTTGCAAAATTTGACACAGGCCAGACTTTGAAAAATGTTTGAGGTAAAATCCAAACTCACTTGATAACCTCAAACAAGGTTGTTTTTTCCCCTCTCATTCCTAGGGAAGATAACAGTCCTCCAAGAACAAACTGGTTCAGGCAGCATCATCATAAACTTACACTATGTAGGAAATCAATAAATTGACACATGTTCAGGAGGTCTTGTAATGCAAATACCATAGCAGGGAGATTCCTGCAAGAGGAGTAAGTCAAGTTCCTATGGAAAACAGCTGGGCTGGAGCCTGGTAAAGGCTGTTGCTGAAAGCTTTGTTTGAGGAAGGTGCTCTTTGAGCTCTCCAAAATAGTGCTGTGTGGCTGCATGCAGGGAAATGAAATGTATACAGAGAAATAAACACATGGAAACTGTTTGCAAGAACAGCTGTGCTAGTTCACCTCACAGGGCCCCCTCTGCTATCCCTAACAAATACCCAGGGAAGAGCAACAGCAGGGCAAAACATCTGATACCTCCCTGATCTGGGCTCACTGTCAGGGCAGGGCATTACTTCACGCAAACCCTGGCACATCCTTTTTTTCCAAGTCTTTCATCCCTTTGAATCCTTGCAAACCTCTTGCATCCACAAGAAGCTTTGGAAAGGAGTTACATGGGTGTTTCTACTATATGTGGCATGAAGAACTATCTCTTTTAATTGGTGTTACAGCTGGCTTTTGCCGACCTCCTTTGGAGACCCTGGATTCTTGTATTGAAAGAGAGTGAATGATCTTATTTTTTAATATCCTCTCCATGTCATTCATGGTTTTGTAACCTCTAATGTATCCACGCTCATTTGCTTCATGCCCCGCACAGAGAAATTAGCCTGCTCAGCCCTTCTTTATTTGGGAGGTGATCCATAGTTTCCGTATCCCTTCTTGCCTTTCTTGAACTCTTTTCCATTTCCAGTAGATCCTGAGATAAGAGACTAAGGTTGCATAATTAAAGCTGTGGTAGAACCACAGCTATAGTTAGGGACTTATACAGGTAAAGGTGCCACAATGATATTTTCTGTTTTATTGCTTTTCTACAATTTTCTAACAACTGATTTGCTTTTCTTGACTGCTCCTGAGCAACAGACTGATGTTTTCACGGAACTATATATCTGTCACAGGCCGAATATCTTTTTTCTATCTGGTGAGTCAGCCCAGAGCCCATCACATTGTTTGTGAGGATAAGATTATTTCACTTTATATCCCTCTGCATCAAATTTCATTTTCTGTTCTATTGCTTTCTCTGCACTGCACTGGTCTATAGAGCAGCTGGTCTATGTTGGTTTAGGTTAAATTTACACAGAATTCTTTTTTTTTTCTCTCTTTTTTTTTTTTTTTTTTTTGTTTTAAGAGTCAATTTTAGAGTAATTTGGACTGGAATTGAATAACATTTAGAAGAAAAATTACCAATCAGCTATAGATCTCAAAGGTTTTTTAGTCTTAATTCTAGTTCAGCTACAAAAACAAATGTGTTTAATGGATTACAAACACATTCTGAACATGTTGTATGGTTTACTGTTATGTTCTTCTTATAGTCATTTCTAAAATACCGTAAGTATAGACAAGATATAGGGTCTGAGTGGAAATAACGCATAAATAATGTGTTCTCCTCTTTTATGTAATTAGTTAATTTCAAAGTGTGCATGTATGCAGACTCATACAGTCCTAAGCATATGAAAGAGCTTAGCTACAAAAGGGAAATAAATTTTAGCTGGGAAATGGAGGGATGAACCGAATATCAGAAGTGGGAAAAATATAATTTTAATGCAATTATCATAGAGAACTCCTCAGAGCATCTGCTAAGTGGACATATAGCTTGTATTTGGAAATACTTTCCTGGGTGACATTAACAAAAAAAAACTAAGACTGGGGGCATTTTCAAAACCAAAGCAAGACCACGCAGGAGGAGACATATTTGAGAAAAGAAATGAAAGTATTCTTTGATGGAGTTTCATTTAGTAAACACCAGATCATCAAGGTGAGAGAATATCATCTCAAAACTTAAGTAATTCTGAAAATCAGCACAGCTTTCATCCCAAAACATTCCCAAACCTTCATCCCAATACTTGCAGCCGAGGAAATAACATTTCTAAGTCTGGTGTTTCATCTGCTGTCTCCTAGACAGATGGATGTTACAATTAAACACCAACCTCAGAAGAAGTCTCAGGGATCTGTACTGAAGTAACAAAAAAAAAGAGATTAGAAATACACCAGCGTATTTTAGATGGACATCAGATGGGTCTGGTGGGAAGGCTTGCAGCACTACAAACCCATCTGTCACTGCAGAACTATATAACCCACTCTCAGAGTATTTCTTTCCCATTTTTATGGTCTGAACCTGTTTGGCATAGCCAGGCAGTCCACAGCTGATTTCCATTCAGTCGCTCAGGTTCTTTCCTGAGATTTCCAAAGCAGCTGAAGACCCCTAAAGCCAGTGGACATCACTGGCTACTATTACTAACCTGATACCAGCTTTCAGGGACAGCTGACCCTGGAGTAATTCCATACCAGTATCCTGACAGCAAAGGATTTTATATTTTATTTTCCTCTCTCCAACTATCTTTCCAACCACCCCTTCTCCCGAGTGTAAATTCTTGCCAGGTCATTGATATTGTTCTGCAGACAGAAGTACAGAAAAGAAATTGTATTTTGTTGGTAATTGGTTGCTACAAGAATTTACACTGATCTGTGTATCATAATCATTCTAATTTACACCTCCTACCGCCCCTGATTGCTTGTAAAATCTCCAGTCATTTTATTCACCTACTTTAAATAATTTTAATTTCAGTCTGTTAGACCCAAAGGGGTCATGTCAATAATAGAGGTTCCATATTCTTAATGAAAATGCTTTTTGACATCATGACAATAGGGGTTTGGATAAGTAGCAGACATATAAAGATCAGAAATGTCTGTGTAGGGTCAGATACATACAGGCATATATACATAGTGAATTCAATAAGATAATTTAGGTGCTCACTGTCTTGAGGATGAAACAGCTTTAGACTTGGATTTGTCCCTGGATTGAAAGATGCAGTCACAGTTTGTTGCCATGAAGAAAGTCATTGTATGGTGCAAGAAATTTAGAGACCTAAAAAACAAAAACTAAAATAATGGATATGGAAGTGCAGTTTGTTTCCTCCCATTATTATCAAATAGAAATAGGGCTTTCAAGGCAAGCTGCTAATATCAGCAAAAGTGTAGTCAGAATCAAGCACAATTGCTAAGAGGAGTTAATTCCTTATTACAGTTCTCTTCTTTCTCCTTTTATTCTTCTTGTTCTTTTCTCTTTCTCTCTCTCCTTTTTTCCTTTCCCCTGGCCAAGCATAGTGTGTCTTTGTCAATGGTAGGAAGGAACCATTTTTTCTCAACTTTGACAATACAATGAACATGACACAATAGCAGAAATTCTCCTTTCCCAAAGCAGGCCATTCCCCACAAGAGATCATCAATTTATCAGTATTTAGACATCCTAGACTAAAGACTAGCAAGATAATGTAAATTTTATAAGGTCTAGACTGAACTGCATGCCCTACCATAGATGGTTGTTAGGGTAAATACTGATATTCTCTCATCCTTCCTTAACATTTCCACTGTCCTTACAGACGCACAAAAAGTCTGTGACCATCTCTGGAAAGCTATTATCGCACAGACCGAGATCATATACACACGCAGGGCTGTCATAAGCTATGGCTTTTGCCATATTTGAAATTACTCACGCTCATTTTCCTGTTTATGACTTGGAGGATGATCCTCAAGACTCTTTTGAATGGAATAAATAACCAAGGGGCTATTCTAGGTCTGCTAGCTTTATTACCACTCTGCATCGTCCAACTTCCTAGATCAAAATGGCCCGTCCAGGGGAATGTGTGTTTGAAAGCAGAGTTCAGAGGGTTCTCAAGAGGTAAAGAGGAGAGAGAGGTAGAAATGCTAAGCCTAAAGCAATTTATGCCGTTGAGTTGGCTTTGCTTTCAATCACTGCGGGTTTACATCTGGGTAGTTCCGTCGGTGAAGGGAAAGAACGGATCCCATGGAGTATTCTGAGTCCTACGGGAAGGGTTACCTTTTCTGTTCTGATGGGATGACGATGTCAAGGCAATCAGGAGGCTGTGGTTTGAGACTGAAGGCCTTGGGCTGGTCTCTGCTCCAAACTCCCCAATGACACTGATTAGTTAGGACTGAAGCTCCCTTTCTCCCTCTGTAAAAAAGATATCTTAATTTCAAGTGCTTAAAATGTCGTAGCGTCCTCAGATGAGAAACACTATTGCGTCCTTTGTAATAGTGACTGTAAATTCAGCATTCCTAGTGCTTATCTTTACACATTTCTAAGTGGGAAAAAATAAAAAAGGAAAAAAAAAAGTTTTCTTCTGCTAACCTGGTCAGCAGGAGCTCACTCACCACCTCTGAGAAAGCCTCCCCTTATGCCACAACAGCATGGAAAGGCTTTACAGAGTCCTCCTCAGCCTCTTCCTGAGACTGAGCTCATCACATACTCATAAGGAAGAGGAAAAATAGTTACCTTAGGGCTCCTACATGACACAGCTGTTGATCTGACCAGCCAGAAATACCGAGGGGTTCTCTGGTCACACTCCAGGACACCCCAGAGATACTCTGAGCCACTGAGGGAGACGAATCAGGTCTCAAGGAAGAAACATCCCCAGGTCCAGCCTTCCCAGGCAGGCTAAGTAGAACAGACTTGTTTTCAACGCCATTATGCAGAATGGTAATACCTGAACACAAATGGAGAATCCCCAAAAAATTACTTCTAAAATAATTCTCTAGTCTCACAGCTCATTATAATACTCCAGGAAAACAAGGACTGGGTTTATATGTGTTATTAGCTTTCTGTCGTGTTGGTGCAATGCGATTACCTGAAATGTGATAGTCTCTCAAATACAGAACACTGACACTTAATAAAACAATTAAGTTGTGACTCTTGTGAATATAGTTGTGCTGGTAATTGCTGACATATCTACTCAAATTTGCCTAATTATACAGTGACTTACCAGAAATTCTTACTAATGTGATTAAATTGTCTGTGCTCTTTTGCGTAAGGTGAGCTTTTTAACCTGGGGAAATCTACTTGTAGAAAATTATTTTGCTGCTCCTCTCATCTCAGGGTACTTCTTCCCAACGCGAATGTTACTATCAAGTGGAATCTGCTGGGCACAATGTCCTTTTGAAAATAAATTCCTCTGCTATTTACTTAGCAGGAACTACAGGTCCTTCCCTGTGTATTAAATAGGCCCTGATTCAAGTGTGGAGTTAACCTAGCAGTTACCCTCGTTCCATGTTATGCCTTTCCCAAGGGAGCTGGACAACAAGTCTGTTTAGCTTCAGAAGTCGAAATTTATACAGCCTGACCTGAATGTGCCATGGTCAATGTTAAGATAGGACCCAAATGGCAGATGTCAGATAAGTGTTTTTTGTTTGTTTGCTTGTTTTCTTCTTTTTTTGCTATTTTTTAGTTTGTTTTCAAAGCGGCATTGCTTTCTAAATGAGTTTCTAAAGCACAGAGGAATTTGCTCTGTTAGATGACGCTCACAGTGTATTGGATTTACTCTTGTGGCCTAATTCACAGAGGCTGAAAGCCTGTTACAGATAATCCAGCCTGCAAACGCTAGCTCTTTAGTTGAAGCTGCAGAGATCTGATGGAGACACCCACCTTTAAATCTCTGCACAAAAGAAGTACACAGCCAGAAAGTGCCAGTGGGCTTCCCCGAATAGGGGCCATTTCCTGAACCTGGGCCACAGTGGCTTGAACCCTGGAGACCCTAAAGTAGTTCTTTTGATTGCCCAAGAGAGGGCAATTATCGCCCTCTCAATGAGAATCACATCTTGTGCCTGGGGAAGTGGAGATGCAGCAACCTTGGCCATAAGTCTCTAGGCAGATAAGGATTAGGTACCTTACTTGGAGAAGTGTGAAAGGAAAGGAGAGCTGGTATTGGCATCTCTATCTATAAGCAGCTCACAGACATCATCTCATAGCATCCCAGGAGGCAGGTAATACCCTTGGGTAGGCACAAATTCTTTCCATGTCTCTGTGTTACGAAGTAAAACAACGGGAAATGTAAAGCAGCATTATGCTGACACAAAATCATCTTGGGGGTACCATGAGACTAAATTAAGAGAACAGCCTTCGCTTCTTCTCTTATTAGGTAGATGCAGCTTTCCAAAAGCAAGCCTGACCTTAAAAAAAAAAAAAAATTGCTAGCTCCATTTAGCAAATTTTTGGAGGAATTTAACTAATTCTCATTCTCAAATGCCTTTGTGTTTGCTCTGCATCCTTAGCATAAAGGTGTTAAATGGGCGAAAAAAAAAAAAAGAAATTGCTGTGGCATATTCTGTTTTCTTTTATATTCCTGCTCCCCTTTCCTTTCCCTTGAACTCTCTTTCTGAGTAAATTACTTCCCAACCCGTACAGAGCACACCTGGCCCGCACCGTTATCCCCATTGCCGGCCGCACGGGGCACCGAGGTGCCTGAAGCCAGAAGGGTCAGGAGAGCTGCAGACAAACAGGGAAAAGGACAAGGCATAACTCAGTGCCTAGCGCTTCTCCCCTCCTCCCGCTGCGTTTTCTCCATCACCCCCAGCCCCTGCTCTCTCCCGCTCCCTTTTCCACGGGAGATGCTCGGAGCCGTGTGCCTGAGCGCCCCGCTCTTTTGCTGAGGCAGCAGCTCACAGGAGCTTACGCTGCAGTTTGCCGCCTCCGCGTGCTCTTTCTGTCCCTCGTTCTGCCTCTCTGAACGTCTTTGGAAGACTTCCACCAACATTACAGATTAACCTGTTCTTCCTTTCCGGTGGCGGAGCCATCTGCAGCGCTGGGCGAACGCTCCGCTCCTCTCAGGGCCTGGCCATCCCCTGCCTCCCGACGCCGGCAATAAGCAGAGCTTAGGAGATCCCGGGCAATCAGAGGCCAAAACTGCTTCAAATCCGCCGGATGGTGGTGGATTATGTAGCTTGGCTGCGTAAGAGTTAAACAAATATTCCCAATCCAGAAGCATATTGGAACTAGATGGACAGCCCTAAGGCTGCATGTAAGAACGTATATTTTCAGCGTGATACTTCCACAAGACTTCCCCAGAAGGAAGGGGAAAGATAAAAAGAAACACCTTTTATATTCCTCCTTTTTATTGGAGCTTATCCTGGCTGGGTTCATTAGTCTAGGAATGTAAACCACATAAATGAAGTATAAATACTCGGTCCCCTTCTCAATAAACGTTTCCTGAGCAACTGCATGGCTATCACGGATAAGGAGGAGGGAAAGGACAGAAGCAGAGTTGTATTTAATATATAGCTCAGGAAATTCAGGCCCCTTTTACAGGCTCTGAACCACCACTGTACAGCACACACTGAGAAGTGGCTGCCGAGAATTATTGTATCATCCAAATTCCCTGTCATGCTGGAATCAAGGTCTCATGGAGCCTTGAATTAATGTGTTTGATGTTTATATTGTTTCACTTAAATAGATAAGAGACCAAGAGCTTTGGACAGTACACACATTTATAGCAAGTAGGACAACTCTTTCCTTTGGTTTACATTAAAAAGAATCACGGCTTTTGGGTTTCCTTTCAAGAGGGATATAACATTTCAGGAAATTTAGTCATAAAAGAGTAAAATGAACTCACAGAAGAGCTATGGCTGGAATTTGTAAAGTACAAAGGAAGAGGCAATTAGCTACCCAAATCCTATTGAAAGTCAATAGCCTTAAGCCACTTTGAAAATCCCAGCACATAAAACTCCGTGAAAGCAAACTCGGCAGTAAACGAGGCCGAAGCAGGGGAGCCAAGGCAAGAACAAAGGACAGAAGACACCGATTAGGCAGCAGGAGGTGTGGACGCACAAAGCACACGCTGGACATACAATGGAAACGGCTCGGCCATCACCTCACTCTTCCTCATCCCATAATCCCAGCATTGCCCCTACTGCAGATGAACTCATCACTTTTTCCTCCTTTCTTCAGTGTTGTCTGTTCCGACCACCCTCCCCACCTGCATGGATGCTCCAACACCTAAGTTTTCCCTTTCTGCTGAAAGCTGAGGAACCCCCATGGGAGATGGCAGCTGATGCGGGTTCTGAAGACGACAGGTTTCAGACAGGGGAGCCTAATTCCCCCCTAATTCCCACCTGAGACATGCAAGACTTAATATTATTAGTAGAGCCGGGTGCATAGGCTTTATTGCAAAATGATGTGCAGCCTCCTGTTAATTAAATAAGCAAACATTGCCCACAATCTCCTGCCAATGCGTCGTATTATCTCGGTAGGTGCAGCGTGTTGCTTGCATGTGGGCCCTCTGGAAACGTGAGCTGCTGCTTCAGCACTGTGAAAGTCTTTTTCCTGAATTTTAATTTCACTAATAAGTGTTACTGAATTGGCAGAAAGTTACGAGTAATCGCATTTTGGTGTGATTTGTCTGCTGTTTCTTCACAAGTAGGACACAACCATTTCCCCAAAGGGTGCCCTTCCACTAAAAAAAACCCCAGCAGTCCAGTCAGAAATCAGTCTGGGAATTGCGTGGATTGAGATAGGGATGCAAAGTCAAATTGTGCTAAAAAAAACACATTTTTTTTCAGACTTTCAGGTAGTCCTGAGCCGTGCATTCCCCTGTTGCTTGTGGGGCACCAATTTTAGCACAGAGTTGGGTCTGCAGGGTCTGCAGCAGATTCACCTCTTGACTCCCTGCTACGGGTCTCTCCTTCCGTGGTTATTCCATGAAGACACTCTGCATTTCAAGTAATTTGCCTTTTATAAGACTAGGTAGATATGATTTTGCAATTAACCAGAACGTAATGAAATCTGGCTTATCATTTATCATGATTAGTTTAATATTCTATTTAATGAGCTTTTAAATGCTGCCAGAAAGCAGAATGCACATCTCATGCATAGCAGAGATGCCTGTGACTCCCAGTCACTAATAGCTGTAATAATAATATTGTCTTGCACTGATGTAGCACTCTGGATGCTATTACGCTCCCCATGCTGCATGCAGGAGTCACTTCACCCACCTTAGTGCTCGGGCTTTATTCCTGCACGTCAGCTCAGCATTACAGCAAGGACCATCTTCTTCGGGTATCTTAACAGAGGGCCTGATCCAAGACCCATGGAGGCTGATGGAAGGCTTTCCGCTGAGTTTCCTGGGCTTTGGATCAAGCCCACAGCTCATGCCAACAAGATAACAAGTATTCCTCAATTACCGAACCATCATTTTGACAATTACGATAACATTTTTTGGTATTCTCAAAGCAAGTGATGCTCGCTAATTATGACAGTGATTACAGTATTTGTCTCCTTGCTGGGAGATTGCTCTTGCAAAGAAAAAGCGCTAGAACATGCCTGATAAGGAACAAATGAGCATCCTGACACACAACCAGTTTAGTTCTCACAGGTCTATCGGGGAGCTGTCACTTGTTGCCCAAGCAAATTTCGAGCAAGTTGACTAAGAATGGATGAATATTGCACAGGAAAATATACAGAGTTGCCCACTTTGGCTTACCTTACCAAAAAGACAAAGTTTTCTTGAAAAACCATTTGCTGAGACTGGGTCCCTCCATCGAATTGACCTTCCAGAGGGCACCACCGGTGAATCGTCCCAGGGCCAGAAGCTCTGAGAATGCCATGTCTGAGGCTAAAACAAAAAAAATCAGCTGATGCCTTTTGTTTATAAAGTTGCTTTTCCTTCTCCCTTGCATTCTGAAGCAGACTTAGCTTGAGCAGAGGCACATTTAAAGACGTGGCGAGAAGACACTTAGCAGTGGTAAACAGCCGCGGGCCAATCCTTACCCCATCGCAAAGAACCCACGGAGCTGTGCAGTCCTGCCGTGCCCTGAATGCTAACGGCAAATCCTGAAAGGATTCTCCCTCGGTTCGGGAAGCAAGGCGTCACTGTCGGCTGCTTGATGTTACTGTTGCCATGTTTCTCCTGATTGCTAAGGAAAATGTCACATTTAGCCCTAATCTCTGATATTTTCGTACTGATAATTCTGGTAGCGGAAATGCTGCAGTTTATGCTTATGCTCTACTCTCGCTGGAAGCAATTTTTCGAAAGCTAAAAATCATTCATCCTAAGCTTCCGTGGAAAGACATAGAAACAAGACATTGTGTCCTGACCAAAAAAAAAAAAAATTAGTTAACAGTGCATTCTTTATACTTAATTCCTGTCATCATTTCACGGCACTCTAGGAATTAGCAATCCTCTCCTCAAGTTTGGAATCTCCCAGGTGACAGTCTATTACCAGAGTGTGGAGAACAGCTTGGAAAAAAAAAAAAAAAGAGAGAGGTTTTGAAACTCTGGGCATTCACAGAATGGCTAAGGTTGGAAGGGACCCTTAGAGAACACTGAGTTCATCCCACACCACATACTCACGGAGTTTTCCTTAGGAATAGGATATTCCTCAATATATATTCTTTAGGAATACGATACTCCCAAGTCTTTAAGAGGAGACATTTGGTAACTTTTACTGATCTCCAGGCAGGAATCTAACGGAGTTTTTTGCGAGTTTTTGTAAACTCAGAGATCTGCTCCTGCTCCCTGCTGAGGTGGGCCAGGACGGGAGCGATGCCTATGGGCTGTACATCCCCTAGTGTCCAACAGCCACGAGGGTTTGCTAAGGCAGGCAGTAACATAAGCAGTTTGGGCATCTCTCTGCACTTGCAGCCTGGCCTGACCCATTTCTCTTCCTCCTCTTTTTAGCCAGGCCAGATTTGATGGCCCATCCCCGCTGCCTGGCCATATGCATCCAGGCACGCAACAGAGCAGCGAACAAGAACAGCACTTGCTCAGAGTCACCGGGAAAACTGTATTTACGGGGGACCGAACCGCAACGGCAGCCGTCCTGGGAGGCGCACGGCTAGCATCCCGCCTGCCCGAGCAGAACACCTTGGCTCCGGCTCGACAGGCGCAACGAGAGCTCTGGCCTCCCCTGTCCCAGCTGGCAAGCAAGCGCTGAGCAGGCTTGGCACGTTACCTACGGGCAGCGCTGAAGCGGGAGGCAGGAGAGCTCCCAGCCTGGCGAGCCCCCGAGGCACCCATCTGTCCTCGTCCCGAGCCATCCAGGGCCATCGCGAGCTCTGGAGCCTCCTTTGCGCTCGGCAGCACGGCAGGAGCTCATCGCGCCGCGCCGTGCCTTCCCCGAACATCTCCCCCAAGGTAATCCAACCCCCCATCTCCTCCAACCTGGAGCTGCAGTCCCCTCCCGGGTCCCAAACCACCTCTTACCCGGGCTTGTCCTTCTGCTCTTAACACCAAACAGAGCCCGTGCTGCTGGAAAGCCCTCGATTGCGCCCTGTGCACCCCAAAGCTGGGGTCTCCTGACATTTTTATGCCTCTTTCTTATTTGTTTTAGACCATCTTCTTTTGCAGAGCAGATTGGAGAAACACCAGCTCAAAAAGCCCTCCTCAGGGTCATAAATAACCCTTCTGAGAGCGTAAGGGAAGCTGTGCTCATCAAAGCCGGAATAAAAGTTTACTAGCAAATAACACTGAATTCTTAAGTATATTTGATAATTAACTTTTATTCTGGCTCTGCTGTATGCCAGAATGCACAGAGGATATAATGTTATAGTCCCAGCAGAACTTTCCTGTGGGCTTCTCCAGTTGTTCTCCCAGCTACGGAGAGAATCTAAGAAAATCAGCAGGAAATGTGATGGTCTCTTAGGTTCTTTAAGGTGGCTGTAGTCCTCATCTCCGCTCCCCTTTGCTGTATTTTACTTCTCTTGTCTTGCAAACTTTACCTGCGAATCACTCTGAGCTCTATAGTAGGAACAGGAGTACAAAACCCGGGGGTTACATGTAATCATATAGCACAAACAATCTGGGCATCCCTTCTAGCAATGTTTCTGGAAATCAGCTTCCAGAACTTGCAATCGCAGCTGTGAAAACAGCAGAAAATACGCTTTGGTGCTAAGGAAAATGCACATCTCATCTAGGCACGTCTCAGAGCATGCTGCGATAATTTAAAACCGTAATACAGAGGAGGACGCAGTGTGTCATGGAATAAAAATACAAATGTGATTAGATATATGCAACAGCTTTGTCTACTTAATATCCAGCCTGAGAAATGAGTGGTCATTCAGCACCCTGGTCCTGTTCCAGCAGTGGGAGTTTTCAATTATTAGAGCTAGATCAGATCCAGGGATAATTTAGTATCAGCACATTTCTGATTGAAGGCGTTCTCCCACAAAGCATCTGACAGGGCTAAGAGGTTCTTTTCTTATGCTGTTTCCTCACAATTGATTTCTCTCCCTGCTTTGCATCTTCCCATAATTAATATTTTGCCTTGGCTAATTTAATTCCACCCTTTCTTCTGCTGGCATATCATTTCTTTCCTGTTAATAATAATGAAGAAAAAAAAAAAACAAACCCTCCTTGGTGCAGGCTACACACAGGACGCTTGGTTTTCATTTGAAGAGGGTGGTTGACAGAGGGACGTTTTGCTTTGCATTTCTCCTCCTTCTCAAACCACCCACACCCGAGAGCATCTGTTCTCAGCACTATCTTTCTACCTACCCCTGTGCATGCACATCAAAACTCTCTTAGGGTGCAGGTCAACAATACTTTGGAGCTGATTTTTACACATAAAGGCATAGCTGCATGTGCATGTGTGCGTACATACATATATACACATCTCTCCTTGCAGTTTTCTGGGTATTTTTTCCTTTTTGCAACCCCAAGAGCTATCAAAAGGAGCGTGAGGGTCAGCCTTGCCAAGACCTGCAAGGCAGGAGGTGCGAGTTGAAGGGGCAGGAGGATTGCAAGAGCAGGTGCACGGAGGGAAGTATAATACCTAGGCAAGCAAACGATTGAATCAGTGACTAGAACAACCAGCTCTCAGCTGGAGATTAATACGAATGAGGTGCTGCACTTCACTGACCAAGTTTACCTAATTTCTTTAAACACTGGTATTGTTTCCGCATTGCACTTGCCTAACGTGGTTGCAACTTGCTTTTTAACCTGTCAAGCCATTATGAGCTGAGTGGTGATTGAGAAAGCAGCAGGAAGATGCTCTGATTATGCCTTAATTATTGCCCTGCATCCAATCTACATGGCGAGGATATATGGTCCTCCCCTCCCCTGTTGCTCTCAGCATCTCACATCTGAGTCCTAGTGGTACCTATTTAAGAGGAGAACCAAGGGTGTTTCCACTGATTCCCAGAATAAGCTGTAAGCCCACAAAGCTTTATTTGCCTTCCCTGCCTTGCTGGTCCCGAGCATCAAAAAGAGGTATTTGGTTAATGGCTAATTAAACACTTCTGATGAGCAAGCCAGGGCTCTGCAAACCCACGTTTTCCAAGCTGCGCATGGTCCGGAATCAGCTAAAAGTCTGAGTTTGAGTTAAGCTAAAGGCTGCATCCAGACAACTGGAAACTCTGAAGTAAGCAGCAATAAAGCAAGCCAGCGGGTTCTTAAATCCAGAGATATAAAGTGGAAAATATATATATAAATATGTGTTTCCCTTTAGGTGGAGACCTGAAGATACATCCTTGATGTATCAAGGATAATGAGGTGCCATACTGGCTTATTAGATCCCTGATCATTTAAAATGTGAATCCTAACGAAGGTACAAAGAACTACAGCAAATAGGAGGAGTGGGCTGGCTTTTAATGCATGAACGTGCCATCTGCCTCTCTCATCTCCCCACAAGCCCTGTCCTGCCCCCTTGGTAATCGGCAGCACCGCCACGCTGCAGCGAGACCCCACATGAGCCCCAAACTTGGGGAAAATGAGCACAATGCAGCATAAAACAACTTGGCTTTGCACAGAAAACGCCTGCAATGACCCCAAATTGTTATCTCCCCGTACAGGCAGCCATTCAAGAGCCACTGCTACGTTAAAAGTGGGTGTTTTTGGTGTTTATGCGCTACCTGCGCAAGTAGGAGCCGGCAGTTTATCTCTGTTCCTTAAAGAGGGAAGGAAATGGCAAGCCATTTCTTTGCATTACTGAAGCATTCACTTCACTGCAATCTTGCTGACCTGCACAGGAGGGAGACAGAATTTAGCTCTTAAGGCATCCATTGCTTACATCCCTGGGAGATACCGTTGGCTTCCTTGTAAATACACATTTAGGGATACTCCGACAGGGAAGAAGATTACACAGGTCTGCCCACGAAACACACAGAAAATGCTTAAAAAAGAAAGAAAGAAAGAAAAAAGAAATAAAGCACGAGTTGTGAGTTAGTAGATGTGAAGGAAACTTCCCAATTGACTGAGTTTAATCAGGGCTGGTAGTGTCACTCGTTTTAGGGAGCTGGGATTTCAGATGGGATGCGACACTGTTCCTGAGCACTAGACCAAAAGGACATGAGGAAAACATATATGCTGTTTTTTTTTTTTTTTCCCCATTTATGATGTGGTATATGAAATTATTTTAAAAACTGCCCAAATAAATGGTCCATTTAGTAACTGCAAGCCCACAACTCTCTCAGGAAGATTTCACACCATTTAGTCTGGTGACAGCTATGAGTTGAAAACTGCAGGACAGTAAGATTTCTTAAAGATCTCTAAGCCAAGTATACACATTGAGAACATAGATTTATCCTATATGTTTTTAAAAGAAAGAGGAGAACTATTGGTGTGTGTTGACTGCAGGGAAAGCCTGGTCAAAAGAACAACTAAGGTTTATACAGAAAAAGAACAATCAAAATACGATTTGCAATGCTGGAAGCTTTCCACAAAATGTTTTAATTTATGAAGAATTCTGCTGAATATGGTTCACTCTGTTTTGACAGGGAAGACCTGCTTCTTTTTCCTGTTTTTTTAACTGCCTTTTCTTTTCTAACCTCCATTCCTCCAGAAAAAGGCGAGACAATAAAAGGCTGGGATAAAATGAGCTATTCCCATTCAATTCCAGGCAAAAGCAGACAGAACTTGCAAAATGATGGCTGGTGAAATGATTGCATTTCAGAACGCCAATGCAAACCAACGCTTTCAAAGGAACTTTTGCAAAGTCGCTTTTCAAAGAGTAACTAAGGGAAATAGCCTGGCTATCGGCCTCTAACGAAAATCCCCCAACAAACAAACAACAACAATTTCCACCTGCTTTACTATGATATTTTCCAGCATTTTTAAGGGTCGGTGGCTTTCCACTGATGCAGAGTAACACTGACAGGGTTTTATCAATTACGCTTGTTTCTTATATGACTAAAATGATTGCTGTGCATGATTTCTGGGAGAGGACCCCACCAGGCTGGGAAGGATTAAGTTTCATTATTAAGAACTTCAACCAAGGGCGGATTTCTAACCTTTCGCCAACTCTGGGTCAGGATATCTAACATGGAAGCAGAGCTCATTGCTAACAGCTGAGCAACTCCAGCCTCCAGTCCACTGCTTGGGCACTGGAGACAAGCAATGAAAACAAAACAGGGCCATAAATCCTGCAAGGAGCCAGCAGCATTGCTAGATAGGGAAGGAACATTCACTGTGTCTATGCAGGCTTTGGAAGAGTCATGTTGGAGCAGTATATTAAAGGACAGACAAAACTGGGCAAGTTGCAAGAGACCTCATGAAAGATTAAAGGAGGCTACAGGCAGGTCTGCAGTCCTCCCTTCACGAGGACTCATCTGCCTCTGCCTGTTTGCTCGTTGCGCACACGAAATTGCTCCATTTCCTGACATCTATGATTTGCAAGGAGTTGCTCATGAATAAGCTAAAGGCTAAGGATTATTTACAGACACTACACAGCGAGTAATCCCAAGTACCTTTGAGAAAATTGTCATCATGTTGTGAACACTTCATTAATGGAAAACAGCCAACATTGATCAAATAAATTAATTATAAATTATTTACTCAGCTTTAGTCATAGCCTTCTCATGGAGAGGGAAGAACAACTTGTCTGCAGCGCTGTTTGATCTCTCCTGCGTGACATTTGTACTTTGCTGCAGAGGTGGCTCTGTAATCAAGGCAGTGGGCACAGGGCTGTTGAGATCACTTATTCTTAACGCCTCTGCTGGAACCAGATCAGTTAGCGCCAGCAAGATGCTCCGCAAGCCCGGTTGGCTGGCTCTGCAACCCCACTTCTCCCCCTGGCATTGATTTAGGGCCTGTGAACTGAGCACCCAAGATGCTCTGTCCTCCGCATGGAGTTGGCTTCTCAAGTTAGACTGGAAACTCCTCTAGGAGGGCAGTTTCTGTGCTGTTACAGCTGGAAAATGGGTGCGGATCTCAGGTAGACTTGGTATTGGAAGGCAGCAGAAAAGTAGAGGCTTTTCTGGACAGGATGTCTTAGTGGAAGGTGAGCCCTGCGGTATCAGCAGATGGGCTGAATTTATGCCTTGTGCGTTGGTAGCTCCATGCACGTGGTGGCAGGCTCCCATACCACAGCATTGCCTACCGGCAATGTTGAGAAACCTGAAATAAAAAAAAAAAAAAAAAAAAAGAAAAACAAGTCATGAATTTCATCCGCATGAGGAATAATCTGGCCACAAACCTGGGCTGCAAATTGCCAGTCTGGCAAACAAAAGTGTTCAGTGCTCTGCCTTCCCTGCTGAGGGACGTGCACCTCCTTGCACCCATCCGAGGCTTCGGGACCTGCAAACAGGGTCTGCTCCAAACAGGGGTTCACTTCAAAGGGGGACATCGTAATCCCAGCCTGAGCTGACTCTGAAAGGAAGGATGAAATTTCCCGCAAATAATGTGCTTTTAGCCAAATTTCCATACAAAAAAGCCCTCAAGAGAGGCCTATCCAAACTCAGTCTAAAATATGCAAGTGTTAGGAGGCAGCACGAGGCAGCCCCAACCCAGCGGTGCAGTTTGCACTACCAGAGCGTCTCATAACAACGAATCCACACAGCTGAAGGATAAAGGGTCGAGTGTCTTACGGCCACAGGCTAGCAGAGGTGCACACAGTAAATAAAATCAGCAGGAGAACAAGGGACTTCAGGGGGAGGCTTCATTATTAAAACACAGGCGTGCACAGCAAAACAATGACAGCAAAACTAAGCAGCAAAACTAATTGGCCTGTTTTGTGACAGGATAGGAATGCTCATATTTATGCAGGCAGCATAGCAGTGCACATATCTACCTACTCATTAGAGGATATGAAACCTTCCTTGACAGAAAGATTCTAATTACAGCAAACCCACCTTTGCTCTGGAAACAATTAACTGCTAATGAATGTTAACTAAGGCACGCCAATGACTACGGAGCCGGCGACCAGGATGACAGTGTCACATCTCCTCTCCATCTTGGCGGGTAAGAGAGGAGAAAGGGTGGAGAGGAGGTGCGACTTCATCTCCATAGTGCTGGTGAGCACCAGTTTTCTGTATCAGATACACTCTTCTATCACCTAAGGAGTAAAACACACTCAACAGCAAGGAATGGCCAAGCAAAACCACCAACAAACGGCCCTGGGCTTGGGACCATTCCCTCCAGCTCTCCTTCAAAGGAGATTTCTCTCCAGAAGAACATTTCTTATTCAGAGTTTATCTCCAAAGAACCTATCTTAACGCTCTGTTAGGAAGGCAATTTGAAACAAACCAAAAAAGGCAAGACAAAGTTTTGCAAATGTAGGTTAGCATTTGTACATACTGTCTGCACCAACGCAGTCCTAACAGACTTGGGAGAACCTTCTTCTCCTCAGCAGAGACCTAAATTCTACCTACAGCCCAAGCCCTGACTCACCAAATCCAAAGCAATGCAATAAACTCAACACTTACCTTAATTCTCAATGATTTGTGATGTGATGCTGTGCCCCTGCTATCCTTCGACACGGAGACATGGGAGGGAGCCTATGCTTAACCTCTTGCCTCTCTCCAGAAGACGTTTCAGAAAGACGGAGGTCCAAGGGCTCACAAAGTGCTCGTAGGGTTCTACCCTCCAGGGAAAGCAGACTTTCTTGCCCTCCATTCCTGCTCCATAGTGCACCCTCCCTAACCCCTTTCAAGCCATGTGCCAACTCTCTCCCAACTCAACATCAAGCAGGGGGGATGCTTTGCTAAAGCACCTTTCAGCTTGCAAGAAGCTGAGAGATTGATGTGAGCTTTACAAATAAAGTCTGGTCTAATGTGGGGAGTTTAGCGCACCAGATTGTGGACAGAGGGTTATTTGTTTCTCATGTAGAAACAGGTGCTTGTTTAGGACAAAACCAGGCAAATAAAATGTCTCTGTTACAGCAGTGTGAGCAATGTGGCCACTCCACTTGCCTGCGTGTCACTAATAGAGATTGAAACACAATGGGAATAAAAGCCAGAGCTCCAGTGCATCTAGATGTAATATCTGGAAATCTTAAGGGAGAATAAGTGTCTCAGCTTTTATTCTTAAGCTGCAGATATAAATGAAAACGTTTCAAGTTTTATTTTTCCTGATATAGATTCACATCTTCATATGTGCTTTCATGTTGCTTTACAAAATGCATCATTCTGTGGCACTAATTTCCTCAGTGACGTTACTAAATGCAGGAGGACTAGGTGTGTATGTGTGTGCATATATATGTATGTATAAAACTATGCACAGTGGTTTAATAGAGCCCAAAGATTCAGAATCCCATTCACAAATACCTACCAGAGCCGTTATTCTTTAAATTAAGTTGTAACAGAAAGCTATTTTTCTCTTTAAAAAATCCTGAAAAAGGCACAAAATGAGAAAATGATGGCTCAGTATGGCTACCTTTTCCAATATTTTATTAGACAGCTTCTTGGAGAAGTCATTTGTAATACATTATCAAAGGCTCAGAATACGGCAAGCCGCTACCCAGCGCAGCACATAAATACGGCAATTTTTGTTTAATGCATCTCCGTGTTTAATACCCGATTCCCTGAAAACTGCAATCAAACATTATGAGGAATGGAGAATGATGCCCAGGGGCGGTAAGAAGCAGGTGGCCTCAGAAGAAAGCGGTGGGCAAGCGGCTGCTCTGGAGGAGGCTCAAGGCTGCTGCCCTGTCCCAGTGAGCCGGAGGGGACAACCCACATTCCTAGTTTGTAGCTCTTCGTATTCAACATTGGAGCATTTGCTGCTGTCATTTCTGATGCACCATGACATCCCACCACCAGGCAAGATCAGGGATGAAGCGTCTTCTTCTGTATTGCCTTAGGAAGTCTTCTCCATCAGACTGCACAGACTTACACTGCTCAATGCTTAGAGGAGCAAGAAAACAAAGATAAATGGGGAAAAATTCAAGTGGGGCAAATTCCATGAGTAATTGATTGCTAATGCATGGGCCTCTTCCACAGGACAATGTTTCACTAACAGGTACCATGGGTTTAAAGTGCTTCTTGTGCTACAGCATCCTGCTCCTTCGCAACCAAACGGACAATGCCAAGTGCTTCCAGGGCCTGGAACATTCCCAGATGTGTGACCTGCATGACATGCTACAGACCAAGACAATTCCCACCACACTTTCCACACAGGATTATTTCTTCCAGGTAGGAGCGATGCGGTGCTGCAATTTTATTTTATTGGTTGTGCAAAGCTATACATGTTTGGCTACTGTCTGCCAACTACTACTTACTTTTACTGACAAAAAGAAAAATCCCAAAAGCAACTAACATCCCCATAAAGCAGAGCCTTACCCAGCTCCTGCACTAATCCTCTGCAATTCTAAGCATGAACACATCCTCAGTGGAAAGCCTATATGTTTACAGTACCTAGCTCTAACTTGGTTTGTCTAACCCGCCCATCCCTAAAACTGCCTGATTTGAGCTCATTTTTCCTTTTTTTAATTTTTTTTTAGCCCCTCTGTCAGTTGGCCTTGAAGGGTGCTACATACTCCAGCATCGCTGCATTGGGGCTTAAAAAGTTAATAAACGTCTGCAGAAAGAAAAGTGACTAGGAAAAACGGAGTTACTATGGGAACATACATTACAGCTGGATCTGCTGTGACATCTAAAGGACCTCCAGGAAACGCAGGAGGACTTCTCCCATGTCAGAACTGCTCGACTCGCCCTCTCCTTCCTCCCAAGGCTGGATTCGGGCCCAGTGAGGACTCCTCATCTCCAAGGCCATGGATGGAGTAAAGCACTGGCAGCATCTGGTACCAAAGGTTTGGGTTGGTGCAGTCTATTCGCCTTTCATAATTTTTTTCCCTGATTCACACAAGCTGCAAGTTAGATTTTTGTTTTGTTTTTTAATTCAGGGCTCACCAGAAGGGTTTTTAAAGTTGAACTCTGAGCTCGATTCATTTCTGCCTTCATCCTGTGGGCTGAAAACAGAAGTAACAGGAAGAACTTTGGAAATTCCCCAAGCCCCCCCGATGATCCGAATCCATGTGCCTTAAGGCAAAACCCCTTCCTGGCATATTAAGGCACGATAAAAACTCTCCACATGGGAAGGCCGAGATTTCTGAAAAATACATTGCAGTAACCCACGTGAGGATGCTAACATCACCCCAGCTCACCAGACGGACAAGGGGAAGTCTGACTTAGTATCTGCTTTTTCCTTTATTTCTGAACTGCTTAACAACTCCTGATCCATCTTTCTGTAGATACCAAGTAAAGGAAACAGAAGGAAAAAAAGAACTATTTGATTATTTTTCAGGAAACTACTGAAACGACATTTTAGCAGATCACTTGCTTCACAGGGAAAACAGAATTTTAATCCTAATTCAAGATGAAACATTTGGAGAAGACTTAATGACATATAAAGTAGTCACAACTCAGCTCATCCGAATCTTTAACTTCCTAAATTTCCATCATCACTTTTCAAGAATAAGGATGGTGCTGCTGCATAGAGGAAGACTTAAATCTTCCTGTTTTTTCAAGCTCAGTTTTGTACCCAGCAGAGCAATGTCCATTTATGAATAAGAAAAATAGTGACATTAAAACCTTACTCTGTAATTATGATGACTGGAAGAAGTGCTTGATCTCTTGAGATTACGAGGAGGTTATGAGATATCCAAATGGCTGAATTAGGTGTTTCTATGTTTCTTACTGTCTTGGATTTCTCTCGTAGAGATAGTCAAAGTTTTGATGCCCGTCACACTCTCGGATCTAGCAGTAATTTCAGTTCTGAAAAACGTCATTACAATGAAGATTCTCCTTTTTCTCCATAGAATATCTTAGTATAAGGGTTTTGCTGCATATTTTTAAAAGAAATGCTCCATCTCCCACGCAAACACTGCATCATTAATGCAGTATATGATGATATCAACATTCCCAGTTGGATAAGACAGTGAGATTTCTCCAAGTGTCCAATGGGCCATGAACTGCCTGTGCAAAAAAAACTTCATAGGATTGGAGCCTGGGAGGTTCCCATCAAGTTGAGATAGGTTTTTAAGGTTGCTTTGTTATTAATAATCATTGCATTTGCATCCTGACATCCCAAAGGGTTAGAAAAAAAAAAAAAGGAAAAAAAGAAAGACTCTTAGTGAAAGTAGTCACTTTAAAACCTGTCGGGAACATAAATATATTTACCTGCATCTATAGAATTCTATGCTCTGTTCTGGGTTTAATTCTTCGCAATCATAGCATTTTTTTTTTTTCCCTTTTCAAAGACATTTCCATGTGCATCTCTTATGCACCTGTTTGAAGAACAATAAAATCTCCACTAAAACCCACTTAATAATAGTGTGCAAAAAAAAGAGCCAATTTAGCTTGTAACAAACGCAAAATAGAGTCAATTTACCATAATTGATCATAAAATTACCTTTGTTTTTCCCCCAAATTGCTCTTATCTCTTGCTTACTTGGTATAGAAAGGCCAGCAGTTCTGAGCTCTGATGACAGGTCACAAGGCTACGGAGTAAGGCAGATGTTCTGCAGATGGCGACGTGGCTGGGATGTAGCTTTCTACTTTCTACTAGTATAAAGTGGATGAAGGATGAAGAGAATCCTCTCTCTAGCTGGACTTGCTCCCTTCGGATGCTCACCAAAGCAATCCCGTATTCCATAAATCACGAGAAACATCCCATGTGGAAAACAAAAGCAAAACCCCCTCAAAGCTACAGCCGTTTCTAATGAGGGTCTCGACAATCTTACTCAGTTACATTTTTATGGAAGGTTGTAGAACATTTATTGTTCCCACAAATATAGGAGTTGGTGGCTGTTTGTGTTTGGAGAAGCATTTCCTGGGCACACGCCAAGCTATCTTCCATTTCGGCAAAAGCAGGGAAAATTGCCACCGTCACAATTGCCTGATTGCGGTCCATTATAACGGAATTAACATAAAACATCTAGAGAAGCGTTTCAAAGCAGCACATTTTTGTACAGTAATCTGATCTGGAGCTCTCGCTAACGGAGGAAAAGGGACGTGGATTAACACGACACCCTTTGTTAATACGGAGATAAACCCTGCTCGTGCCTGGGAACCCTTAACCGAAGGCATCTGTCCCAGAGTACTCCTGTGAAACACGGTGCCCTGTCACTGAAGTCACTGGAAATCCATCACTTAGAGCAGATGCCCAGCCAACACAGACTGTAATTTCTTCCGAAACAGTGTAATAAAAATAAATAAATAAATAAAATAAATAAATAAAAAGACATTATGGGCCAACAAGAGGTGGCTATCTACGTGGATGTGGTCCTACTTGCTTGATTTTTGCCTCTCAGGCTCCCAAAGTGATAGTGATGCAGGAGAATGACTCCAGGAATGAAACTGCAACTGGAAACAAGTCACAGGTGACACTGAGGACGGCCTCGCTCAGAAGATTTTCCACGACCGAAGGAAACTGGGATGCTTCAGTTACCAGCAGAACGTGAATCCATCCTTTGAACCACCCTGGCGCAGCGTCTGCAGCCTCACCGTGTGCCAAGAGCAGTCGTTTCAGAGAGACACCCAGGCAAAACACCAGTGTCGGTGGGGAAAAAAATAAGATTATGAGCAGGGATGCGATTTAAATAGAAAATAAAGTATATATGGAGCATATAGAGGCCCAGGATATTCTGTTACTTGTGGTTTCAGCTTACCCAGCACTTCCTTAGGACTGTTTGTCGTGCACGGGCTTTGTGCTGTTGGCTCACTGGTAGGGCTGAAGGAGAGATCTTCAAAAAAAAAAATCATATTTCCTCAGAAAAAGGCCAAATGTTCTAAAACTTCTTGTCAGACTGCTCAGCAGAAACTACGTTACAGAAAATCTGACTCGTGGTACTTTTTTTCCACCCCTAGTATTTTTGTGGGTACTGCTCAGAGAGAATAATCTGCTCTCATATAGCTGCATCATTACGCAAAAAGCTCCAAGATGCAATTTTGAGGAAATCTCAGAGCTGGTCCTGCTCGTCTACCTCCTCCTTTGGAGGACAATCCCCTCCTGGCCATCCATAGAGGGCTTTCCATTAGGTTTTCTTTCCCTCTAATATTACACACAGATGTTTTCAATACAGAAACAAACACACGATCTTCAAAAATGCCAAGATAAACATTAGTTTTCAAATGGTTTCTACTTTACATGAACAATTCAGCAAACGTAAAACAAATTCTGGAAACTTTTCAGTATTTAAAGTAGTTTTCTCCCCCCTCCCCAAACAGAAAACATGGTTCAGCTGAAAAAAAAAGCCCAGATTTATTGTTTCTGTGTTGTGCTGGACTGGAACCAAGAAGCTTAAGCAACCTGGTCAGGATCCTGTGATGGGGTTAATAAGAGCAGAGTAAGGAACCAGGCAATGGAGAAGTTTAGTTTGCCTCCCTAAAAAGGTCAATGGAAGAAGCTGAAATCTTTTAGTCACTTGTTGACACCAAGAAACATTGACCACACAACAAGGAAAAACCTTGGATCTCAAAAGGTCCTGTTGGAAGCTGGGAGTTGAACTGTGTTGCCTCAAGGCTGACAATAACCCACACTTCCAATCTTATATAGCTGCTTGTAGGTGAAACATAAAAGCGAAGAAAAAAAAAAAAACATCTTGGGAAGAATTTGTGCCAGCTGATTTGGCCAGGATTTGGTGAGGATCTGACCTCTACCAATGCCAACGGGATTTCAGTAGACTTCTGCGTCATCCTTCTCATCGGTGCTGGATGGCTGGGACAACAGCGAAAGCCAGGAAGAAACAGGACAAACAACTGGTGGGGCAGGAGAAGGCAGCAATGTTGGTCATTGGATAAACGGAATTTTTGCCTCCCTCCCGGATAAAGCTACCCTGCTTTCCTGGGGCACACACTGGTTTTTGTGGTCAAACAACCCCTCGCAAGCGTCATCCTCGGGTTGCTGGGCTCCAATAGGAGCTGCTGGTCCGTTTGTATCTCCAAAATCCCCCAGCAGCCACTTCCAGGTGCCAGGGTACATCCAAGCCCATCCGTGGGATGCGGCAGTTCCCACTGGCAGGGAGCACAAGGCTGGCACAAGGCTTCATTCCGAGCTATATTACGGCTTTTGGCTCGCTGTCCCTTTACATTCCACTGCAAATTAATTGTGTCCAAGCCCACCAGATGCGATGTGGAGTGCACTTTAAAAGGGTAATAGTGGCTTTTTTCTTGGCACATTTACATTAAAATTAAGAGTTTTTAGGTTTTTTTTTTTTTAAAGGATTGTTTGGGCCGCAAATGATGTAAAAAGTCTATTTCAAAACCTGATACTCCCCATCGCGTTAGAGAAGCAGTGAGAGCAGTTACTACAGTAACACAGTTCAGATCCTGTTTCCTCAAATGGATGATGAAATAATGATTATCCATCCTGTTGGGACACTTGCCAAACCAAATGCATCCATTTAAAAATCCGCTTTTGGGGGATATCAGTATGGATTTTTTTTTTTTTCCTGACTGAGAAGCAGATCAAAAGGGATGTGAATCAGATCAAATCAAAGTTTTATTCAGGGATTTCCAAAACACCCATAATTATTTTTCTTCATCAAATAAGCGATAGCGGTTGGACCTCAAACAGAATGTTTCAGTGCGACTCTCAAAATCACCTCGATTCCAAAATTGGAATCATGAGCCAGCCCAACACAACTGCCTTGGGACAGCAAGTGATGGGGTAGGCTCTACCAGGCCAATGATTTTCCTGAGGAAAACCAGCCTGACGCCTGCAAATCTAGCTGCCATTGGAGGGGTTAGGAGTCCCGGATATTTTTAGGGCATTCAAGATGCCTCTAGTTGCAGAAGGGCCTTGAAGTGGCTTCCCGTGATAGATCCCGCTGGGCTTCTGCCACTCGTAGGAGCCCAAAATGTTCAGAGTGCACATGCGCTCCTGCTAATCGACAGCTCCTCTCATCTCAGTGACGAGGACCGGGGCTGCAAATAGACCGTGGTCACCAGTTTCTGCCATTCTTGTGCAAAATACCTCAGTTCGGCTCTTTCCAGCACCAAATTCCCCTTCCTTACTCACTCGGCGTTAGCAGCACAGCCCGTTCCCGAAGGCACCTCTGCAGCCTCTCGCTCAGGGTTTGAGGGGGATGCGCGGGGTCTTCTCCAGCTCCCTTTGGAGATGTGCAGCAATGGGAATTCCACAGCTTCACAGCACTCAGGGGGAACACAGGGAGGTTAAATCCCTCATCATTCCCCTGCTGCAGCTCCTGGGCAGGTTTGTTTCTACACACACCCCAAGTTCCTCTCCTCATCCCAGCTCCTGCTCCAAGGTTTTCCCATTTAAAGGAGAACGGAGCATTTGGGATGCGGAGGAAACGCCATAGCTGGCTCAGATGCCAGGTAACTCCTCGGGATAACGGTGTATCCACAGCAGAGCAGTTGGTAAGAGCTAATTAATTAAAGCACCACGCGATCCAGAAACGGAGTATTTATCCAGAATAGCTCCCCACTCCCTCCCACACGTCTTCACTCTTAGTCTTCCACAGACATTCTCAATGTTATTAGGGTGGCACCAGATTACAGGCTATTTTTAATGTTCACTGTAGCAGTGACACTCCAGGAAGAGACTTTTCTCTTTCCTCAGCAAATCTGGGCACAGATTTTTGCCATACATCCGCAGAACGCTTATTCCTTAATGGGATGACAATTCCCTTATAACTACTTGCATGTTTCCTTTACGCAGTAAACACATGCTTAAACACAACCATATGCACAAATACCCACACTGAGAAGTTAAATCTCAATGTATCCTGTTAAATCTAAGGATTGTTTAACTTTTATTCTGCTAAGAAGCAGCGTCCTAAAAACCATATCTAATCTTCTAAAGCTCCAAACCATATAGCCGTCAGCACCATCTTCACATTGGAAAGGGAGGAATGGTTGCAACAGTTTGATACAGACATAAACCCACTGAGCACTTTTCCTAAATAAAATCATGAATCTAATCTAAATCACGTCTGGGAACGAAAAACTAACGGATAGAGCCATATTCCAGAGCCAACTCTTCATGCTTCATAGGGGACAGCTCCAGGTCTAATAAAATAAGGTGGATTGCACAGAAAAATTCCACAATGTCAGCACGATGTGCCAGTTTGAAGTGCTCTGATCAAGGCACAAATTCATTTCAGTGCTGACAACACGCAGCACCATTACCTTCAC
>JAWLRI010000158.1:443456-492654 GCA_034781795.1 Crypturellus tataupa
TGCAGGGGGGTTGGACTAGATGACCTCTAGAGGTCCCTTCCAACCTTAGGCATTCTATGATTCTATGATTCTATGAGTTTAAAGGAATATGATGAGAGGCAGAAGACCAATTGCTCCTGAGCTCAACCCCAACAAACAGCGATCGCTTAAGCCCATTCCACACGTTTTCCCTAAATAACACCACGGTTCTGGAAGACAACCCTCCTACTATCGCTGGGTTTACTTATTGAGGGGATGCCCCAGAGCTGCGCCTAGGTGCTTGGGACTGCAGTCTGACCTTGAGAAAACACAGAGCAGCTCCCTGTGCGTGGAAAGGCCTTTGAAGAAAGAAATTACTGGGAATAATTGAGAAATTATCAAAAACATGTACCTGGACACTGCTGGGAGCCAGCCTTGAGCTTTGTGGGCATGTAAGAGCTCACATTTTTCACCCAGAAATCACGTGTTCCCACTACAGGCTTCAGCTTTGGCAAAATACAACCACAACCCTTGATCCACAACCACAACCCATCATCCCCTCGCATAAGCAGTACTAACAACCCTCACCTGCAGACTATTTGCAGAAGCTACTTTGCAGGAAGAAGCATTCAAGAGTACAATCCACAAAAGGCAAACTCAGTGCCATAAAATGATGGTAAAATTTTTGGCAAAATGATCAGATTTTATTAATAGGCTCTTCAATTATTGAAGAAACAAACACACTCACTTAAAACCCCATTCTCCCCTTTTCCTTCTGCAAATACTTCTTTTTTTTTTTTTTATTTAAAAACTGAAAATGAAAGATAAAAGTGACCAAAAATTGGCAAGAAGGAGTAACAGACAAATCAGGAAGGAGCAAGGCATTTTGGCACAGCTATTTCTACCGCAAAAAACCCTCATTCTCCCTTCTGTTTCCAGTAGGAAAAAGCTGATAAGACCGACATGGAGTTGGGATTTTCCTGACCAGATGACCGTGCCAAGCTGAACCTCTGCAGACGAGTGGTGAGCAAAGGCATATGAGTGGGTCACATCTTCCTTTACTAGCACTGCAAAAAGCCAGATTTCGGCATTCCCCTCCAGCTACGTGCAGAAGGAAAGGCAGCATTTCCTTCAGAACTGAGCAACGCTCCCAAGAACCCTTGGAAATCCTTCTGCATTTACGTGTCTCCGGGAAACAGCCCGATTTTGGGACAAATTCAGCACACAACAGCCAAGGAAGGCACGAAAGTCAAAAAGCATCTAAGAAAACACTGTGTGGGTGTCACGTATGTGCTTTGCTTCCTCACTAACTGCTATTTCTCTTCTATTTCTCTCTATACTACAACTAATCTTCCTCTGTTCAGCCTTCTCTCCAACAAAGGAAATGAAGTTGCCTGATCAATGTACCAATTCTCCCTCCCTTTGTCGGCAGTTTTGGGCAGAGAAAAAGACTAACCCAACTGTCACCTGTGGAAAATTCCTCCGATTTATTCTGGCTATTGACGGGACCACACAGATACGAGCATCTCCCACTCCAGTAACAACTGCAACAGGAACAAAAAGATCACGGGGCCAAAGCAAAGCGATTAGGGGAAATGCAGTTCCTTTCAGAAGTGAGAATCCCGAACTAGTAAAAAGTAAATTGGCGAGGAAAGGTTCAACAAGACGCCTCTATAAAATGCAGATAAAGCAGCAGCAGTGGTTTGTAAGAGCTGTGGGAAAGTAATTAAGATATTTGTGTTGATAGCCTCAATGCCTAGATGCCTGCAAATAATCTAAACCGACAGCCTACTTGAAAGAAATTGTACTGGAAGGGACTTGCTTGTATCACTTTGTGTTTATCTTGCTTTCTTGCTCTGTCATTGCCAATCTTTCCTCTTTTTTTTCCAGAGAACTCACAGTAAAATATGAGTATTTTTAAAAGCTGAAAAGTGCAAGTTCAGAGCACAATCATCAATATAGGTGCAGTTATTCCATTTTTTTCTCCAGGTTTTGTCTTCTACTCTTGCTACTACCTGTCCAAGAACATCTCTTAATTTAGAATTAAGCTCGTTTAACACTATTTCCTTGCAGGATGGCATCACGTAAAAAGAGAGGAAATCATACGTAATACAGCAGCAGTAATCTTCAAGTATAAAACTCTTATCAAATCACATTTCCATTAAGCTGACTTTAAACCATAGTGCGATAGTGGCACCAGAAATATTAAATCTGAAGATATTTAGACATTTTTTTCCCCAGAAAAAAATGTTGTTTCTTCACCAACTGACAAAACAAACCAAAACAGGGACAACCCGAAAAGCCTTTCACCCAAAGACAACGCCAAGCTTTCAAAAATCATTTCTGCTTTGATGGCAAAAAGACAAAAATACCTCGTTCAAATCCCCATTCCCATTTCTCAGGATGGAGATGAGCTTTTTTGCAGAAACACATGCAGGCACTGCCACCTTTTTGAAGAAAGTAAAGTAAAATAAAATAAAATACCAGAAAGCATTAAAGCCCTCAAGAATCTGAGGATAAGCCCTTGCCCAGCTTTTAGAGGCTGCAACAAAACAGTCATTCCCCACCAGGCACACCAAAACGTGGACACCGTGGAGCAAGGAGCTCATCCACGACAGCCAGGCTGACACACTCTGCAGTCAAGCAAAGCATTTCTCCTGCCTTGTGTTTCTGTTTATCAAATCCCTTATACACTTTATGTGCCTTAATAGATCTGGCAGAGAGTTACTTTATTATGTAGAAAGGTTTAAGTACCAATTTTCTTCCAAATTAATTCCAACTCAGCAGGGGCAGGTAAACTAAATGCTGAAAGATATCATGAGTGCTGATATTAACAGAGAGTAGCAAAGTTGATCTGAGAAGGGTTAATCTCCATTACTATGGAAGATGCTTGTGCCTTTTTTGAGTGCAAAACATGATCTGGGCCTATATTCCTCTTCCTTTCTCTGGAGAGTTGCAGGAGTTACTTGTTTCTGATGAATTTCCTACGGAAACCTTTGGAAAACCTAGACTACAGACAATTTGAAGGCAGTGTCCCCTTGCAAACAATTTTCCAAAGCAACACAAGCAGCATCCCTGAGGCAGCTTCAGATCACATGAAGATACCAGCTTGAACATCTGCCATCGCTTGAGCTGACACCAGCAGAGATTCCTCCTGCTGCTACGCAGTTCATGGCTGTTTTGGAGCATTTATCCTCGCATTTCTGGGAAGCCATGTGTTTACATTTTAGCACACACAGAAAGTGCCATGTCCCGCTCGGAAGAACCACAAGACTCTTCTCTACCACTTCTTGGGAGAGATCACATTGCGCTGGAATTAGGTCGATCCGACCAATTTATTCCAGATGAGGAAATAGCCCAATATGCATCAAAACCCCTACATGTTCCTAAACAAGATACCTCCCATGGCTTTATTAGGAACATCCCTCACTGGTCAGAATGTAAAGAAAAGATGAAAAAAAGGGTTTTCTGTTTCTAATAGAGGGTTTTATTTTTTGCTCATACTGTTTGTGCCGGATTAAGAGCAAGGAATGCTCAGGGCAATGTGGCTTTTGGAAGCTTTCATCAGGCTTGGCTGTGCAAAGCGAGAATCAGGGCTGCTTCAGCTTTGTGCGAGACGGTGACGTTCCACGGTCCCTCAAAGAGGAGCCCGGCTGTTCTTGCAACGCGGGGGGCACAGCAGCTGGGTACCCACGTCTGGGGCAGCTCCCTTGCCAAAGGCTCCTTGCTTTGCTCTTCTAAGCCAGTACAGCCTGCGCAGTCTGCTTGATTCAGCTTTAAACCGTGTTATCTGAACCTAAATTCTACATTGGTTCAGACCCGAGAGGCTGAACGCTCCGAAGTCTCTCAGATAACGTCAACTTTGGCAGGTTTCGTTGTTTCAAACGTCTGCTTTTAGCCTGCTTGAAAGTATGAACCCGATGTACTGAGCACAGAAGAAGGTAACTCAACACTGCGGGGCCTTGTGGTTTTCCAGCCAATCCCCAAATTCCAAAGATGTCACCATTAACAATGCAACAGCAAATCATCCGGGTGCAGAGTAACTGCCTGATCCAGGTTATGCATCCGATTCCTTGGAAAGTGGCTTTAGCCCCTGGAAAAGCTGTAGACTTGAGGAAATAAGACTGTATCGATGAGAATCATCTTTAGACTATTTTTTATGACATTTCAGTAAAGTTGAGGTGCTAATGGTTGGATGCATTTTGGAATTTACAATGGGTTGATTTCCTTAGAGCTCCAGTCTGGACATTTATTTCTTAACACGGATTATTTTGCTTTTGGAGCACACAGACTCTAGGAACTCCCTGGACATCGCATGTGGATGAGGAAGGTGAAAGTTGACACTATACCTACGTTCAATTTCCATTTCTGTGCCCCTGATATTCATCTTTTCCTTTCGTGATGAGCTTTCTTCACTATCCTTAAGGAGGGCTGAGGCAAAAATTAAACTGCCCCTGATCTTCGCTGCATCCTCACGGCACAGCTGCCCACCTCCTTTTTTACCTGTAAGGAATTAAATCTTCCAATTCAATCACTTCATTGGGGTGAAGTAAAGGAGGAAGGAGTGCTTCATCCGTCCTGTAGGCTGGGCTTCCCAGACAGAGTCTCGTAAACAACCCGGATAAGTAACGTGGCAGAGAGTAACTTAAGGGTAGAAAGGCCCCCATTACCAGCACATTATGTATTTCCTAAGGCCCCCATTACTGACACATTATGTATTTCCTAAAGCCCATCATTACAGAGTCAGGAAATTATCATCAATAATTTCACTTAATTGCAAGCTAATTTCCTCAAATATAGCTTCCACACACAATTTCAATTAATTTTAATGGCGTGAAAAGTTTGAAGGGGTTTCGTTATCCCCCGACTAGGGACCTTCAGGACAAAGACAATCCTGGCACAGATGCTACATTTCTTAAAAGATAGGACTGAAAATTAATTTTCAATCCTAAGCTAATTCACGGTTTGCTTACACATTCCTTTAAAGTTCATTCTGCCCTGAGAAAATAAGAGCTCTAAACTGAGGAGGAATCCTGTTTTACCAGTGAACTTGGAAGGTGAATCCCCATTTTAAATGTGGAGTAGAGCTTAGATGGACAAGAAGGGAGAGACGAGCTACACCTCTGAAGAGGGTAACAGGAAAAAATAAATGTTTTAAACTCTATCTTAGTACCCGGCATGTGGGTTTGAATCTTCAGATTACTGTGACCTTAGGCAAATTACTCAGACTGTTTCCACTCAGTTGCACAAAGAGGAATTAGCAAAGTTGAGCCTCATAAATCCTGTGAAAATAAACACGTTAAAGACCGCAAGGTGCCTGCAAAGTCTCGAGCCATCCTGCAAGGAGTCCTCCAGACTAGCTACATGTTGTGGGAAAGCTTCTCCTTTTATTCACCTTAAACCTATCACACCAAGAAATTTCCTTAGAAGGCCCTTGGCTCTTCCCTGGCTAGAAAAAGTGAACAACTGTTCCCCATCCTCCTCTCCACACCAGTTATCTTTGCTGCTATACAAATAGATCACGTCTTTTAGGACAGATGGATCATCTCTCTGGAGAGAGGTGGAAAAGGCTCTGAAAAGTGAGGCTAAACAACCAAGGGCTCCCTGGGACACGAGTCGGGGGGAACAAAGTTAATTAAGGAGCAGAACGCTTCTAAAAATAAAACAAAATGAAATAAAATGGCACCACCAGCACATGTGATTATATGCTGTATTTCCCCAAACCCGGAAAAAAAAACCCAGAAAATCACTATCAATAACTTAAGGTTAATAATTGCTGCTAGAAATCTTTCTTTGCAAGTACCACACAAAATCAATCCCCTGGCTATAACGCAACCAGCTGAACCTCCCCACAGAGCAGGAGAGCACGCAAATTTGTATAAGAGGGAATATTTCCAGCCTAAATTGCAATAGTTAAAGGGATCAAAAGGAGGAAGTTATTTACTTCAAGACACTTCTCCCCTTGTAGATTCCTCTAACCTGAGGAGACCACTTTCTAAAATACGTATGTGTTGTTATATAGAAACAACCAGGCAACACAATCAGACTAGACAACTACAGAAAAAATATGTCTTAAAATCAGTACATCTACACAGAGATATGTTTACAGTAAAGAATGATCTATTCTTGCAAGATTAGTCCTAAAAGAAAGTTATTACACCTGTGTAAGGCTGCCACCGACCACACTGCAATTTTATTTGCGGTGGAACAACGGAGCAGCTCTAATCTGTCTGCAGAAAGGACAATTTGTTTAGTGTTTTACCCAGCTATGAATTTATTCCGCCTGTTTTTCCTGCCTTTCAGCAGCGAGGCTTTCTGAAGGCATAATGCTGCCCTTCTCTGCACAACACACACAACCTACAACCACCTGAATTGAATTCCAAATGGTCTTCCAGATCGAATTATGCAGTAACAAAGTGTTTTGACACCGCCGTATCAGTAGGGTAATTTGCTCGAGGCTGAAGCTTGTTTATTTATCTGCAGGCAAGCGGAGCACGCGGGAAACCCAGCGACTGGCCTGCAAAACGGTCATCCCTGTCTCCAACCTGAAGTGCTCACAGCTACTGCGACTTCCTTCCCATTCCACGGGCAACGTGTCAGATAAGAAATAATGCTTCTTGCTGGGCCCCGTTTTATTGCAGTTATGTGCATGTCGGAGCAGGGCTCTTCCCCGCATTTATCTCCATTGCAATGAGGGCAGTTTCTTGCATTCACCACAATTACTTTATTTTTCAGAATGGACAAACCCTTTTTGTTCAGGGAAGTTCTTAAAAGTCTTAAGCTACAGTCTTTGACAGCAAAACATCCCGAGGAATAAAGTCTGTCTCAGAGGTCCTTCTACACTCACAATGAACCACAGGAATGCACATTCCTGGCAAAGAGCACCTATATGTTTTATATGGGCTGGAGATTTGATATCTAGAACGTGGACCATGAAGAATATGAGTTGGGAAAGTGATACAAAAAATAGGAAGCCACGTACAGCCGTGCACAGCATTGTTGTAATGATCTATAGTCCTCTTGGAAACGCTGTAGAAATGATCTCGGCATCAGTTTTGCAACTGAATTACTTTTTATTTGGGAGTAGATGGATGCTGGGAGCTACACGCAAATTTGCCTCCTGGCCCATCACTAATTAGGTTTCCTAAGTGCCAATATATCTTTCTGGCACCAGGGGGGAAGACATTTTCTCTTAAATAACATGTAGTGGCTATGAAGAACTCCAAAATCATTTTTACTTAGTCAATATATTTTTCTTCCCCAAGAATCATCTGTGTTAGTGAAATTAAAATAGCTCTGCTCCTTCATCTGAGTCTGAATCCTCCCTGTGTTTTTGTATCCAGGTAGGGGATGCTTGCATTGAAATGTGACATTTACACTGGGCTTTTATGAGCGCTGCTTTAATTAGTTCTGTTTCCATGGGACCCTAAGTATCATGAGACACGCTTAACGGGCAAGGACAATATTCATAAAAGAAGTGAGGTCACCTCTGTAAACATTTGCACAGCTTTCTCCATGTCGCGCGCGATGCTGGCTCGTGCTGGACGTGTTCAGGCTCCAACTTTGCCAAGCAATAAGGTGGAGCTCTCCCGCACTCGCCTCCTCCAAACGCTTCTTGGCTTGCGGGCAGGGAAGCGGGGGAATAAACGCACCGATACAGATGTTCTCACCCTCTTCTTTTTGCATCCTTTTTCTTCCTCCCGTGCGCTAGGAGGAAAAACAAGTGTCAACTCCCAGCCCAGCCACCTTCCTGAGAAGCACTAGCTTCATCATCCATCACCTGAGAGAAACCGACCTGTATGAATAGAGGCATCTCAATAAATATATATATAGAGAGCGGCTTAGCGGCTCTGGGCTTGTTGGCACCAGCTGACTCCCTCCAGCATCGCTATGGTAACTGGAAAAGCCACCCGGCTCCTGGCATTTCCATGAGCGAGCACAGCTGATGACAGGCCGGGGCGGAGGCCACGCTCATCACCAGGTTTTGGCCAGCCTTATCCCCACGCCACAGGCAATGAAAAAGAAGGACGAGGACTTGGGACGAGCAGTTTACCCTCCTCACGCGGGCGCCTCCCGGCCGCACGCAGCACTTCCCACTGATCGCTGTGGCTGCTCCTGCAGCTTGGCCTCTCCAAGGATGCTGCGGGCGGGCAGGCAGGCGGGCACGGCAGGAGACGGCACTCTGGAGAAAAGCGAAAACAAATACATAAATAACCGGCGCGAAGGCATCCGAGTGCAGCGTAACTCGCCGAGAATCTCTGCAACGGCCTCGCTGCGTCCTGCAGCTACTGCGGCTCTGTGACACCTCCCAGCGCTGCTCAGGGTGCCCGTCCGCCCCCGAGGGTTCGGCTGGAGACGACAACTCTGTTTTAGGCCTCCCACGAACCGCAGAGCTCGGAGGGGAGGCCGAGGTCGTCCCACGCGAGCACCGCACAGGGACACGCGCTGCTCTCCTGGGGCACCAAGGGCAGAGCCCGGTGTCACCCCGACACCCTGCCCGATGCCCCTCACCCTTCTGCAGCTCTCAGACATTTCCCAGATGCAAATCCCTGCAGAGCATAAAACTTAGCAGAAATCACTGTCATTTTCTCAGTTCTCGCATACTCCTTTGCAGTAGTGCATAAGCCCTGCTGATTTTTCAGGCCAAACCTGACGTATTGGCTGTTACAGCAGAGCAAACACTTTCTCCCTGTTCGCGTGCACCTCTCCTGCCTTCTCCTGCTCCGTGTGGTTGCAAACCCCAGCTCAAGATTTCCCTCTTCCAGCAGCATCCCTTCCCAACAGGCAAACTCCAGGTGCTGCCTTGCAGCGACCTCCTCAAGTCAACTCAAGGAGCCACCCAAAGCCAGACAGGAGAATAAACATCTCTTACAGGGTGCACTTCGTATCTAAATAGTTCCCTTGGGGCCACTTTTACTGCAGCCATTTATGTCCCCTGATGAGAAATGTCTTTTTTATCCTGCTTTGTACCTGCACACCCAGGTATTTTAAGCACTGGGCGCATCAACACCTGGCTCTGAGACCCAAGGATCCTGCTTTAACAAAATCCATCATCTGCACTGTCAAGGTTTTTGGAGACGTAAGCTGTAATTTATGGCTTCGGGTGAGATGGGGCCTACGGAATCGTTTTGCTGAATTAGCAAGACAACAGCACTTTATAGAAGGGCAACCTTTAAATCGCGTGACAAAAAAAAAAGAAAAAAACCTACCATAGGAGCCCATAAAAATTCAGGCTTTGCTTCTGGTATCCTAGGTGAGAGCCACTTGGGACAAGTACAAATCTCTGCAAGCGAGACTCTGAATTCCAGATCCCAAATTAGAAGGATTAGCCTCTATTTTCCTTTTTGGTACAGAAATTGGTCAAAACATCCATTTTCATTAGCAGTGCTGAATCAAGCCAAAACGCCAAGCTGCCCTTTGCTCTGAAGCATCATCACCAAAGGCATCTGCAGGCCTGTGATGATGAGCTTGGCCGGTTATCCCAATATAAAACCCTGGATCTGGACCACGGGCAGAGCAGTGGCTATGGTAGCAGTTATCAGCAAAAAAATACAATTTGAAGAGACCCTGAGTTCAGTCGGGAAGGTTTGGCAGGAGAAACATCCAGGAGACCAGGAGTTGTCAGTTCCGAACCATCTCCTCCTCTCCACACAGAGGAGGTTCCTTGCAAACTGCTTGAATTCAAGGGTCTCGTCACAACCAAAACGAACAGCCTGAGGTGGCGCGGGGGAGTTTATACCTTCGGTTTTCACAGTGTCACGGCCACTGCAGCATCTCAACAGTTTAATACTTCGTGTTCCACTGGAGGCTTCTTGGGGAGGACACTGCTGGGCTGCAGCTAGCTGACGTCCACAGCTTTTTTGCCACTAATTGATGCTTTTCATTCACAAATTTGAAAAGGTCCCTTTAACTCCTCGGAGGATAACTCAAGACGTGGTGCACAAGACTAGGGATTTCTACCTAGTGGGGAGAAGATAAACAACGTGCTCAAAAGTATTGACTAAGACCCAATGCAGCCTGAATGAAAATTAATCAGCCACTTGCTAAAATTACCCAGTTATTTATACATGGAAATACAATACTTAGAACACTCTAATACTTGTCACACCTGCTGAAAGGGCAACTGCTAATTTGCCATCCAGCAGCTTTGGAAAACGTAACCAGAACACTTACATTACCCAGTTTCAAGCGGTTCTCTGAATTCCCTCTTTTGCTTTTTCATTTGGAAGTTTCTGACACCAACTCCAAGCAACTAAGTCAGAGCCCCAGCCTATAGAGCCTGTTTTGTACCGTGATGTTTTCGCCTAGTCGGGAAATGCAATTGGGTTAAACTAGAGCCTGTTTTAGAGCAACATAACAAGCGAAACAGTGCCCTAGTTAGTAATCAGATGCAAGAACACACACCATAATTTTACTCCCTATTTGCTGTAGATAAACCAAAAAAGGGGACATTTATGACTGCAAATGCTGTCATGTTGGACACAAATTTTGCAAACAAACAGCACAGCTGATTACGATGCAACTAAAACATTCAGGGAGAAACATTAGAAACAGCAGAAAATGCCAGTGCTGGGAGGTGGAAGAGAATTACCATCGATTTCTAAAGAGTTGTCTATCCACACTGCAAAAACCGCACTAGGAAAAAAAAAGGGGGAATTTATTTGGAAACAAGGCTTTGAAAAATATGTTGCATTGTTCTTTTTTAAACTTATACTGGGCACAATCTCTCGTTTAGATATGCTTAATATAGGGACCACTCATTTTCTAGCACAATCTAATGTGCTCCTTTGAAGAGCTCAAAGGTAAACAAATCCTAAAGAAATTTTGCTTAACTTGACAGAATCCTTTCAAGTCTAAGAAAAGAGCAAGCAGCACCCAAAATAACCAGCTGTACTGAAAGATAGTGCAAATCTGGACCCAAGATAGTGCTGGGAGTGTCCAAAAAATTGATAAGTAGACAACGTATTCCACTTAAAATCATCAGGTAATTACATTTGCATCATTTGGCAGTCAAAGAGAAGATAAACTCTATCCTTATTTATTTTCTACAAGACCCAATGATATTAACCTCATTGAAGGTACGAATGTTCAAGGTCTGTTTCACATAAAGGCATTTGCAGGATGTGTTCTTAGTGAAAACACAGGTAAGGCTGAGCAAATTGGTCCAAAGGAGCAACATTTTTTGGTGTGCGCTCCGTGTTACGGCTGCAAAGTGAAACGAGCTGGAGCAGAGGCACCTGCTGCACATCGGTAAGCCCAGGTGCCCACAAAATCCTCGCGGGTGCTGCTGAATCCTTAGCTGTGGGGCAATTCTGAGAGCTGCTAGCACCCCCAGAAGATCACAGCTGGAGACTGATGCCATGACACCAGCGTGAGGGCTGCAATATCAATTCTGGAAGCTTAAAAATGACAAGACAGCGGCTAAGAGCAGCAGATTGGGGCAGAAATGCAGCTTTTCTGTCTCCACGCTGCCACGTGGCTTCCCATGGAGATTGCACCTGCTTGGCTCCGGCTCAGCCAGCTCCACATTCCCAGGCATTTCCTTGCCATTGCTTTGGGGAGAAAAACTGCACCGTGCAGGGCATGCACCAAGCAGCCACGACACCAGGGAACGCAGACTCGGAAGACACTTTCTGCACCTCTTGGCTACCTTATTGCGTTGCAACGTGCACGAGTAACAGCCGGAGCTCTGGCTGCAATGGCTTTCCCTTCTGCCTGGGATGTTCTCAGAGGATACAACGACTTCTGCTTACCCAGGACCAGGAGAGCAGCAACTGCATCTGGAGTCAGAGCACAACATTAAAGATTTCCTTTTCTCCTTCCCTCTGAAGCCACACAGAGAGCCTCAAACCAGGAATAAAACCCGGTACTTAAATGAATTCAAAGGAATCCACTAAAAACACGAAGGCCCTTTAGGAGTTCAGCTCAAAACATTACAGAAAGCAACATAGTCTCTTCATATATTAAAGGTAGTGAGTTAGCACTGAATTATTTAAAAATTTAGTTAGTTTCCTTTGCTTCATCAACAAAAGTTATTAAATTTTTAATGAGCAAAAATGGTGCAGTAAAACTAATGAAGTTGGTTTTACTAGGGAAATACAATAAAGAACAGTACCTTTTATTTTAAGGGAAATATATACATTTAGCACAGCGTGTTTTATAATATAATAAAAGGAAGATTATTGGCTTTCCCAGTTTTGGTATAAGCCCCCAAGCTTATACCAAGCAGTGAAATCTGCAGGGACAACACCACCATCCTTCAGCAGCCTCTGCGTTGACACTGTGTGTGTTAGGTATGCACGAGATCCTCCTCTTGCTCTGCAGCTCGAGTCAGACCTGGAACCGCAGCCTGCAATAAACTGCAGCAAAGACTTCACCTCTGGGGCTCCTCTTAGTGGCAAATACTCTTACCTTGATTTTTTTTTTTTTTTTTTTTTCAAAATAAAATACTGATATCTTTCATCTTCCAATAAACATTAATGCCTCCACCTTGTCATTCTTCCACACTTTAGCACCCTACAGATTTCTCCCCACTCTGACTGGAGCTGGGCAGCTTTGGTCGCGTTAATACACAGCGATCACCAACACATAGGGACAGTAAATACCCATACCTAGATCTCAATATATGTACATATATTATCTCTATGTACACAGTTCCTCTAGAGAGGAGATTTTTATGGAAACCTGTAGACTAAGCTCTTACCTTGCTGTAAGTCTGGTGGATGTCATACACAGTCCCATATACCCAATAAACTTATGGATCCTTCACAACCTTTCTCTCGCTGGCAATTGCAGGAGTGCAGCAGTCGCAGGGGCATTTGCAAGCTGAAAGGGCTCTCGATGGGGTTTCGAAGCATCGCTGCCTGCCGCACTCTGTACAGAAGAAGGGCTCTGTGGCCACAGAGCTGTGCACACTCTACTTGTTATCACATTAAAAGCAGGGCACAGCTCATACCCTACAATGAAAGAAAAAACCCTGGCTCACGGGAAAGGTGAGATGTTTCCATTAATTCGAGTAACAAAAGTCAAAGCCTAATCTGTGTTTTTAAAATTAATATCATATGTGATTAACTCAAGTCACCGTTTCATCTATTATGTTAGATAATTGCTTTCTGAAACAAAGAGAAGTGTGACTTGAAATCACATCTAATCAGAGCAGGAGGAGTGCTTGCTTAGATGGGCTTCTACGGTCTGAGTTTGTGCCACACGGTGAAGTTTCTCCCACCTGTGAAGTGTGATTTTTGATGGCAAACCCTGGAAGCTCCTATGTAGAGGAAAAAAAATGCCAAACAAGCAATAAAAAAAAAAAAAAATCACCCTAACCGCTCAATGAATGGAAAATAAAACCTGAGAACAACATTAACTTTCATAAAGAGAAAATAAAAATGAAGATGCCTTGGCCAGACTCATAATCCTGCCCCATAATCTGTCACACTGCAGGTGGGAGGCTGTCACCAGGCAGTCATTCCTCCTGGGAATTCCTTCCCATTCCTCCTGGGAATAAATGAATGAGAAAAACCTCCCCATTTCTTCCATGCCCAAGGTCAACAATATTAATGGCAGAGGTTTTTTGCTTTGTTTTTTCTTCTTTAGGAACCTACCCTGGAGCAGGTACATGTGAGCACTGCCTTCTAGTCTCTTCTCTAGTCCTATGAGCAGCGTAATAAAAAAAGCAAAAAAAAAAGAGACTATTTATAGTGTTGTTTTATGTCATTCCCAACAGCAGAACATCTAACAAGTACTGCTGGTAGCACTGCCCTCACAACCCTCTTCCAGGAGACTTGATCTCAGTTGGAAATACCTGGGGGAAAACGGGTAGGTGGAGAGCAAAGGGAGAAAAAACCCCAAGCGATGCTCACGCTGTGTTCACATCATCCCAGCTCCCCTCTCTGTAAA
The DNA here is from genome assembly GCA_034781795.1 of Crypturellus tataupa. Lineage (NCBI taxonomy): Eukaryota > Metazoa > Chordata > Aves > Tinamiformes > Tinamidae > Crypturellus > Crypturellus tataupa. Next base: position 457,311 of record JAWLRI010000158.1, read on the forward strand.
TGGCAGCAGGAGATACTTCCGTTTTTGTGCAGCAAACAAATCACCTTAATTGAACACCGTTTTCATTGGAACACAGGCCGTGGAGCTTAAGGCTGAAGTCCTCCAGAGAAAATGGCCCTGTGATTTATAGCAGTGCTGCAAGAACCAGAGGCAATTTGCAAGGTTGCGCATGAATAATGCAGGGTGAGAACTGCACGGGATGAGACCACTGAAAGGAAGTAAATGAAGTTCCTTTAAAGCCGGTACGTATAGAAGGAAGTACTTTAGTGTGAATTATTTACCAGCACTGCTGATACTGCAGAACCACCACAGATCTGCAAGTATTTCAAGTTCCAGGACAGCAGTGGCACCATCAATTCCAGAGAAGCCCCTCAAATGCATTAAGGCCTGTGAATGTGCAAGGGAACACGCTAAAGCAAGGAGCAGGAGGTAAACCCTGTAACACCCAGCATCACGTCTGTGGACTCAGAGCTCTGAGGCAGGGCCTGACCCACCTCAGGGGACAGGAGCTGCCTTGTGTGAACCCACCTGAGAAACTCTCCATCAGCAACACAGACTGGGGCAGCTGCTGGCAGTGCTCCTAAAACACTCTCAGTTCTACCAGTTTCTATATTATTGCGCTGTAATATGTTCCTATGCCATAACACACACACCTTTTTCTACTCAGCCAAGGAAATTTACCACTTCAGTGATATCTCCTCCTAACCTAGTCTAGCTCTCCTGGTGCAGACTTGCACCTACACGCGTGGCCATTCACTCTCTTCAGATCAGTTATGAAGCCCAGTCTCATGCAGCTTCTTCTTGTTTCTTCCCTGGCTAAACAGAACACTCCTGGGAAAGCCCTCAATTCACTGCAAACCCCAGCTTTTATTAGCTAGAGTAACAGCCCTGATTCATCACTGCTTTATTCCCCTTCTACATCTATTTAATTAGCAGGGCCATGACTCACGTTGAGAATTAATGCAGATGAGTTAACGAGTCTCCCCGTGACCTCCGGCTTGCCCCGTCCTACCTCTGCCTGTTGCACAGCAGCGTGGCCACAGCACGTCCACATGGGCCATCTGCATCTCCTCGCGAAGCCTTTAAAAAAGCAGAATTCATTAGGAAAATATTTTTAAAAATCCTTTTTTTTTTTTTTTTTGGCTTGGTGGTGGTAGCAATGCAGCCCCAGGGCTCATTTTCAAATGCTGCTGCCTTCTGCAAGGATTTGGGATTGCAGCTTCGCCTAAGCTTTCATAACATTCCTGTCTGGGGATGACAGAGTGGTGAACGGGTCAAAAAACACCCTTAATTTTATTTCTTTGATGGTGATGACGCATAACCTTTATTCTAACGAAAACCTGATTCCTCACCTACATTTGAGAATTCCAAAGAAGTAGCTTTATTTCTAAATCCCACCAGCAACTAGCAGCTTCTGCTGCAGTTCAGCTGACCCAAGAGCATTAAAAACCCCACAAAACCAAAGCAAACCAAACAGAAAACAAGCAGTCCTGGCTCATTTAGAGCTCGCAAGCTGCTGAAGGCCTTAACCTTACCTCCACCACTGCCCATGGGGGAGAGTGGATAAACATACAAGTTGCAACAAGGTTTAATCTGGGCAACAGGAACATTTCTCTTGAACGCCTGGGATAACCCTCAACACAGGAGCACGCACCTTTGCTATGCACAGGCCAAACGCACTTGCAAGTCGCTTTGTACTCACAGTTGGTCTTCCTGGATGGTTCACACGAATGCCCGTCTTCACCACAATAAAAATCCAAGCAGGCAGTGAAAACTCGAAAACTCATCCACGTTTCTACAGGAGGGAACTGAAAGGCAGCGCGAGTTTTTCTTCGCCCGTTTTAAACTGTCAAAACAATAGCAGTACTTGCTTTCAGCAGGCCCAAGGGAGCAGCCTCGTGCTGGGAAAAATGACACCTCAGTAATAGAGGCTGCGCTGAAGTGCCTTTAACGTAGTTACCGAAGCCATTTAAAAGGAACCTTAATGCTAGTTTGAGATGATAAAAAAGAACTACAGGAAAAGAAAACCCTAAAGAAAGGTATTTTTTCCCCCTAAGGAAAAAGAAAAACTCTAAACCTCTGTATGCGAGGTCCATATCTTCCTTGACAAAGATATTTAGAGCAATCGATTCTAATTTCTTTCTGAGGGCTATGCGTTAGGCAAGGGAGCACAGAGCCACCAATTCAGTTTTCTTCCTTGTATTATAGTGTTATATATCCCGTCCTCGGTGCACTTATTTATTGTCTTGTGAAGAGAGAGTGGAAGACGGAGCGGGTTCTGATGGACCAAGAGACAAATCCATCCCAAGGACGCGCTCGGGCACCGCTCCGATTCTGTTTTCCTTTCTCTTCTCCCTTGACATTTTTCCTCATGGCCCTTGTCTGCTTTCACCCCTTCTGCTCCAGCTGATGGGAATTCACTCCATTACTTAAGGTTTGACTCCATATACCCCTGGGAGCATCGCAGGCCAAAGGAACCAGGAAAGGAAGGAGCAGTGCAGCCTATGAGGCTGACCCCAACAAAAAGTATCTTCTGTTCCAACTCCAGAACTAGGAAATATGTTGGGTAGGAAGAGAAGTTGCATTTATGCTGGAAGGGTTTGGGTTTTTGAAAGTATTTGGCAACCTCAGTTTCAGTATCACCAGCAATTTCTGATGACCAAGTCTCTTTCAAACCACAACCCCTTTAAAAACACAACCCTTTTGACACCCTCCTCTTGAAGAACAGCAAATGCAAAGGCCTTGGACTCATCTGCATGCCCAAGACCTATAATTATTAACCCTATTTTCTTTAGCTGCAGCTGATTTAGAGAAGCAGCAGTTATGAAGCTAAGCAGGAATGTGCCTTCAGCTACCAGAACTTGCAGCACCGGTGGCAACCATCAGTTCAGAGCACTTTGGCACTGCTCCCTCCAAGTCAGGGCTAAGCCGGGCCGCATTTAGCACCTACTTCTATGGCTTGCTTTCCCTCAAAGAAAGGAGCTGCAAATAAATTGGTGACCAAACCAAGGAAAAAAATATAAAACAGACACCCCAGAAGACAAAGTATCTCCACATCCGCAAAGGAAAAAAAAAAAAAAAAGCTTAAAAAAACCTCTACAGCTTTAAAAACCATGAAGTGAAACTAGCTCTTCCTCAGCACTTTTTTTCCCCCCTCATAGTCCCCTAAGGAATTCCTTGCCCAAGGTCTTTTACAGCCCTATAAGATTACTATCTTCAAATGGTTTTCTTCAGGTGGGTATTTGCCAACAAGTTTTAGATGATGGTACCTTCAGCACCACTCCAAGACGTACCTTCTTCTTGGCTACTTAGTAAGAACTCTTCATTCCTTCACTGCAATCTTTTCTACTGAAGCATTTAATTAGCAGGTGTTTTGACCAGAAAATTCCCTAAAAAAAAAAAAAAGCTCTTCTCTACACTCACATTGAAGTTGTACACTTTTCACATCATGAGTTTAGTTGAACTTGAAAACAGTAACTATAAAATTGCAACAAAATCCAAGGCCATGGGCATGTTGCAGTCCTGCAAGAAGGGCTCTCTGAAGAAGAGTTGAGAAATGGTAGCAACAGTCAAGGGAGACCTGGCTTTTCTTTACAGGGGAAGAAATATTAGGCATCTAACTGCCAAGACAGCTGCAAATCTGCTGCATAAAGCATGGACCTTGCTTTTAACTGCAGCTCGACTCATGCATTTTGGAAGGATTTGCACCCTTGCTCAGTTTTCAAGAGCACTTCCAGCAAATGAGATGCCCTCTGAGTGAGGAAGACCCACCGAGTTCTCTTCCTCTAGCTCAGCAGGGTTTCCTAGTGTCCTGGGGAAAGTGTCCCGTTCGCTCAGAGGTCTACAGCAAAATCAGGATTTTGGAGTTGTGCTATTTAAGTCCTTTTCCATGCCTGTCCTTTCCCTGTTCCGGAGCCAGGATGAGCTCTAGTAAGCAGAGCCTCCCTTAAGCTCCAGGCTTGGCACCTCTTCCACATGGCTTTAAGGCTTAACTGTGACAACTCCTAACATGTACAGAAGAGCCCCAGTTCCCTCCACGGCCTCATGGGCAGCTCCGAACCTCCTTGCCAGCTCACCGGCCACATCCAGCTCAGTGCCTCCTGGAAGAGGCCGCCGACACACGCTTCCCAAGGCCGGTTTTCCGAGCCTGTCTCCAGACAGATAACGCTGCTGCCAGCGGCTCCGCGTCTTGGCTCCACTCCCACACACGCTTTTCCCTACAGGATGAATTCACCAGCCCAGCAACATGCTCCCTCCACAGCTCGTGCAAGTCCCTGTCATGACTGTTCCTCTCCATGGGGAGCGCATGAGAGGGAGAAGAGACACCGTGAGTCTCGGGATGCAGCAGTCCTTACCAGCGTGAAAGGCTCCGCAGCTCCGGGAAGGTCCTTCAGCTCTTCCCTTTCTCCTCCGCTCACCCCCTGCCTAAGCCACTTCTTGCAGGGAGGTTTTCAAAGGTACAAAGAAATCCTGAAGGGTACAAGAAAAGCCTCAGAATAAAAAATATATATATATTCTTTATCCATGGTTTTCACCTCTTTGTTTCTCTCTTCCAAGATTCCTTTCCCATCTTTAAATTTACAGCAATAGAGGATAGAGTTTCCTTTAATGCTATGCAAGTTTGATACCTTGAAATTTTTCCAACATATATCCTAAGGAAAGACTCTCTAAAATGCAAGCTAATTCCCACTGCTCCTGGAACGTATCAACCTCCCAGCTGTCCATTATCCCCCAGCATAAGCTCCTCTCGCCTAAATCCCAAGTATAAGTGTTCTCAAGAAGAGAAGAATCCCCTTCACCACTCAGCCAAGTGTGAGCAGGCAGAGAGGACATACCCTGCATCTGCTCTCTTGATTTAGGCCTCCTGGCTAATCCGGCTGGATTACAAGAGCCAGCTTGTACTTGTTCACCGTCTTCAGCTAAATCCTGGAGCCCTTGAGCTCTTACGGGTGGTTTTTGCTCTAGGATCTCTGAAGTAATTAGGAAGCTCCATGTCCATGCGAGGAAGAGCTTCTTTGCTGTGAGGGTGCCAGAGCCCTGGCACAGGCTGCCCAGGGAGGCTGTGGAGGCTCCTTCTCTGGAGATGTCCCAAGCCTGAGGCTGTCCCTGCCAACCTCAGCCATTCTGGGATTCTGCGGACATAAAGCAACCACCACCAACCACAGCAAGGAACTCACTCTGAATAACCCCTCGCTACTAGATCTGCTCTGCCATCAGCTGCAGACCCCATCCACGCTGCCCAGCAGTGGCTGAGGGCACCGCGATCCGCACTGATCTCCAGTAAGTGCTGCTCCATTCCACACGGCCGGCTGCGGCACCGAGGAGCTGCCTGTTGGTGTGCGTTATTGATACCCCCGCACACCATTTCATCATTAGATTAGTCTGAGCTGAGCATACATGCTTATTACGGATGCCATTAGTACAAAGAGAAGGAACGGAATAGTTCCCAAGCAGCTTAAAAGCTCTTTCATGCTGCATAAATTTAACAACTAGGGACAGAGATACTGTGTATTTTCTCATATAAAGAAGATTCTAGGGTAGGCACAGATATAAATAGGGGAAAATAGCGCATGAAAAGAGGCAGAAAAATGACAAATAAAACTGAATCGAGATGTAAAATTAAATCTGCTCAGAAGGTATAAATTGATAGAAGAGAGACGTGTGATAAGCTGGCATAACAGCCCTTAGCACTTCTTGCCTGTGGCTTGCTGGAGATCTCTATCACAAACACTCATGTATACATAATTTAAGGTAGATTAAAAAGAGATCCAGCGCTGGAATTAAATACTCACTGTCCAGATGAGCTCCTAACAGCACGAGCTCCTTCTCCTGTGAGTGAGCACTGCAGCCCTCTACATTACTTCTAGAAAAGGCAGCTCTGGGGAAACTCCTATGTGGAGACCAAGGGATCCAGGGGGATGCTGTGAGGGTCAAAGAGGCAGCCCCAAACCTAAAATCCCAACTGTGCCCTGCAAGATGAGGCAGAACAAACAGTGAAGAGCATCCTTGGCATCCCCACACCTGCAGGAAGAGTTTCTACGAGCAGAAAATTTTTCCCCGCGATGCAGAACTGTGTTGCCTGTTTCATAAACATGTATTAGAACAATCAATTATCTTGTGTGGGAACTCATTGAAATGTGGACCTCGTGCCAGCCCGCTGTGTTAGTCACTCTGCGAACACAGTTCACTTGAATAATAGATATAGGAGCACAATACTCAACTCCCGAGGGCACTGAGTGCCACGGCAGCACAGGAAAACCTCTTCGAGGAGCCACACGAAGCCAATGGATCTTGCAGCAAATAACAGGCCGCAAGGGTGAAACCAAACCCAAGACTATCCGCTCATTCCCGAGTGCCTTGTGGAACAGAAAATGATTTAAATGATTGTTCTTAATAGATGATAATTTACTTCATCTATAAAACTATTTTTCTATTTACTACCGTCTTAGGTAGCTCAGAGCTCCCACCGGAGGCTTCCGCCCTCTCAGTTGCTGTGGACACACACTAGCCCATTTAACATTTGATATTTGGTGGGAATATAAATCTGTAGCTGGAAGATTAGATTGGAAGCCAAGACATTTGATAGTGGAAAGTAGTTGTTCTTCCACGAGCATTAACGGAGCCATAATAAATTTAAATTAATAAGAACTGGGGAAGAGGAGACTTCTGTAGATGAAGGCCTAATGGTAGAGTAGCAAAGTTCAACTCTTCCTACTTGGGCACGTCCCATCCTCTTGGCCATCCCAGAAGCTGGAAGTGGTTGGTATTTCTACCCACTGTGCTTTCTCCCTCTGTTAACACCTTAAATTAAGAGTTAACAAAGGACTAGTGTTATTGCATGAAGGGTGGTGAGCCAAAATGCTAAAATCTAGACATCCTTGCACTGATTCACCCTAGTTTATATGAAAAATATGATCCATTGCCTCTTGCAAACTTACAGCTTTAACTCAATCTGCCGCCAGATTACTCTGGTGAATCCACAGCTATGCACAGCCGTGGACAAACACCCTGTGTCAACCACAGACGTGCGGGTCTGGCAAGGCACCTGCCCCTCAGTGCCGCTTCTGTCCATCCGCGGGTCCAGAAGCTTTTTGCTGTGCTGAATTATTCCTGAAAACACCTTTTCCTACCAATTAAATCCACTTTCCAGAGCTGCCCTCGTCCTTCATTAATACTTGGTCCAGGCTCAGCAAAGGGCAGTTACAGTGTAAATGAGGTGCACGCAATGCTCATCTGTGCTTCTCTGCAAGCATTAAGGAAGAACAGAGGAGCGTTTTACCCACTTCTACCCTACATGGCACTTCAAACACCAGCTTCATGGGGGAAGAAAAGAGCCAGGTCTTCACAGTCCCGAAACACGAGCGCTTTCAACCTGAGCAGGACAGCAGCTTTTACAGCTACCCATGTGCACGACACGACTGTGCCCTCCTCCCTAGCACCTTTACCAAGATGAGGCTCCCAGTTATGCTCTGGACTTTATCCCTTTCCGCTGTTTGTCACTAGAATTCCCACTTTTCCCTCAAAGGAGGAGGAAGCTCCAAATTCTCCAAATTGTGCCACCGCTTGGCCCTTTAAAGCACATTCGTAATTAAAGTCCTTTTCCCCGGGTTCATTAAAGTCCCCGAGTATCTGGCAAGCCCTGTGGCAAGAACTAAATGACAAACACAACTTTGTACCTAGATTCTCTTGATTCACGAATAAAGTAAACTAAAGAGGCTGCCAAAATTGCCCACCAAAGCTGAGCGTTAAGCAGCGGCAAGGACCTGGAAAACACTTCCTTTTAGTGCTCAGGATAGCTGCAGGTTACTTCAAATTGCCTCTTTCATTAAGGAAACACCATACGAGCTGCCATTATCTCCCGATAATGAAACACACACTGGGAAGTTAAAAGAGCTCCCAATACATTTGCTTTATATTTTTTTCTTTTGCTTTGCTTTTTTTTTCCCATGTGCATCACCTTCATTTTGCTTATAGCCATTAAAATATATCTGATTGCTCATCTGCTTAAAGCTAATAATACTCCTTAATGCTTTGGATACAAATGTGTTTAACTATCCCTGTTTGTAGCTGAGAACGCGCAGCTCCTTTTGGCTCCCGGCTCTGCCCAGCTTCTCCTTCACTTCACTATGGGCTTGGACACGCGTGTTCTGCAGCACAAATGAAGAGATGAAGCAGACCTAAGCATCTGCAATAAAAACACTCGCACATATATCACACACATTAAAAAAAGCTTCCCCACATCAGAGAGATGCATTCCCTGGCCCTGACTTCTCCCGCAGATGCACAAGCAGAGGATAAAGGGTTAAGCAGATCTGGGGTGAATGCCGATGCCCCAGATCAGCCCGCAGGACAGCGCGCTCCTGCGGCTCGGCACGCTGGAGAGGTTATGAAACAAACCTGCTTCAGCCACCCCGAGGCACGCGTTGACAGAATGGGAGTAATTCAAGGACTCTCAAGGTGCGCGTTACGCAGCTCCTCTAGGACGTGGCACAAACCCATCAAACCTTTCCGAGTCATTTCATCAACCCGCTTATTTGATTTTAGAAAAAGGATATCACCAACAAGCAGCTTTATCCTTTCGATTCCCAGGCTCTCCCTTGTAACCGTTACCATCCAAGAGGTGCACTTCCAGGTACACAGTCGATTTGGATGCAACACAATCGACACGAGTGTGTCAGCACGCTGCCCAAACCACAGTTTGCACCAAGCTCATGCTGCACAAAGGGCAACCAGAATCCAGTGCAGAATGCAGTAAAACAGCACAGAAAGGCAGCATCTTACGTGGCCTCACGCAGCAGCTCCAAGTTACCCTTTCGGCTTTTTCCAGACAGATGCAAGCTGGACCAGCAAGTTTATCCAAGGCCAAACATGAGTATTTTCGATAGAGTTTTAGGATCCCTTGACTCAGTCTCAGCATGATCTCAACTGCAGCCAGCACAGTGACCTCCTCAAGGACCTCTCCCCCAGCCTTAAAATTAATAGGAAACAGGAGCAGATAGAGAAACTAGGAGCAAAATCCTTGTATCACCCACGAGGTATCAGGTCCCACCTCTCCCCATTCTATTTAGGATGCTATAGACAGCAAAGGGATCTGTGTCTCTTACGCTTTTCTTTTGCAACAGCAAGACAACAGCTACTTGGGGTATTTATATTTCAAGAGAGCCTCAAAGCTCTACCTTTCCAGAGCAGGTTTTCGCACAAGTCCTTAACACCTAACAGCTTCTGTGGTGAAGAATTTCTAGGCAGGCTGCAGAACTAATCTGTCCGATGGCAGCATCCTGACAGCTTGATTAATTAGCTGGTCCTGGAATAACTTAAAGTTAAGCAGATCAAACAACTCATTTAAATGTGTCTAATGCTTGGTATGCAAGAACTACTAAGGCAAATAATTGGATACTATTTAAAAAGAAAAGGAAGGCTTTTAATTTTGGAAGAAACATCTGCAGATGGATTTTAGTATTCTTACTCTGAAGCGTTGTACTATATTTGTATTTATTACTGTATAATAAGTGGAGTTACAAACTTTGCTACTGGAAGGTGCACAAAGGCACCTGTGGGGTTCAGGTGTTCAAACAGCTCCTTGCACCTTCAGCTTCAGCAACTGGAGCACAAGAGCAGCTGCCAGGACACTTGAGCACAGTCTGAACCCCACAAACACTCACAGACGGGCCAGGATTTTCCAGTGCTTGGTCCCACTCAAGTCACGTTGCTTATGGAAGTAGATTTGCCTGCAAAACTGGGGCTATAAGGTGCTACAGGACAGGGCAGCCCTGGCTTCTGGTGGTTTCAGCAAGTGATGCCTTTTTTCCATTGCCCGGAGAGTGAGAAGAACCCCTGCAACAGGCATTAAAGTCCACGCCTTGACGGAGTAGCATTAAGTACCAACAGAGTTCATTTAACCAATAAATTGCTTATTTGTAAGCAAACAAGGCAAATTCATGGTCGAAGCAGCTGCTTTGGAACACAGACTAAATCGAAACCGTAAAATTGTCGGCATCCTGTAAAATACAGCTCTATAACCCTGCTGAACCGGGAGTATAAAGCACGCAGGAGCCTCAGCCCTGGCACACACGGCACATGCATAAGAGTGTCTGCCTCAAGGTAAAGCAGGGCTCCAGCAAGGAGGGCCGGCAGACAGCTCTATATTTTTTGGAGAAAAACACTGAAGGTCAAAGCTATAACAGATCTGGAGCAACGCTGGAAGGACAGGAGGAGGAAACTGCAGATGCACAGAGTGGTAGGTTGGAACACCATAGGGACCGTGACAGCTGAACGCGAATAAACGGGTGGTTTATGAAGTCCAACCTGCACGCTGGAGAATGGCTTTGGAGTGCTGCTTTTTAAATCTAAAGGAGTGAAATTCTGCAACTTTTAGTGAGATACACAGTGGACAGCAAGATGGGTAATGGACGCGGCGCGCACGGTATCCGCAACACGGCAGCCCGTTCGTACCATCATCTTTACCTTCCCACTTGTGGCAGGGACATAAGGAATCCCGTTCGCTCCGCATTATCCTCGCCATGCTGCCACGAATCATTCCAGCCTCCCACCGCCCAGGACGAGCCCCATCACCGAGCGCCCCAGCAGGGCTCATCCGTTTGCTCTGCAGGTGAGGACTGGGCCCTAGCTGGGCTGCTCCGAGCAAGCAGCTCGACCACACAATTCCCAGAGGTCCCTTCCAGCCTCGAGCGTTTGGCATTTCTCCCATCAGAGCCTGACCCGCAGAAACCACCTCTCCATTTCCTTATAAGCAATAACATTTTACTGAGAAATAACAAGAGAAGTGCCCCAAATGCACTTCTTGACTGGCTACCAAAAGGCACCCGGAATCACTGGGATTATTCCACAGTGCTGGAATAAAAGCAGAAAAGCCAAGCAGGTCTGCAGGGGCACAACAAAGTAATGCCGAGCAAGCTGGAAACTTTTCTCTCTTGCACTTCCAATTTGATAGGTGCTGAGAGCAGACCATCCTCCCCTTCCGTACCTGCTCATTCAGCAGTCTCTGAAACCATGTAACAGTCTCCTGACTGTGATGTTCTTGTTTCTAATGCGTTTAGGAAAGTTTAACACAATTTGGTGACTTGTTCTTCATATTTCTCTTTGCCCTTTCTGCTTCGATTCTGAAATATTATCGTATTAGACAAACTGCGAGGTCTGCACCATAGGGCAAGGTAACAATAGGAAGATAAAACACTGCGCATTAAAGTAAATATCAGCTGTTTCTGCACACAACACGGACCATTTCTGCCGAAGTTTTCTTTTTATTTCTTCTGAAAAAGGCTCTGCTGTATTTCCCTTCATTTAAGACTAGCATTTTTCAAGTGTTTGCTTTCTACCCTGCACAGCACCAAAGCAAACCGAGCGCAGAGCTAACTGCTGGGGCGCGAGGGACCTGGCAAAGCAACATTTATCCTCCCTTCCCTCTTCAAATGCGAGGGCTGCCCTTCCACAGATGAAGGGCATCACTTTCCACAACCAGTGGCACAGAAGCAATCCACATGTCACTGCTGTTTTCCCTCAGAACCTCAATTCTAATGACCCTAAGCATCAACTGCCAAGAATTAGCCCTACTGATGCCCCTGGAACCACAGAAGATGCCCTAAGGTGCCCCATTTCTTGAGGAAGCCTGCAGGTTTTCTACTGGGGATACATGGAGATATCCCCACTCCCAAGAGGAAAGGAACCATCGCTCGCCCTGCGTTTGTCCCAAAGATCAGCGATGTCACTGGGGCTAATGGTGCCTTCCTTTTGGAACAGGGGAGAAGCCGGAATAATCACAGAGCTCGTTAGCACGGCCCAGCTGGCGAGCAGGCACTTCTTAACGCACCATAACGCAGAGATGTTTGCTTGGGAACTCCTGCCCTGATTCTCGCGAAAGGAGATGAAAAGGAATATTTGTAAGGAACGAGGCAACCTTTCCAGGCGGAGATCAAAGCCAGCAGTGAATCAGCATTCCCTTCATGAGGGCCCGGAGCAGATTTCCCTCTGCTCTGCTTACAGCCCAGCAGCTTTCCACGTAAGCTGGAGCCGCTTCTCCTTTCACAGCTCCTTTAGCAACTCGTGGTGGGAAGGAAGACCGTTGGATTTTACTCAATGTGGAGGAAACTCCTCAGATTCTTAGGATGGAGGAAACGTTTAATTCAATATCCCACAACCAATGGTTACCTACAGGACAGAAACTCAAAAGAAGGGAGGCCTCATTAATGGATAAGGAACAGTGACAACTAAAACGGTATAGGGCACTTTCAGGTAGAAGACTGCACAGCTGAAACAAAACTAGCAGGAATCTACCCAAACTCTGCCCCTACAGAGGCTCATTGCTCCTGTGACAGGAGCACTAACATAAAAATAGCCACCAGGTCCTACCTCCATCTCTCACTAACACATACGGGACTCAGAAGTCAGACTGGAGTTAAAAATCAGTAGTATGATACACGTATTCCGAGGTAAATTTGAGCATAATTCATTCACATGTCCCCAGACAGACACTTCAGTTTAGAAATTAAGGTCAATAATTGAGCCCACTGTTCACAGCTTGGAGCTCATTAATTTTCTGATGTTACAGTTTAGCTGGCTCTTCTGTATCAATCCTTCAACATGACAGACTACAATCACGGACACAGTGACTCCTTGGAGGATAAAGGTACTTCTGGCAAAAAAAAGCCAACTCCATATACATTTATGCACACCTGTGCTTGAAGTGTCTTTTAATTACTCCTCTTGACAGAAGTGTTGGTTTGATTAGTTAAACATGTGCTATGCAGTCAGCTGCAAAGCACAGAGAAAGATTCTTGCTCCATCTCCAATGGGATTCCAAACTCAACTGCTTTTTTAAATTATTTTTAATTAAGCATCGATAGTCCCAGGTAACTGGCAGAGGAAACCGTTAATGAGCAGTCTCCAGCAAAGGGCAAGATTTGTAATACTGCTCTCCACCACATCTCCCTCAGCAAATGCGAGGAGGAAGTCGCCCTGGACAGAGATGTGTTCCCGAGAAACAACCTGGCCTCAAAGGTGAGAATACTGAGGAAAAGCAGGAGCACGAGGCATCTCCGCCAGCGTGACCAGACCTGGTGCTGACCAGGAGATCCCATCCCCAATTATTCATTTCCTAGATGCTGTGGAGAGACTTAACTAAATCCAAGCTGCACTGGGTGAGGAAGCAGGAAGGAAGGGTCTCTTCAACCTTCCTCCGCTGAGTTAGAGCCATCAGTGAGCGTGAGAGAGGGCAAAACCATCACCTAGCAGACACAATGCAACACCAAACAGCACTGCAAACACTGGGGGAAAGGGCACCCTTTGCAGAGGGGAGCCCGAAGCCAGCAAGCCCAATCCTCACTGCAGACACACTCCCAAACCCAGACCTGTAGCCCTGTTGGCTGACGCTTGGTTGTTGTTTTCTTTTCCTCAACATCTTAATTATTTGCTAATTCCTCACGGGAAATCTCTGTCCTAGTTTTCTAAGGAAACGCAGGACTTGATGATTAAATAAAGCTCTGACAACTTCACGGTTAAAGAAGAAAACCTCACAAAAAGACCTGTGAAGTTTCAAGTGGTAAACAAGTGGGAGCTAACGGCACAAAGATTAAAAAGAAGGATTTGTTATTTGGAGCGCTAGTAAAAATGAACACAAAATAAAATGGAAGATGCCTTCAAATTGTTTTAGGTCTACTTTGAGTTTACTTTGAATTTAAGATGTGCCCTCATTGGCTTGGGTGAGAGGATTTTCTCCCACACAGAATGATACCTTTGCCATTTGAACTGCCCCCATGCTTTCAAGAAAACCCTCTAGAAACGTTCTAGAAGCTACGTTTCCCACAAAAATTCTTCCCACAAAAATTATTGTGGTCTGTCTCGCAAAATTCCCACATCTCATGGTCAGGACTCACCCTCTTCATCCGATCTCCAGGCAGAGTCAGCTAAGCAGAGACCAAGTCCCGATCCCAGCCAGGCCACCAAGCTGCATTTCTGTGCTCCGCAGCAGCTGCGGCACCAAGATCACTCCAGAGTCCCTCCCAGCCAGCCACGCTCACCAGACACCAACACTTTTTACATGGAATAAGTGACTTTACACATCAGGAGAGGGACTAAAAGCAAAAAGAAATGTTAAGGACCTCCTCATTTAGGAGGATGTTATAAGCAGTGCAGCGTTGGGAAGTGTTTTATTTTTACTTTTTTTTTTTCCTCTTCCCCTCCTTTCTCATAAAATTAGAAAGCTGCCTAGTCACAAAGCTAGTTAAAAAAGGCTGTTTACTGAACAAGACGGAATTGCTTTGAAGAGATAAGTCCCAGCTCTTCTGAAATACAAGATATCTTTGCTGCAGCGTCATTCACTTCCCAAGCAAGTCGTACTCATTATTCTCAAAAAAAAGTAATCTTTCGACCTGGCAAACATGCAAACTCACCTGCTGACGCCGGAAAGCAAACGGCCCAGAAGGGAGAGTATGGGCTACAGACTGGATCACAGCTGCACCTGCAGAACAGAGGAAGCCCTGTTAGATATCGATCCAAATGAGCTAAATTAAACCATAAAACAAGATATAATAATATAATATAATAATGTAATAAAGCCTCTCAGAGAGGCTGCAGCTGAGCTCACAGGAGTGAAGCCATTCCCAGTATTGGGTAAGGGAGACCCATGTTGATGGGCAGGAGCATCGCTGCGAGGATGAGCAGCCACTTGGCATGGTCCCATGGCAGTGAGACAGCTAGCACGGCTATCAGGGAGGGACACTGCACGCAGGACATTTGTAGGGTTGAACTAAAACCATGTTCCCATCCATCTACCAAAAAAAGCCACGAAAGGAAGGAAATAACAACAAAAAAATCCAAACTTCATAAGCATAACTCATTATAAGTCACTCAATACAAACAGCATCTCAAACCTCCTGCTTTCTGCAGCCTTTAAATACTTGAAAAATATAAACCCATAAACCCTCTCAGAGCATAATGCATTATTCTTGCCACAGAGAATAAAAGGCTAATTTCTTCCCAAAAATATTAGGCCAAACCCAAGATGAACCATACATTTTCACACACTATTTTAAAGTATACTCCATGTGCATGACCACTCGTGGTAGTAGTTTGAGCAGAGGGTCCTGAAGGAGGCTGAAAAGCTCCCCAGAAGCTTCTCCACTTCACTGTGCCCTGAACGAAGTGCAGCTCTGAAAATGCCCAAGCAACAGGCATGGAGCTTCAGTCTGAAACAGGGAGAAGGGACACGAAGCGCCAGAGCTGCAACACACTTCAGAGGGGAAAAAAATTAAAAATCAGTTAGTTGAGACACAAGTCACATTTAATGCAAACTTCTGGGGGATAGGACTTTTCTTTGCCCTTTTCCTAGGTGCAAGCGCTCTCTGGACTGGCTTCCCACCCCATTCCTAGCATCCTTGAGGAACCTTCGGCACCTTTGGGTAACTGCCTTCCAGCTGGGCACAGAAGCACCGTGAGACTTCTCCCACTTTGGAAAACGGGCCTTTACCACCCAAATGGTTGGCTTGTCACAGCCTAGCTGAAAGACTATTAGCCCAGCTGTAATCCTTTTCCACTGGGGGCTATAAATCAGACAGTACAGAACACCTTTTTCAGCCTCTTTTGGGTCGTGCCTGGATATCATTAGACAGGAAGGACAGGGAGCGCGTGGCTTTTGGGCAATAAATAGATACTAACATATTGGGCTTTAATATGGAAACTTGTCGAGGTGTTGCAATAGCCAAATGATTTATGAATTGAAAAATCAATGTAAATAAACTCCAGTGAATACACACCATGGATTTATCTGTAGAAGGGGGTAATGAGAAACTGTCTTTTGCAGCTGCCCACCACTACAGAATATGGTTATTTTAATAGACAAATGGGTTATTTAGCACTGTCCATCTAGTGCCACTGAAACCTGGCATCCCATCAACCAACAGAGTCAAACAAAACCAGCATATTCCAAAGTCTCCAAACCAGAGACCTCTTTACAAGAGAAAGATTCAGGCATTTAACAGATTCTGAGAAAATTCTGAGAAAAGGGCTGGATGGGGGATTTAGCTTCTGGCCTGTCTCTGGTTTGAAAATCATTGCTGTGATGAAGTTGCCTACAATGAAAGCAAACCCCCTCAGGAACCACATTTAAAGAGAGCACAAGGACACAAATTAAAAACATAAAAAAGGGGGGAAAGTAATAATAATAATTAAAAAAAAGAGAGTTTAGAAAGGTCAAAGTCAGAACAGTCTTAGAAAAGCTGAAAATTCTCTTAATGAGCTGCATCTCCCTTTCCTCACTCTGCAGGTTACCCGACTGCAGCAGAAAGCAAAGCTTGCAAGCTCCCGGGATAGAGGACAAGCCACCAGACCTGCTCCTAATCACAGCTTCTGTCGGTGCCAACTGCCACCTGCGTGTGGCTGAACCTAAAACAAGGCAGAGAACTACCCCGGGGATGGTCAGCATGGGAGAGAGGCTGGAACACACCCCTCGTTAGCACTTGGCTCTTAACCAAGCTCTGCCAGCACCTGGGCTGTGTTGTGGTGAGCCCACCTAACCTCTCCGTGACTTTTAAGTGTGTTTACTTGCAAAATCCCCTTCTTCCACCGTCTCGGCCGATGCAGGTTCTTATCCTTCGCCGCGAGCTCTGCTGCTCTCTCTTGGTGCGTGTCGCAGACACGGCAGTGCGCTGGACCTAGCGTGGTGCTATAGGCAGGGAGAGACGGCTTGGGAGGGGAACCGAGGCTGCCATCGGCTTTGGCATGATTAATTCGTAGCAAAAACTAAGCACACGATCGCCTTGATTCGCCGAGTGTCTATCGCAACTCTCCAGGCACATTAAGCAAATTAAAAATACAAACATGTTACAACAGCAAGGACAATAAACCTCTCTAACCCGCAGCCCTCGAGCAGAATACATCAGCGGCCCTTCCTCTACCAGGAGGATGAGGCTTGCAGCACGGCCTCAAAGTCAGGAAGTCTGGCAGATTCCAGGGAATTTGGTTGCAGAGTCCTCCAGGGGGAAAAAAAATGTTTCCATGGGTCTCTCCTTGATGGCCTGGGGGTTTTACTAGCACATTTCATAGTCCCAGCAGCTGCAGAGAAACGTGGAGGAAGAGATGGAGATGCAGCTGCGACACGGATGCGGACGGGATGCTCCCTACCGAGCAGCAGGCCAACGGGGACCAAAGGACAGAGCTTTACTGCCTCGTGGCAGGAGCCAGCAACACTGGAGTATAAATTCAACCATTCTCTGGCAAAGAGGGTGGTTTTGTTGTTTTTTTCCCCCTGCATGAAAGCTGTCACATCACACCGAACCCGCTCATCAAGAGCGCCGGACAAGAGGAGTTTCTGTGGCTAATAGCTGCTTGAGTACATGTCGATTTCTAGACTCTTAAAATAACAGTTTATAGATCTCTTTTCATAAGAGTTGAATGAAAAACGAAGGTTTTTATGCCATGGTTATTAGCTAGCAACAGTCTCACATATTCTAATAGGGGAGCAGAAGTACTGCACAGGAAGCAGCACTGCTATCTCCTCTCTGTCTCCTCCTGTAAAGGAACCATCTTTGCTTCCCACCTATTTTCTCTCTAAAATGAAATGATGTCACTTTTCTCCTGACCTCAGGTGCAAGATAAAAATAAGCAGGCTGATTCCAAGCAGCATTACAACATGCATCACAGCCCCAGCTCCTTTTGCTGCAGGAAACCACACCAAAATCGGTCCAGAGGCTGTCAACGTGCAAACGTGGCCTCCATATCGTTTAAGAGTCACACGTGACTTGCATAGCAATTTCTTTCTCTGCTCCCTCAACAAGTGTTGCTCTGTAAACAAGTGTGAAAATGTCAGACTAATGTATTAACATTTACAGGAGTAATTAAATTGAAACATTTCACTATTTAAATTTATTAAGGGAACTGATTTAAAATCCTGGTAAGACACCCACTCAATTCCCTAGCACTTTGACTTTCAAACGCAGGTTTTCAAAAAGAGCTTCTCCATTTCAGAAGTATTTTGGGGCACATAACTCAAGGTCAAGAGTGGAGAACGCTGTAACGAGTCACTGAATGTGCCTGGAGCAGAATAAACCCCATATAGGTTCATCCTCCGCATAAGCACAGGGTGGTTTGAGGCAGGCCTAATTGAAGGATGTGAAGCAAAGATTACATTTATTCTCCACGCTGCACCTGCTGGAAGAAAATGCAGTGCCTTTAAAAACTATACATCATCATACCAGCTGAAGACTCGTTTCTACTGATAATTTTTTTTTTTTTTTTTTTTTTTTTTTTTTTTTTTTTTTTTTTTTTGCGAGAACACCATTTCCCGTGCTTTATGTTTAGCTTTCTATCTCGGTCCCGGGCACCAGCTTAAACACTTCGCTGTCCTGATCATTCTGGGAAGGCATTCATCAGCTCGGCCTTGCCAGACAAGAACAGCAAGGTCAAGAACAAGCCCAGCAGCCCAAACCCGTGTCTCTATTTGCTTCTGCAAGTACCGGTCCATTTCTCCAGCACAGCTAAGATGATAACCAAAGCACCTCATCGATCAGCAAGACGTGCAGAAGTTCCTGATTTCTTCCAGTTGGAGGCATCTGCCACGTCCTGAATTGCCGTTTCTATTGCAGGAGCACAGCAAAGGGCACCTTCACCAAAATCAGACCAATTCTTCCGGATTTAAAACAGTGACGCTTAGGCAAAAGGTGGACGCCAACTTCCTGCCCTTCAGTGTGGCATTTCCAAAACACCATTTGTTAAACTGAAACCTTGACGAGGACAAGAGCTCTACAAATAAAAAATCTCAACTTGTATCAAAAAAACCCTCCTAGTGTCACAAAGAAATGCTTGGAACATATTCCTATCTCATTATAAACACCTAGAAAACAAAGAAGAAAACAAAACAAAACCTTTAAAACAGTGGTAATGTTTTAATACTCCAAGAGGATTTTTTTTAACTAATCTCTTAAGTTTAGGTAAGAAGAGCTCATACTTCCCCAGAATACTTGTTCCCGAATTAAAACATAATCTACTTTTCCAGTCCAGGCTTCCTTCCACCCATCGTGAGAAAAAGGTATCCCCGTTTTTCTACAGATCTGGGATGATGAGTTTTACAGTGGCTGGGCTGCTCTCCTAGAACGCTATGGTGAATAAATTAATATAGTAATGAACAAGTGAGTCAATTCCTGACACACTAAATTAAAACAAGGTCCAGATTTATGAGCTGCGCACTAGCACTCAGGGCGACACGTTCCTTTAAAAACAATTTCTGTTTCTTTTTAATGGAAAAACACAAAGCTGACATGCAACTCTGAAGGCCAAGAATTTAGGAGCTACATGGTGGGTGTTCGAGATCCTAAATGCAATCAAAGAATGTGCAAAACCTACAGAAACCAACTTCTTCAGCACAGAAACACAGGAAAGTAAATGAAATTAAAATGTACTTACTGTCTATCTCATCTAATTCCAAAGCAGCTCAGCTTAAAATTTCAATTTACATACCGTGAGCAATGATAAATAATAAAGTACCAACAAATCTGTTTCTGGATTACCTTTTTCTTCCACTCTTTCCTCCGTTAATTGTTTAACAGACACACTGAAAATCCTCACCTTAATAAAGCCAAAGCTGTTTGAATATTTTTAAAGGGGTAAGAAGAATACTTCCAAATTGTAGTCAGGATGGCAGAGCAGCCTTTGCAAAAACATGATGTTT
This sequence comes from Crypturellus tataupa, assembly GCA_034781795.1. Lineage (NCBI taxonomy): Eukaryota > Metazoa > Chordata > Aves > Tinamiformes > Tinamidae > Crypturellus > Crypturellus tataupa. Next base: position 476,986 of record JAWLRI010000158.1, read on the forward strand.
TCATGGTTCCTCATGTTATGTCACCTGGTTTCATATGCAACTCCTTGACCGTGTATGTGAGCAATAAGCACGACACAACTGGCAATTTCGCAAACCTAACTTCAAAGCAAATTCTTTTTGGTGGATAGTTGAGCAGCGCAACTTCAAGATTTGATATTTAACAGTACTCTGTGTTTATGACAGTAAAATTCTACTTTTGCACATTAACAGACAAGATCATCAAAAGGACCGTTTGCTCCCAGCTCTAATTAAACATCTGTGGAAAAATGTACCTGCTACTAAATGACATCCTCTCCTGCTTCTCTGTGGGAAAGACTCGGCAGGAATGATGGAAAATTAAATGTTGTCACATACATGTTCTCTTCTTGAGAAGGGATGATGGAAAGGCAAGCAGTGCGCATCTATAAGGAGAGAGAAGCATGTGAGCCACTTCCTTCTGTCTAATGGAAGAATTGTCCTGTTTTATATTTTTTTATAGAACTTTTAATTTTCATATAAACCTGTAACTGTGGTCCAAGTCATCCTCTCGAGACTGTAGCCAATCACCTTAAAAGATCTCTAAAAGATCTACTCTAGATCTCTAAAAGATCTACTCCTTCCTCTGTAAATTCTAAAAGCACTTAAATTGTTCCAAAGCCAACAAACTGCCTAATGTCAGGACTTGAAGCACTTGTTAAAATGCTATAATCTTCTCAATATGTTTATTGTTACCACTTTTATTTAATCCTTTCTATACAGGTTTTGCCATTCTCTAGTAACTATGACTTTCTCTGGCCTATGCCCAGATGAAGGACTCCAGAGATGGACTCTTCATCCTAAGGGAAGAGAAAAAAAAAAAAAAAGAGGGGGAGAAAAAAAAAAAAAAGAAATAGAGCATGGAGCTGAAACATCCCTGCCTCTTGAGATAGCATGAATAAATACAAGGATGCTGGGTGAGAATTTTTCTGTGCATATAAAAACCACCCAAAAAAACAACCCCAAAAACATTTTTGATGACTTTAGTACTACTGAAGCAAAACTACATATAGTCTGAACAGCTGTGCACACTGAGACTGCACCTAAACTTTTTGAAAGCTTCAGAGCAGCATAAATACTTACCCATTTATTTCTTTGTTGACTAAATACCTATTTTTCTTGCTAAATTCTTGACAGACACACACAAATACTTCTCAGTGCAAAACACAAGAAAAATAAATTTCTAAGCTTTTGCTGTTTACACCTTTAAGTCAAATGAAGCTTTATCCAAATGATCTTAGAAATTATAATGACTTTTTTTTCTTTCATTCATTTTTCCCTTTTGCAAAACTTATCTCATCAAGAAATCCAACTCATTCATTTTTTAATCATAATAGAAGGTAAAAAAAAAAAAAGTTACTGTCCATACTAGTATATTTGCCCCAAAGAAGTAGAATTTCTCTGCTTAGCCTTACTCTAATGAACCTGGACAGTCATATTCCTTTTGTACCATAAATATTCCATAAAAACAACAGCATGAGCTCAACATGTAGCTTCAGGGAAGACAGGTTATTCTCTAAAACTTTACAGATAGGTTTTTCCTGCATTCTGGGGCTAAGAAACTTTCTGGTGAGTCCAAAGTGAGAGAAATAAGTAGAGAAGAGAAGGAAGGACTATAACCCTATGCATTATTTGAGCATCTCTTAAAGTCCAGCTGTGAAGAATGCATTATCTTTAGCAAAGTGGGATGTGGGGCAATTTTGCCCCATTCTGGTGTTCATTTATTTAAAGAGGTTTCTTATTTCGGTGCTGCAAAAAGGCACAGACTGGCTTACAACCAAAGTCTGCTCCAGCAGCACTTTTTCCCCCTCATATTGCACAACTCATCTCAGGCTGTGTTATGTGACTGCACAAGTGGCACAGCAAAAAGGTCAAGGCATTCCCAATTTAAAGAGAAGATGCAAGATGTAACACACACCTGTCTTCCTGAAAGTGAAAAGATAGTTACTAGTTACATACAGAAAAGGGGAAAAAAACGCAAGATGTTTACCAACACAAGCAGAGTAAGAAGGTCTCAAAGGAGATGGGAGCAAGTCAGCATCTGCTGGCATAACTCCACTGAACAGCGATTTACACCTGTAAAAACCCAGGATCCCAGAGAAAGCAGCCGGCACCACAGTATCAGCCTGGCCTCCCTCATTGCAAACACCTGGCTGAGAACCAGCCACGCTAAAACTGCTGCAGTAACTTCTGCAAAATGTTTTTTTTTGTTGTTGCTTTTTTTCCCCTCAAGAGTTCAGATTTCTCTGGAGAACCTTAACAAAAACAGAGAAGTGCTGCACTTGCCAGTTTACAAGCTTCCTGGGAGAAAAATAAAATCTACACATCTCTACCCTTTGTATGAGAGGAGAACTGTCTGGATAAGGTGTTGATTTTGCTTTCCTTCCTTTCAGACTAGCTGGAAGAACAACACTGGCGAGGACCACCTGCCCCATTCACCGCTATGAACTCGCTGAGGATTACCAAAGGGAAAATATCCCATGAAAACGGTTATTCTGCACAGCCACAGCACCTCCCACCGCTTTGCAGATGACAAAACCTCCAAATAAAGCCCTTTTCAGCACGCTGGGACCTCCAGGGATTTTCTCGATGGCTTCCACACTTGGGTTACACTTGCTGAATGTCTGCACTTCATATTGCTAATCCAAGGGCAACAGTCCTTAAAATATTGCTATTAAATTAGTCTATCAGACTGAATAGTCAGATGTGCTCTCATCATTAGTGCAACAGAGGCTTCTCTGTTCTAGCTGTTTGAGGCTGCTAGATGCAGGTCTCCTCTGCAGATGGGTCCTCTTTAAACCTCCACAGCGAATAAGTGAAATGCGATTCATCTTACTGTAGTTACAGCCTCTGATGAGGCTGATTACGCCCTGCCATCGTGTGCGGCGCTGATTAAGACAGGTGCCTGATTGTCCTAGAAGATGCATTTTCCTCAACCATCCCCATTCTTTGCATTTTGTGAGGCATGGCACGGTGTATTTTGCATCTAAAAAGAAAGTTTGACAAAAAGTGTTTCATGAAAATTATTTTCCAAATGAAAATAAAAATATATTTAGATGGATAAAAAACAAAAAACATTTAACACTTATGGAATAAAATATTCATTTTCTGTTTTGAAGTTACTTTTCATTTCAGTATTTTCTTTGAATTCATGAAAAAATATGAAAAATCTCAAAAAATGAAAGGCATATTGATTTTTTTTCAACCCTAATGCGGTACTTGAGGGGCATTCAGTTAACAGGACAATTACATGAAACACTTTGGTTCTGCTGCAGAAGAAAGGGCATTTCAAAATTATGAAACGCAGCTAAGGACATGGCTCCCATATGGTTTTAATGAATATCTGGAGAAGGTAAAAACACAGGGTAGAGCAGCAAAAAAAAAGTTACATGAATTTTTCTATCACTCTGTTAGTTAAGAGCTCAAGGCTATTTAAGAATGACTTTAGCAGTAGTAAAACAGTTCATTCTGTGTCTCGCACATAATTGACCATGGTCCACAAGGACACCAGTTCTAGTTCTTAAAACACAAGGTTGACCGTTTTCATGAATTTCATTTCTCTCCTCTAAGAAACAGTCTCTGGACAATAACATATTTCACAAAAGCTACCGCACGGCAATGGAATGGTATAATATAACTGTAGTCCCTCTCGGTCGTTAATGGAATAGGACAAAATACAACAAATGCTTGGATACCTACTTACGTTCCATAAAATATGTGCCTTTAAGTATGGAGAAGCAGGTCAAGTGTCATGCAAAATATGAACTAAAAAGCACGCAAACGCACATTGGGCAACTTCTCTTACCCATGAATTGGGTATTTTATATCAAAATTTGATCCACTCTAGGAAGGACTTAAAAACGTGAAAGTCAAGGCACGTAGCAGGGACAAGCACACCTATCTGAGAACCAGTCTTTCTAAAGAGTGTTCTGGGGAATTTGAAGTTGTCTTTATTTAAAAACGGAGAAAACAAGATCCTAGAGAAAGCAACCTCCCATACAGCATTTGAGCTTGAGAATTCAGAAATCCAAGTATACAAAATCATTCCCTGTTTACAGCAGGCACTAGAACTTGCTCATACTTTTTGATATCAAAAATAATTCCTAAGAGGAAGAAATCTTAAGAAATTACCAAATGTAAAAAGAAAGGCCAACAGACTGGACAAAATACAAGGGATAACTACCTATATAACCCTGTAAAGACAGACATTCTCTGGATTTCTTAGTGATGAGAAAAATGTTCAAGTATTTATACTTTTACTCCCTAAGCCATTTGTCCATGGCATTTTTTTTTAATTGCAATTAAATGCTCTTTTTAGTTTTACTTTTTTGTTTCCAAATTGAATCACAGGAAAAAAAGTTGGGAGCCGAAAGAGCTGCTTTATATTGTCAAGGCAGTGAAAGCATAACAGTAACCAGATCTGCCATAAATTTGTGCAACGTTGCCCTGGGCAAATTTACATTAAACAAATTTCTAATTTGTTGTATAATTATAATCAGTTAAATAATGCCATTCAAATATAATGAATAATGCAAGCCTCATTCATATGCACAAAGGATTTTAGTCCTAATCATTCTCATCAATTTGGACAGTTTGCTTTTTGGGGCAGATAAACAGTGTTATCCCATGATTTTTATTTATTTATTTATTTTAAGTCATTTATCATCTGTAATTCAGTGAAAAGGATGTTGGTGAATGAGGGCTGATTTACTGCTGCTGTTCACTGCGGTTCACCAAAAGAACTCTCTTTTTGCTTGCTACTCCATGTCCTTACAATGTCTCCAGTCTAACGGGCTGTTGCTCAGCCCGTGCCATGGCTATTGGGTTCACTCTCAACCCAGCCCAACTCCAGGATCTTTCAGTCTTCATCCCCAAATGTAACACACCTGGGCAGCTCAATGTCAACTCTCTCCAAGTCAAGAGGAATTCTGCTAAATTCCACAGATATTATCCAGGATAAAACCCTCTTTGCTAAAAGACAAGTGCAAGTAGCCACGAGGAAGGCAGAAACCCTCCATAAACAGCTCTCTCAGTCCAATTTATTTTTAAGAAAGAATAAAAGCTGCATTTTTAAACGTAACTCCCAAAAGGAGAAGAAACAATGAAATTCTGGTTCAATTCAAGCCAGTAGCTGTGAGCTGAGCAGGATGAAGATTAGCCCCCATAACCTCAATTTCTGTTTATAACTTCTGCAGCTGGTTCTCCCAGAGCCAGGGCCAGGTAGCTATTCCAGCTCTGCTGTTTACTGGCATCCTGATGCTTTCCTATCGGCAGATCAGATTTTTCCACCTTTATGGTCCCCTGCCTGAAGTGAGATAATTCCATTTCCTCCCGCAAGCTGAACCCTAATTTCCAGAGAGCAATTTGTGTACGACTGACAGACCTGCCACATAGATTATTCTGCCCAACAGAGACATATCAACTTTTTTTTGGTCATGAAAATATTTGTGAACATTTTATGGATGCAATTCCTGGGAAGAAGAAAATGCAGACCCTCTTCCCCCCTCATAGGTGAGAGTGCTGGGCTGTTTGCACTCACAAGCGGAGAGACTCTTGAGCTGTTGAGACATCGTGGTGACATTCAAAAAGACGGACAGTCCTGGGCCACGGCAAATCCTGGACTAAAAGCAGAAGGATCAAATTAAGGATGATGCTGAGTCTAAGTGAAGTAAGGTAGAGAACAACTGCTGTCTTCAAATGCTTGCTTGAAAATAAGGTCATCCAAAGGAGAAGAACCTCAGAGAGAGATTTCTGTGTCCCACTGTTGGATCCTGCAGCAAGGCCTGCTGCAGGCTAGGCTAAAAATCCAGCTGTTTTTGTACAGCATCTTTCACCCTAATGAGCTCTCCTAAGTGTCTCATGTTTCAAGAGTGCCACTCAAATTGCTCTCACTCTCCCAGGGTAATTCGGTTTTCTGTTGTCCCTCCTGCAAAGAGAGTGGCATGAAAAACTACTGTGTACCATCAACGAAGGAAGAAGTAGCAGGACGCCGCTGAAATTCGAGGAAAGAAAACATGTATAATGCGCCAGCATTTGAGGGCTATTGCACAATTCATTTTGTGCGTCCCCCTCAATGCTCGTTGCACACTGTCTCGCTGTTTGGGCTTTAGCAGCACACGAGGCCATAGCCATGCAGCCCCGCTGCAGCGCAAGAATCACATCCCTACCCTTCAAACCTCATCTCTTCAGCAAGAAACAGGATGTCCCTTCCGCCCTTGCTGCTCTGCATCATGATTAGGCTTGGACAAGGAGAAACCAAGAGCACCTTCTCCCACGGAGATCCCGTCAGTCACAACTTGAGGCACAGAGAAGGCTCCCCAAAGCTTCCCATTTTTAACTCTTTCACCCTCTTCAAGCATCAAAGATGTTACCAACAAATCAGGCACCCAAATTAAGAGCCAAATTGAATAATCATAGAGGCACAGGATGATTAGGGCTGGAAAAGCCCTTCAACATCCTCACATCCAAGTCAAATCTTAATGAGCGCTCCAGATTCCCTAGAACTGGGCATCAAGGCTTTTCACAAAAATCTGCCTGCTTGCATCTCCTTACAAACTTGCAAAACATTAGTGCTTGCTTCATGCTTGCAGCTCACATTAATTCTCGTTGCCTACATTTCACTTACAGAAAATCAATGGCACTCGCACATTATGATCAACATCATAACAGTTTCCCTTTAGGCTTGTGCTGCATTGTGTAATCATCCTTTCTATTAATAATCCAGGTATGCAGTTGCTCGATATTTAAAACTAAAAAATGCAAATGCAACATAATGACTTCAGCTTATGACTTGTAGCAAAACAAAGCCCTTCAAAAAAAAAAAAAAATCAATCAGCTCTTTCAAAAACCATTAAAAAGTAGCATTTAATGGAAAAGTTTCCCTTTAAACCTTAGTGAGGCAATATTGTCTTTTCTTCTATTTAACTTTGGAAGGACAAACCTGTAAAATAAAATTCCTTTTTTCTTTTTTTTTTAACTGATCTTCAGCACTTGTAAAAGGAAGAAAAACACCTCTTTTATAGTAACTCATTGAAAATCAAAAGTTAATCATCATTTTTTTCTACCTAAAAAGAACAAACTTACCTCTATCTTATATTACACGTGCTTAAGTGTATGATGGTGAGAAAGATAATTTATATCTTATCTTTAGGAAGTAAAGAAGAGAGAAATCTGGTTAGCTGTTCTCTTATCTTCAAGGGGTTGTCCTCTTTATAAAACTGCTATTCAAGTTCTGCCCTTGAATGACAGATACCTCAGGACCCGTAAATCAAAACTTCCTTAACTTGTTATCTCCCAGCGTGAAACTTATCATTAATTGCATTGCTTTGTATCTTGTCACTCAAAACCAAAACGGTTGAGGGCCTTTAGAGTTTCTACCTCACAACAGACATGTTTAATTTTATTGTACTAGCTAATCAAAGCGCAGAGCACTGCAATGCAATTAACAGAACACAAAAAAAGAAGGCCAGACATGAAATCTCTCTCTTTGGACATGCTCCTTGGGCTCAGCGGGCTCCAGGCTGGGTTGGGATCGTTGCTGTAATATTCCTGCTGCTTCAAAAATCACATTTCCCTGGGCAAGCCTCAGTGTCCAGTTGTAAAGGAAGACCAAGGGGGGAAAGGGCAGGACGGCCAAGGGGAAAAGCGTGTTTTCATGAGGAACAAACACAGCCTTTAATTTAAAGGCTATACCTACTCGTCTTGCTGAAAAAGTGCCTTATTTGGGCACTTTAATACTTTAGTACATTAGGTTCATCCAGTTGTATTACACAGGGTCCAAGTTCGATATATTAAAAAAAAGGCATTGTGAAAAAAGAACATTCTAACCAAAAAGCCCCTATTTGTTATCTGTTTTGTGATTTCTAAGTAAGCCGGTCATATAATATTTAGGGGGTTCAAGCCTGATATCGATTAAAAAGGGCTCCGTTTTTATCAAAACCTTCTTGTTTGTTTCTTGCTTGCTTATTTGGCCTTTGGCAATTACAAAGAAGCTGCTGTTTATTTTCCCCCCAGTAAAAGGCAAAATCTCTTCATCAAACACTCTTCCCCAAGCTCCATGCTGAAAATCATTATGCATTAAAAAAATAAATAAAAATTCGCAGCTGAAGCACAAAGCTTTTCCAGCCAAGCCCTTTGTTGAGGGTGCCAGCCACGACACTCGTGTAGATCTACCCGTGCTGGTGGCTTCAGCTGGATGGAGGTGGCTCATCCCAGTGGAGGAGCGGACACATCGGCATCCGCTCCCAGCTCCATGTTCTCATCCTTCCTTTTCTCCCCTAACTCATTCCAGCCAATTTCCAGACATGTTGCTCATCCCAAACCTGTATTTTAACCTGTAAAAATTACACAATGTCTGGAATTGAATAACCTTTATTCTCCTGATAATACTGCTAGCACAGGAACCCCATGAAATCCTCGTTCCCCATCATAACCTGACCTTCTGGGTGATAGAGAGGGACATGCTGAAGAAAATTAAGACATTTTCAGGTTTCTCCAGGAAATTTAGGAGTTTTATTGTCAGCCCTGGTACAGACAGTGAAGGCAGAAAAGTAGTAGTCCCACTTCACTGATGGTCACTTCTCCATCTTGAACATGGATTAAACTTTTAACTGTAACAGTGGTTAATAAAGTCACCCAAAATAGGTATGGATAAATGATCTGAAAGGTGATTCCATATTTCTCCCATCATTTTTTTTTTTTCTTTCTCAACAAAGAGTAAAAAAAATCTAAAAGGCACTTTGGTCCCACAGGAAGGGCAAGGAGACCTTGTCTGAGGGCACGTTCATGCTTGGCCAAAAATCCAAAGTTTTTGGCTACAATCCCAACAAGTGGGTGGTGTGTCCAGAGCACATCCAAGACGGACCATGTGGCTCTTCCATGGGCATCTATGGGAAAGCAGGAACTTTGAGGCCTTAGGATGCCTTTGATGGAGAAAGCTTTATTTGCTAGTATGGAGCATCACTTGGAATATTCTACAATTGTTTTCTTTTTCCCTCGCCACTAATCTGGCCTTATTTCAGGAATTTATGCTGGCTGTTTGTTTTCTTCCCCCAAATAGCTGTTTCTGTCCAAGTGAAACTAATTCCTCCCTCCCAGGTTTTTCCAAGGAAGCAGAGACAGGCACTGCTCCCCTCCTACCTTCTCCTCATGGCTCCCATGCATTCACCACGTCCTCCTGTCCCCTGCCGGGGCTGGGTGCAGTATGCAAATGGAAAAAGTGCTTATTTCTTCCCCAAGGTCAAGAATAAGAGCTGGTTTCCACAGCAGGTTTAGACTGTTGTTGTCCTTTGGGAAAAACAGAGCCATTTAATCTCCCTAATAGCAGCTCTAATTAAGGATGCAAATATTCAATTAATCTGGAATACACAATGGGCTTCACAACTGAGTGAAACAACGTGAAGGTAGCAGTTAGCCTGGGACCATTTCTCTTTTACAGTGCCCCCCCCCCCCCTTTCACAAAGCATTAGTTTGCTAAGAACAACAGTTTGTTCATGCCCCTGGGGACCAAAGTCCCAGGGATTTGGAATATTTAGTTACACCAAGTCCCCTCGTCAGCAGCATGCACAATGACACCACCTATTTCATAGCTTTGATTTCATATGACACAAAACATATTCTCTTAAAAATGTATGTTTTCCAAAAGTACCTTCTTCAAACTTTAGCTTTTTGCTTCTCTCTTTTTTTTTTTTTTCTCCCTCCTATTATTTGTTTTCTCCCAAGATTGGAATAAGGTAGGAAATGTATATGCTTGAAGCACATAAATATACAGCACCTGCGGATGGTGCCCCAGCGGTGCTGACCCACAGAAATGACAGGTTTCCAACCCTAGGATAACACACTGAAAGGCAAGATAATTTTGCTGGCTGGACAAACAGTGTTCACACAGCCAGTTTTACACAGGCCCTTGGTAAATACTGCACTACTTTGTCTCTACAGATTTATTTTCCTCTTTATTGCTTTAAACCATTCAAATGACCAACAAAAACCTATTGAAAAACTGTCTTTGAAGAACTAGATTTACCACAGGATTAAGGCTCCTCTCTGTAATCTTGTCAGATTAGGGTTTGTGTCTTCTTATTTATGTTAACCTCTCAAGGCTGACCTAAATATTGCTTGTAATGTAGTTCTGTTTTAGTTCCTTACATCTTCCCAAACATGTTCTTTGCAGCTCCCCTTGCCCCCTGAAAAACCCTGGCCAAATCATAGCCAGATGCTTGGCACTTTGGGAGAAATACTGTAATAACAAGCAAATGTGTGTATAAAAAGAGAAAATCCATTTCAATAATAAAACATATTTCATTTTCTAGTTCCTGAGATATTATTAAAAAGAGGGAGCAGAACAAATAGGCAAGGAAACATGAAAGATACGTTGACAGAGTCCTAGCAAACATCCAACAGGAAATTTCAAGTTAAGACGATGCTCATATTATGCCTTTTGTAATGGCATCCACTAAAGATTTCCCGGGCAGGTTTTCATTTTATGTTGAAAGCTAAAGATTACTATAATCTTAATTTAATATGTGCTCTCTCTACTTGTAATAGCTACTTAGAATGTGAAAAAAATACTCACTGCTCTTTTTATTTAGCATTGCATCAAGCAATTGGATAAACAACACAAAAATACTCTTAAAGAACCTCAGGCCGGCAAAATCAAGGACTCGGGAGGCAAAAGTGCCACAGTTTTACATTGTCCTTAGAGACTTCTTTTCAGCCCACTTATTTATATGTTTTGGAAGACAGGAGGATAATCGCAACATCCATTTTCCCCTGCCTGTATTGCTAAGAGAAGTAATTTTGCCTGGATTTTGATCTTAAAGCAGAACATTGCTGTGTGCAGGCAGCCTGGTTCACCCACCTGGGTCTCCTCCTCACTTCTTTCACCCAGTTTATGCAGTTTAATACAGCCCAAATACCCAGCTCAGAGCTGACTACCAGTAGAGCTACCTAGAGTAGGTCCTCTCCTTTGGAGGCTGCCTATGCATTATGCTAGAAAAGCAGAATATTATTAACAAGTTATTAGCCAACACGAGCCACAGCTAAACAGAGCAGTTCGGTGATCAAGTTTTTGCCCAGTTCTTTTCCAGAGCAGGCCCTAAGTTTGAGAAGAACCTTCTGGACAAATGGTTTTACTCTTGTTTGTCTCCTTTTTTGGGCGATACTCATTATCCTTAATGTACAAAGCTGATGAGAGGGGATAGAAGGGTTACTAAGCCTCACCATCTCTAATGGTTCTCTTAAGTCTTGCTGAATTGTCCACAGAAAACTGAAAGGAAACACTGAAGTCGTCTCCATCGCTTTCTGCAGGCGACCATGTCTCTGTGGCTGATAAAAGACGACAATTCTTTGTCTTTGGACTTCAGCTCCATGGTGGAGTTGAGCAAGGGGGATATCCCTCACATTTGGCATGGAAAAAAGGGGCTTTTTTCAGTATTAGACAGATAATTTTGGTCCTGAACTTCTAGTTGGCAGCGCAGTCATATGCGGCGCTTTACCACTCATTACAAGAGGAGGGAAAAAAGCTGAAGTGTCCAGAGTTTGGGCACTAAAACAAGATTTATTTCCCAGCTTCTCACATGCTGTGGATGTGCCCACGATGGTGGTTCGGAATGTATTACCTGATGGTCTAATAATGCAGGCATTTTCCTGGCCAGCTCTCACTGCCACTTAGCTTGATTATAGGGGGCATTTCACCCTAAGGTTCACCCTTCTTCAGAGGCAAAAACACCCAATACCAAAAATATCCAACAATACCTTTCCTTTTTGAAAAGCACGAATTGATAACTAAAAACACACTGCAGTCATTACATGAGAGACTTGTTAAGTCACAACCGATCTGCTCTACGCACCTCGGTGTTTTGTGATTTCCAGGTAAACTTTGTAGGTTGCTGTTGACTCCAATGGGTTGACGGCAGCAAGGACAAGGGGAGAGGTTGAACCCCCAAATTCCCAGTTAATCTCATGGGCACTATGGCCAACTACAGCTCACCAGCTTCATGGCTGTGGAGAAAGGAAAAGGTAAGTGGTCAAGGGACTTGCTGACTCTCCAAGCCCGAAAGAGCATTTTAGCTATGAAGCCACTTCAGTGTCTGAACATGCCTTTTCCCCTCAGCAACTGTTTATCTTTAGATCCAGCCTGTATTCTGGGTAGAAATCAGGAATATATTAAGAAGCAAACATCAGCATCCTAACAGGCCCAACAGGGAACAGGCAGCTGCTTCCACACAGGCTTTCTAGGGGTGCGATCCTCAAAGGACCACCCAGTCATTAAAGAAATGAGATTCAAAACCTGAAATTAATACTGCCCTTTGGGACGTCAAAGAATTTTTGGCATCACGGACTCAAACACCCATGCACGTTTCCCTGTGAACACAACCATTCATTTTTAAATAATCCTTTGTATGGTTGTCAGGTGGGAAGGGGCTGGCAAAGCACTCAGACTTTGGTAGACACTCTATAATCTTACTTTTCAATTTGGGATGAGTAATAAAGGTCAGGAAGTTAAAAGAAAAATAAAAAAAGAGACAAGAATAGTCATACTATTAAATATCTAAGTCTGATCTCTGATGAGGAGGACTGCAACTGCAATAGTGGGTTAGAAAACACATTTCACCATGAGAGAAGCACCAGATGTATCAGGGTGGGATAACGAAAGACACCTAAGGGAATTCAAGGGCTACCCAAGAAATTCAGGGAAACTAAAATTGAGAGAGAACAAATTTTGAGCATCACCACAACCACAGGCTCCTCACACAGAAGGGCTGGTGGTTACACATGCATTAGGCTTTACTCACCCAACCAGTTCTCACTACTATCTGTTGACTATCATCTCCTTTTTTAATATACACCCGTGCATTTAGCATTACATGATGTGATAAAGAGCCAGGAAGATCTCACTAGGTACCTGGGTCTCGACAACCCCACTCCAGTTCCCTCTGGTTTTGCTTTCCAAGCTTAGGATTTCAGAAAATTTTTCAGCATCCTTCTTTTCTGCAGCTGACTCTTTCCGTAATCAGAACCACATGTTTCCTAATAGGAACAGACCAAAATTAGCTGCAGCAGTGCTGATTCTTCCCAGATCACCAAGTGTTTGTAGAATACCACCCGGCTACAACTGTGGGGACTTGGCTCATTTCGCACTTCATAACCAAGATGGAAACAGCTATGGGAGCTACAAGAAAGAGAACAAGTCCTGTATCACCATCAGAAAATAAGGTTATGCATTTAGTCTCATTTACCTAGCATTTACCAAATGCATCGGAAGGAGAAAAGCACACATGAATGTGCTCCGTAGTTTGAGGTTTTGTTTAAAAAAGAAAAAAAAAACGCAATCATTAGCACCTATGGAAGAAAAAAAGAAAAAGGTGGTTTGGAAGCACTTTTGTATCAAATTTAACTTGAGGAACTTCCTATAGGTTTCTCTCCCAGGTTATTAACAAACCCTCCCTAAGCTTGCTAAGCACCTTTGTCTCCACTTGCAAAAAGTTATGATTAATTTATATCTTCTCTATGGGTTAAGGAACTTGTATATTTATATGCCCGCTCTGCTGGGGCTCACTAGACAGTATTTGCTGGCTTGCTTGCTGCCAAGGTGAGCAGGAACCAGCCTGGAACAAGCAACTTGCACCAGCTGCTGCAGGAACCAAGGGGGTGCCCTTTCTGCATCCACTCAGCCCTTGGTGCTCCTCTTAACCATCTCCCTCCTATTGATGGCTAAAAATGTGTCCCTTAAAAGGTCCCTTCCACTGCTCCTTCTCAGGGAAAATTGTGGAAGCTTCTGCCCTGCAGTCCACAAAAAACAAAGCTCTAAAAAAAGCAAAAACCAGTTGTTTCCCCCTTACTTTTCTTCTCCTCTGGTGCAGTTTGGTCCTACTAAGAAGCTGATTGGGTTTGCATGCTGAACGCTTCTGAAGTCTGCAGCCTAAATTCCCCAAAAGGCTCCCAGACAGGGGGTAATGGCTCTAATTAACCCAGAACTCCTCAAAAATATGCAAGTCTGCATTATTGAATATTCTATCACTAAAATAGAAAAACAGCAGTTGGGGGAAGTGCCTTTTTTCTTTTTGTTAGCGTTAACATATAATCAACTTTGAATTTATGCTTGGAAGGAGGAAATTTAAATATTGGAAAAGTCTGAGAGAAATTATCGAGAGGAGAAAACATGCCAATATACAAGCCGAAATGTTATTTAAAGATTCGTAGCAGCAAAAAAGAAATCCCCTTCACAGAAAGAAGCCAGGCAGGAAGAATCCTCATTGCTGCTAAAGACAATGAACATTGCATCTGGAAAGGAGGAAAAAAAAATTGTATTTTCTGAGCTGGTAAAATGCTCTTGCTCACTCACCTCCCTGGACAGGGAGGCAGAAGGGCCCGTATTCACAGTGGGCTTGACCACGTAGCCAGAAGCTGCTGTTCATGTCCTGGAGAGCCACCTCCGGGGGACCCCAAGTGCCATGGGCTCTTCTGGTGGCTTCGTCGGCCCACTGGAGTTGGATAAGTCCGGTTGGATCAGGGCAGTTGGATCCTAGGAGAGATTACCCGCAGCTACAGCGGGAAGCGGGTCTCGCACCACAAAGGCACTTAACACCCAAAGCTGCCAATTTCCATCCCCAGGGCTTGGGCACTGCTGCATTTGTTCTTAAAACTGGCAGTGACTTACGAACTCACTTGACTGCAGCTTTCCTACAAATATATCCATGGGTACATGTATATTGACACACACTTCACCAAATCATAACCACCAAACTAAAAGGGGAAAATGGAGCACAACAATCACACTACAATAGAAAGCCCAGCCAACCCTTTCACACGAGCAGCAGGAATCAAGACAGTCCGTAAGGGGTTATTCACCTAAACCAGCTCACTAATATTGAATACGGCCCCGTGAACCCATTGCAGTGCTATCACACACACCCTGCCCCAAGCCATGGGGTTTGGGAAAACACCCTGACACGGGTTTTTAATCAGGCTGTGGATGCTGGTGTGTGGCTGTGGGTCTCCCTTGTGCAAGGGGAGAATGACTTCGGAGACGAGTTTGCTGCCCTGTTTCTGGACAAGGAGGACTAGGCTGGCGAGGAGAGCACCGGTGCGGGCAGGAAGACGGTCGAGATGAGTGAGCTGGTTTATTCATCACGACGAAGGATTCTGATGACAGCAACAAATAAATCTGCTCTCTCCTCATCTTCTTAGGCTGCCTGCGGGACAGGGGGAAATGATTATGGTAATTGCATCCAGAGCCGCCTGCGCAAACCGGCACATGGAATATCCTGGTTTCCTCAGAACACGGAACGTCGGGCAGAAACTCCCACTCTTTTTCCATGGGGAGGAAGGAGGAGAAGGCACCGACTTGTTCACGACACAGCAAGGGACCAACAGGCTGTAACCGGAGAGCAGCGAGGGGTCCCCAGGGCTTGGCAAGAGCAAGAGTTTGGGCCGACCGCTGCACAGGGGCAGAAAACAGGCTCCAAACTGAGAACACGTCTCCTCAGATGTCGCTGCATCACCGCAAGCCTGGAGTGGCGTAACACAGGTCGGGTCTACGTGTGCTTGCCCAACGCACACACATTTTGTTGGGGCAGGATCTGGGAACCCATGGGCTACACTGGCCCCAGCACAAACCAGCAGCAAAGCAGCCCACCAGAGGCCAAGCTGAACGTA
>JAWLRI010000158.1:492754-537802 GCA_034781795.1 Crypturellus tataupa
TCTGGGAACCCATGGGCTACACTGGCCCCAGCACAAACCAGCAGCAAAGCAGCCCACCAGAGGCCAAGCTGAACGTATATTTTGCCATCTCGTTTCCACACGCTGCTAACTCCAAAGGGGTATTGTCTCTAGCACAAAATCAATCCTGACATTCCCTTATACCTAGGCTCTCGCCCTACTCCTAGCACAAGGGCATCGTAGGGTGGCTGCAAACCCGTCACACGCACCAGAGGGGTGTAAAATTGCTTACCGTAAACACGGATCAGGCCTTCTGTATTCAATATTAATTATCACTTTACTCGCCTCGTTAAAGAGGGGCTCCATTAAAGATCCATTAGAGTGTGTTTTTTTTAATCAAGGCTTAAATTATCGTGCACGCTGCAATCAGAACTATTGTGTGGCAGCACCAGCAGCACAAGCTGCGTATGAAGCAGCAAAAGCCCTGAAATAAAACACATTGTTATGCCAGGCACAGCATTGGGAGATGAATTTGCATAATATTTGGGTACCCACCGAAGCTATAGGCACATAAACTCGATGCCGCCGATTATTCATCAAGTTCCACAACGCGTTTGTTTCATCTCCTACAACTTTGTCTAGCGGCTTTGCTCTCAATACAATAAATCAGGGTCCTCACACGCATTGCAGCGCATCAGATTTCATCTTATATTTGCAGGCGGGTGCTCTCAGTATCGATTTGTATTTCCCATCAAAAATAACACATCCACCTGCACCTGCTTGGGTGGGAAATCTTGTCTTTCCAACAGGGCCCTCCCTGCAACCTTCCCACACGATGAGAAGAGCCCCGCACACAATGCCCTTTCCTGCCATCTCACCCATCTCAGGGTCTTCTCCTGCAGCACCAGCACAAAGCCCGTCCTCATGCTCTAGGGCAGCACCAGCAAGGAGCAACCGCAGGCAACAGAGGGCATCCAGCCAGCCATTTTTCCAAACCTCATATTTCTAATTGAGAACAGGAGCGCTGGCATTGTCAAATTTATTCTTAGAAATGTGCTAGTTTTGACAACTGGTCGAGCGCGAGGCGAAGAACCAGCTATTTCCTTGATTTCCAATTTCAAAAGGCTGTCTCATTTTTAATACTGGTTTGACTCTTCCATTAGTTTCCACGCTCTCGCTGTTGACATGTTTGCTTGTGGATAACGCAACTGCCAGTGCCATCCTGCTGCTTCTCCTTTCAGCACCACTGAGCCCAGCTATGCTTCACCCCGACCCTGGCTTTCCTAGGAGATCTGCTGCAGCCAAGGAGTTTGCACAAGAAGAGCCAACACTTCTGCCGCCTCATCCCCAGGTGACACGAAACACTATGAAACGTCCCCCTCAGAAACATCAAAGCTCAGAAATGATTTTTTTTTTTTTGCCCTCTGAAATACTATTGCTTCCCTGAACCTCTCCGAAAGGACAGCTCAGCCTTGCAACCCTCCAGCATTTTGCTTGTGGTAAATGAGTATAATGAAGGCTACTTTATTATTCTCTCTGTGTCTGTAAGTTTTAACACGTCATCGACGCCATAACCTGATTATGATTTTCAGTGTGATCTTAAATACTCCATGCAGTTCATTCACGTGCTTTACTAGACATTTTAAAAACACAAGGTTCACCTAGACATGTGCAGGACTTTTTTATCTAAGAACAAACAGTAACGCTGCAGTGGGCTGCTTAAATCCAGGGGAAGCAGGACGGGGAGTGAAGCACACACATCTGCTTGGACTTCAAAGGAGCTTCCTCTACCTATGGAATGACAGAATACACCCATTATTACAACTCAGTCAATGGAAAGGAAACAGAAGTGGTACCTAAGACAGCTAGGGCATGAGAAACCCAGCTCTTTAACTGTACAGCCATCAGGAATACACAGCAAATGCATTAAAAAAGTGGTATAATTCCATGAAGCCTTTCTGTCTTCCCAGCCCACAGCGCTTGTGTTGTTCAAAGCCCTTCCTAATACCTGGGCTGAAATATATGGGAGGAAACTTCACTTTAAAACAGAAACCCACCAGGCAGCGATTTATACTTGCCCTCCTCTTCCCATCTGAGGAACAGGACATGGCAGAGCTTCCACGCTCCCTCGGAAGAGAGCAGACGGCAGGAGTGGAGATGCAGCTGGCCAGGGACACTCTTCTCCCTGCCGTGGCCAACACTGAGGTCTCACAACACAACTGGTCCTGGAGAACCATCTCCTGAAGTTTCCTGCTCATTTGATCCCAGCAAGGGTGGAAAAAGATGGAAACGTCTTTCAAAGAAGACCCAAGCTGTGCAACAGTGACATTCGGGACAAAGCACGAGCTGCCCCCACTCTGGTCATCGATAATCTGCTAAATCAGCAGGTTGTGGATGACTCCATTAGAAATTCAGACCCTAAGGAGTAACACGTCATTTACATAAAGTGCTTTTTGGAGAGGCAAAGATAATACAAAAACATTAAAAAAAAAGAAAAAATGCTCTTTTAAAGGTTGAGGCCTTCTGGAAAATTCAAGCAGCAGGAAGATCGAGATGCCTACGAAGCAGTGCAAATCTCAGACTAATTCTGAGGCGGCTGATAGCAAGACAAGACACAATTAAGCCCTTCCTGATTCACATACTTAATGACATTCCCCTGCTATTTATAAGTTTGCAGCAGTTATAATTAGTAATGCTATTAGTGATACCTCATCACAGCATCAAATGCAGTGCCTTTACTTTGCAAAGAATTATGACATTAACTCAGATAATAAATCATTTTTCCCCATCATCTTGTAAACTTCATCGGGAACACGTTTCACTCCAAGAAAAACAGGTTGATGAGACAGAGCTCAGGGTGGCATTTGGTCCAAGTAGGGTCCCTAGACCCAGCCATTTCCTACACCTCCAGTGCTCTCAAGCCCAACCAATAAAGTCAATCCCACAAAGATTCATTTTCCAAATGTTTTTGCTAGTCTCCTTTGCTGCATTTCAAGCTGTTGGGAAACTAAATAGGAATGGAGGAAAACATGGTCCAAGATAACTGAAAATTCTCCGCTTCTCCCTTTTCTTTCCCTCCATAGAAATAAGCTCAGCTATCTTTAAGTACTAAGCTCCATTAAGCTTGAGCTCTAGGCATGAACTGTATCAAAGTAACACTTTAGAAAAGAAATATGTAGGAATATGTGCTCTGAAAGCACACTTTTAGGAAAACGTATTTTCCTGGAAGAACTCATTTAGGAAAATGTGTTCTTTCAGACAGAAGAAAACTAAAACCCAGCACGCTGATTCTCAGCATTTATGTTCTATCAATACAGGACAAACTGAATCTACAACTCAAAGCACTGCTTTGGTAGCCGTCAGGGGATACTTGGCCAAGGTTTTCCTGGAATAAATCCAATAAAACCTCAACCCCCCACCAGAAAGCCTTCAAGTTCCTCATCTGTCTTCCCTCCTGACAGGGCTCTGTGCTGATGCTGCCTGGAGCGGAGACTCAGTAGGAGATGTCTGGATCCTCCATGAAAAATAAAGAATTTTTCTTATCTCTAGCACTTTCACTTGGCTCCGTAGTCAGGAGAGCTACCTGCAAGAGAGATGACATTCCCCATCCCTTGTCGACCCTTTACATGTTGGGTCTGATTGAGCATGAACACCCAAATAAGTCACTGCTGGGTGGCATCAACTGGAGGTTCATCAGATCTTGCACGGCTGTTACCTTCCAGGCTTCGGAAGCACAAAATTGGGAAGGAAACGAGTCGGAGACTTTGCTCCTGACCCTTTGGTGATGCCATTTCATAGCAAAAAGAAATGGAGGGCGAGAAAGGGAATTTGCAGTGCTAGATATTGCTAGCAGAGTGCAATCGCACTGTGCATACGTGCTCGCAAACAATTCCATGCCCTCTCATGAAACACAACCAAGATCATCGCTTCTACATTTTGCAAGGAGCAGGAGGCCAGATGGCGGATAGCAGAGAGGATCGAAGGGTAGGCAGAGCAACACAGATTTTTCTCCATTCCGTGATGGAATACACAGCATAAACTTGTGCTGTGCAGCAGGGACAGCCCTTATAATTGCTTTTATCCTACTCTCTTCCCAACACTGTGATGCACCAGAGGCACCAGGGCCTTCTTGCAGCATCAGCCAGTGCTTTGAGTCTTCCCAATGTCTTTTGGATATTCAGCTTCAAAGCGCAAAAAATGCACCTAAAGTCACTAAAAACAGCCTGGAACCACCTGAATTTCTGCAGCTCCTTGTCATGACTCTGCCTAAGGTAGTGGGCAAACAAGGATCAGCACTGGGCCCTTGGCCAGAACTCTCCAAACTGCCCAGCTGCCCAGGGCTGCTGGGTCCAAGAGAGGAGAAAAAGGGAAGAAAAGGCAGTACTAAGCCTTATCCTCCCAACAAGTAAAGCACAAGAAGTTGAGAGAGAAAGAAAAAAAGGTGGTTTGAAAAGCTGGTTTATTTCCTCTCTGGTGCTTTTTCTGTTTGACAATCATCTGCCAAAATCAGAGAGATTCGCTTGTTCAGTAGAAAGCTTGCTTATTGTTGAAAAACAGCTGTAGATAGGTACCACTTTGATAAAAATCCTTCAGCTGAAGTGAATTCAGTTCTAAAAAGGAGCTTGAAGGAAAAAAAGAAAGGAATCAGAGGCAGATTCCTACTGCAGGACTGCCAGGTTAGGGAAATAAGCTGTAAAACAGAGGCTTGAGACTGGTTTGGTCTGAGCAACCAGTGTTTTTAAGTTGCTTGCACACCAGATAGAGTCCTCCTCTTTGAGCTTTCTGTGCCCCAGGGAATGATGCTCATCCTGATTTTGGCAGTGGGTGGGTCCCAACCACACTCAAGAGGAGAGAAAAAGCCATTTCCCAGCTCATTACAACTCCAGATCAACTTCACATCACTTCATAGTGCACTCCCTTTGGGAATCCAGACCTGCATATCCTTCAGAACCTGGGAATTCTGCAATATCAGAGGCTGCTGGAGCTCCTTCCTTCACACCTTTGACACCTCATCTCATTGAGATGACAGATGCCAACACCTATTCTAACATCAAATTAATCTCCATCAGTGGCAGATGGTCACCAAGTTCCCTTTTCCTGTCACACAACCCAACTCAGGGCCCAAACACTGTCCAATCTGGTAGTGCTCTATTAATATCCTTAAACAGCAGGCAGGAAGAAACCTCCCCACCACCACCTTTTCCTGCTTTTCACTTATAACAGGAAACCTCCCAAGGCTCTGGGCATCTTTCAGCAAGCATTTCCCCTTCAAGTGCAAGAAGATCTGCTCTGTTACGCAGCAGGTTATCAACTTTGGTGCCCCTCATGCTCAAGGCAACAGCAATCTTCAGCAATCTTTTTTCCCTCCAGGAATGACTGATTTCTTTACAGCTTCAGCAGCCGCAAGCAGGAATTCCCTTTTCATAAGGTCCCCCGCAGCCGTTTCCACCTCTAGCTGTTGTTTTGCTAAACACAACCTAAAGGGATGACACCAGCACAGGCGAATCCCAAGCAACTGCTGTAAATACACACAGACAGGTTGTTCCTGCCAACCTACATCCAAAATCTGCAAGATCTGCAAATCCCAAGCCTACAAAAACAAGCAACCGGCACTAGTTGGTTGAGCTATCTGCAGGGATACTACCACATTCCTACAGGTTGCACCATGCATAGTATTTCAGTTGCACAGTTGGAGTTACGAGCAGCACTAGGTGCATTAGTCAGCTTGAAGAGCAGGGAAATTTTTATCAGGCAGCAAATAGGATGGAGCAATAGGATTTGGCTGAGACTCATAGCCTGATCTAACTCATCTGTGCATGGGGACCAAAGCATCAGGTTGATGCATTCAAAAAGTCAAAATATACAGTTGAAAATTTTCTGGGAGAGCTGCAAAAGTTGCAGCTATTGCACCGATTGCAAAGGGATCCGACAACATGGAATTACATGACTGTGGAGGCAGAGGTTCCAGCCCCAGCAACCCTTAAGCACATATTGTATTCCAGAGGTTTCCTGCAATCCTGTGATATTTCAGGACAACTGCATTTGCAGGTAATCCTTCCCAGGACTGAGGATTTGCTTTAATAACTTCCCACAGTTATTGGAAATCTACACAGAGTTTCTTTTCCTTTCTGCATATTACCAGGCTTGATCTCTTTTTTTTCATGCAGTTACAAAAAGCTGCAGCAGAAACTCAAATCATTAACACATAAGCTATGAAAATGCTCGCATTTTTTTCTTCAGCACATGTTTAATATTTGATCCTATATGTGCAATAAATGACTTTTATTGCATGTGGTAATTAATTTCCATTCACAGATATTTATGTGTGAAATTAAATATTTCATACATTCATTAATTCCGTAATTTCAGAAGCTAGCCACTCTGAGGTGCACTAATCAACTTTTCCATTTTGTGTGAAAGCTAATTCTTTAATGGGCAGTAATAATTTTCTCCCCATAATAAGTCACAATACGTGCTCTGAATCCCTAGCTCCTTAAATATAGACTCATCTTTATCAACTTCACCAATATTGTCTTGCATTTTTATTCAAGGCAACTGATTAATACCTCTAGCATCCTTCTCTCACTTCAATCTTCACTTAGATTAATCAGACCCTGGAATGGCTTTGTCCTAACAAGTTTCTTGTTGTTATTATTATGGCTTCACCCCCAAATGCACCTCTACACCCATATTTTTTTCCAAGCAGAACATTTTTGCAGATTGCTTTCAACTGGGACAAGAACAACATTATGGTCTAAGGCATGCAGCAACTGCTCAGAAGATCCCCAGAGAAAGGGTGGCTTAATCCCCACAGGACCTTCAGCAAGGGACCATTAGCAGCACTCATTTCCCCTACTTTTTCTATCTGAAAGCTATGCAGGTAGCACCACCTGCTCATTTTGCTCTCCTACTTGTGAAATATAGAGACTTTGCTTTCAAACTCCGTTTCTTTGGCTAAGTCTTCTGGCATGCAACAGTTTCATATTATTTCTGGTCCCCTAAGGTAAAGCATTCCAGTGCTTAGCGAGTCTGAGCTTTGAAAAGCAAAAATAAACAAGAGAAATAGACATTTGTTGATGTACCTAAAAAGGTTAACGAGATAATTTTTAAAACAAAGAATGAAAATAAAATAAAAAATTGTTTACATCTGAACACATTACTCCGCCATGACTACCCAGAAGTAAGGAAGGATGCACAGGTCAAAGTGGGAGAGCAGAGTTGGAACAAACTGGAAGGATCTATTGAGTAACGCGGTCCAGGCTGTGCCACCACTAATTATTTCCCCTCCTCAATCACAGAACCACAATAATATGTAATTTCTGCACCTCAGTTGCCCAAAGTTTGGGTTGAACGGAGCATGAAGGCCAGCAAGCATGATTTTATACCCTTTAGTTGTCATGTTGTAGTTCTTGCTTTGATTTGTGTTATGGCATCTTCAAAAACACCACATCAAACCCCCCTCTCACTGCAGCTCTTTCCTTTAAAGGACACTAATGCAGAGCTCCTCAAAAACCTCTAGCCTTCAACATGCCTGAGGCTGCTTCCCAGTTTGGATTTCAGGATTTGTTACAAGCTGGAATCAAGCAAGCTTGATTCAATTCTTTATTTTGCCAAATCACCCACTTCTCAATGAAATGAGAAATGATCCATTTCTCCCGGACAAATCTGCTCACTGATGCTTCTTGAGTGACAACAAAGTTGAGTAAAATACATTGCTTATTAGTAAAAAGTCAAACTCATGAGAGCAAAAAAAAAGTGTGCTACAAAAATAGCTACACCTGTATTTTTAGTTTTAGATGCTGCTTGCCAGGTTTGCCTTTGAGGAAGGTATCTAAGACAACTGTCACATCATGCATGGATCTAGAGAGAAGAAGTGTCATCTTATAGCAGAAGGAGGTAGCATTACCTACAAGGCAGCAGGCTCAGGGAGATCTGTTGCCATGCCGCACTGTGATCACTTTTCCCTTCATTACCAACCAGGACAATATCAATAGCAGTCCTCCACTGCTCATTTTTCTTCAAAAGCCTTGTCCAGGTCTCCTAGAAGCACCACTCTTCTGCCCACATCTCAGCACTAACCATAGCAAACAGCCCAGCAAAACACATCTACAAAGTATTCTGCTTAACTGATTTAGCAACTTTTTTTTGCCTACAATTTTACAATTTTTGCCAGAAATTTATAATTAAACACAGTCATTTCATAGAAATTCATGTAGTTCTAGAGGCCTGGTGATGGAGGGAAACATTCCTTGGGCTGTACTCACTGCATGGCACTACCATGGGAAGTTTGAGCTGAGTTAAGCTTGAGAAAAAGGTTTAACAAGGTTTAAACAAAGGTTTAACAGAAACTTTCACCAGCATCAAGGACCCGCCATCCCAATGGGACACCAAATTGGGTAGATGCAAGCTGAAGGTAATTCTTTCACAAGTCAACCCGACACTTTGTTCTATTATGAAGTCCTTAAGCTGCTTATAAAGTTTATAAAGTTTGTCAGGACCACAGCTTGCCTAAAGCTGGCTGAATTCCATGGCTGTGCTGCAGCCGCAGCTTTGCACAGGGGCTTTTAAAAACAGCACACCGTAAGGTTTCATGGTTAGGACATGATTCTCAGGAGCTGTCAGAACGATAATTCCCATTGGAAACCAAAAGCATGGCAAGATACCCCTTGCTTTTGAAGTCTGAGCAACTCTACACAGGCATCAAATGGGAGGAGAGAGGCAGCTAAATCAACATATATTCACTTCATCCTGTGAAGCGAGTCAGGCTGAAAAGGGGCCTGTCCAAGAGGACAAGCCCCATACGTTCGCAAGGAAGAAATTAAGTATTTCTGGGCTGAAGTATTCCCCTCACACCCAAATCGATCCATAAATATGTTCCTCAAATTGGGCTTGTATCTCCAACAGAATCTGGCCTGCAGCACAGCTTTTATGTCCTGACAGAAAGCCTGCTCTCCCTGTCTGCACCCAAAGGCATTTTATTAACGTCGATCCTTCATACAGCCTGCTCAAGCAGCCTGAGTGCAATTCCACTGCTCAAACTACTGAACTGGTTGGAGTTTCCTCTACAAACTGAGAGGAGCAACAGAAGACACAAGGGTTTAACCTGTGATGCAACTAAACAGCAAGGAGAATGTTTTCATTATGTTTTCTAACGGGGAAAACAACATATACCTGTGAAAAACACATCAAGATGGGCCAGAAGACTGAAAGGAGGGAATATTCTTTTGGTCATTGTCCCCATCGCTCCCCTCCTTAAATCCATTGGGATCTAATAAAAATTGAGCTCGTGCTACAATCACTTATAGCACTAATAAGGTCTTCCTCTCATACCTGGCCACTTAGCCTCATTATAGGGTATGTTAGCTTAACGTTGAGACAGATCAGATTTAACAAGGTCATATTCAACCAACAGGTTCAAAAATTACAGGGTAATGCGGGGTAGGAAGAGAGAAGAGCAGCAAAACAAAGAAACAAGCCAAAATACCCCAGACAACCCGTGTAATCCCAGGCTGTCTGTGGAACAAAGGGATTGAAACCCTTCTCCTGCCTGAAATGCAATTCCATGCCAAGGCACCAGACTTAAACTCCACAAATCTTAGTTAATACACAAGAGAGATTTTCAGAGTGAAGCAAGATCTCACACCATTCCATAAGGCACTAATCCAGCATCAGCTAAATGATGCCTCGTGATTGACCAGCTGACAATTATAAATGTGAAAACAACCCTTACATTAAGGTATATAATTTTTCACAATACATTTCCTTTTTGATCATATCTTTTCCTTATTAAAACTGGATATTAGCCAGCCTTTTCATTAACCTTAAACAGTATGTTTAATAATACATCACAGTCTTGCTGTGAGTGATGTAGAGTATTCTCAGTGATTTCAGCTTCTCCTTGATGGACAACCATTCTGTGTACTTATATTGGAGCTCAGTGAAAAAAACATGACTTCAACAACCCTCATCTGGGAGTCTTGAGACAGGTAAGAACAGAAGAGTGCAGGAGGGATTGAAGTAAGCCAAGACCAAAAGTATGACTGTAGTATCTGAGGAGGGTTGGTCTATGGAGTATAAGGGAGTGAACCAGCAAAGAAACTTTCTGCTCATCTTTTGAAACACACACATGGGAACCCAAAGGTGATACCAATATCCCTGAAAAGCCAACTGCCCTTATGGATACTACCCGTATTTCAGGCCTTGCCCCAGACCACCATATCCAGATGAACCTCGGTCATCTCTTCCCTTAGCTGCTGTGTACAGCAGTCAACCTCTGACCATCCAATTTAATTATTTCTTGGGTGAGTTTTGATGTTTCCTGATGCTTCCAGGCTGATAATCATCTTGGAGCAAGTTAAGTCAAAACTAGTTAAAGCCTGTAACCACTTCCCATTGCCCTTGGTTCACATTTTGTGCAAACTTCTCCCATTTTAACAGATTGATCTGTTAAAATTTAATTAACTAACTTTGGTAAGAATAGTATCTCAAGCTGTATGACACCAGCACATCAATTCACCTTGATTTTCCAATGCATGTTTATCTGCTTAATTCACTCAAGCACAAAGGAAAGATGAGGATTATCTGCTTTCGATGTGCCTGATGAGCCAATACTCTCTCCACAACACCTCATCATGTCTTTGTTTGGGGGTCTGCTAAAATAAAATCCAATTTCAGCACAGACCCTTTGGGAATCCACTTTTCAAGCTGTAGTCAACACAGCTGGTCATCAAGAACAGACCCAAGCTGGCATGAAGACAAGTGCTGGTGGCTGAATCACAAACCTTCCCAGAAATTCCTCACCCAATAAGGCCAAGCTGCACAAGCTTGCAGCTGCAAAAAGATGTCTGTGGCTTTGCAATTTGTCTCCAGGAAAAAAGTAGCTCCTTATTCTACCCTAAAATATCACATATCACTGCTGAGTGAAAGGTGAAAATAGTTCTTGGTTGAAAGGAAAAAAATAGGATATTAGCATATTTTCTTCAAAAATACATATCCGAAGTTATTCTACAAAATCTTTACTTTGAGATGTACAGACATAAACTCACCTTTTTTTAAAAAAAAAAAACAGAAGATACAAGATGTAATACTTTCTAGGGCTTCCGAAGTTACCTGAACACCTAGGAGAACAAAAGGTGTCGTCTCCTATTCTCTTAGTATAGGAGGGGTCCAAACAACAGGCCCTGTGGTGCAGAACCATTTGGGTTTTTCTCCTTCACACCATGCTGCTGCATCAGAATCCAAGGTGCTCTTTGCATAACATCAGTCTCATATCTGAGCTCCTATGACTAGAAAACGCCTCAGTCCAGTCAGAACTAAGCATTTTCACCTGGTATTTTCAAAAAAAACAGAGTATCCCCTCCTTTTCAGACAGAAGCACAGACCACATCCATGGTTCTCATTTTATCCTGAGCTTCACAGCACCTGCTCTACTAAAAGCCCCTGTAACCGGGGTTGTAAGACTACACAAAATAGCACTCACAGTTTAAAGGTACAGATATCTCTCATCAATCTGCAACAGAAACATTCTTTAAACACCTTATATAGCAAGCCTCAACTCTAATGAATGTTCTACCTGCTTAGCAGTCGGAACGTGGACCACTGGGAGAGCAGATGCTGACTACCAGCTTCCACTTGGAAGCCCTTCAGCATTAGGGGCTTTGGGAAACAAGAGCAAGAGCCTGGAATGCAGCTGCAAACAAGGGTCACAGATGATGCAGAGTGATCAGCACAACAACCTTAGGCAGCCAACTGATAAGAAACACCAACTATGAAGCTCACATGAGTGTCTTCAGGCTTCACTAGCCCCTGGGCACATGGAAACTAGCCACCCTTGCTCTGAAGCCCAGTGTCCTCCAAGTGGAACTTATGGAAAGAAAAGCTATGAAACGCACACTGTAAAAAATATTAATAGGCAACACGTGCCACCAACTGGTAGCCCCATGTCTCCATTTTCCTCCCTATAGAGTTTTCCTCCATCAAACTGACCCTGGAGGCACCGTAGGAGTCATCATCCATTGCAATTCCCTGATGTTTTCCACTCTAAACTCTGGTATCAGTTTCCTGCCACCTACCTTAACTCTTGTCTTTACCCATGCACTCATTTCACCATCTTTTCACTTATTTTTTTTCAAATAGGGGACAAGTCAGTCTACACTGTGTGATATGTTTCAGACACACAGGTACTCTGCACTTGCATGGCTTACTGATACATACCAAACAGGCACCAAACTCTGTGGGGATGCTAACGCCATAGCAGAAGCAGGATAAAGGTTGCTTGATTCCCATAAGCATCTCTCAGGATTTACTTTTTCCATTAACAGATTTCAAGATTATTCTATAGTTTTTCCATCTCTGTTATTCTTAACAGGAGCTTTTGTCTTGTGAACCTATAGGAGACCTGAAAAAAGTCACAGAACAGATGGCACATCTGAATGGATTGCAAGAGGCAAAAAAGATGACAGAATGAGGCTTGGCAATATGAAGCCTATGATTAATTTAATATCCCATCCTAGCGTTCTAGGTACAGAGGGTTCCATCTAAGAGTACAGCATGAGCACTTAATCATGACTCGTGGCCATTTAATTTAACACAGCACCATTTATTTTCCTCCCGTGGACTAGGCAGCACAGGGCTCTGACCTTTCGTCTTCCCCACAGGTTCTCTTCAGGACCAAGTTTCTGAAAGTTCACCCTGAGCCTCCCATGACATTAATACGTCTGCAAACGCCCACATCGAACTGCCCATCATCCCCATTTCCCCTGTGAGATGCTTTGAGCTCGCATCTCTCTAGATATGTGCAAACCCGAACTCATCAGAGCACAATGAGGAGATGAGAGTTCTCCCCCAAATTAAAGTCCCAGCAGTGTAGGAATACCCAGTTGAGGTGTATGAAGTGCTAGAGAAGAGTTTTGTAGGCAGTGGTGTTTACACCTGCTGGCTTTTACAAATAACTCTATCCCTCGCCTAGGAAATCCACAAGTCACCTTCTTCCCGGAGAAACCGGGTAACATTTTCACAACATAGGGACTAGGAACGTTTGCCTTTAATTCCACTCTCACCATCTAGGAATCACTACACATTCCAACAGAAACCTCAATGTGTAGGGGAATCTGGGAGCAACCTTCAAATGAAAGTGGAGAAAAGGAGAACACTGAGGTTTTTTCACCCCCTCTACGGACATTAGCTGTGACTCTAGCTACAAAATGCCAAGTTCATCTTTGTTTTCCATCTGAGAAATGGCTAAGAAAATGCTAATGCATTAATTAGCTCTTTGATTCGTGACACCACTTCCCTGTGCTCCTATCACTTTGACTATTTAAGGGTATCCTTAAACAGCAAAGCCACAATTAAATCTGGTCAAATTGTAAAGAGTTTATGTATCAAGCAAGAGTTAACATGCCTGACCTGTTTTATTACCTCTGGGGCAAGTCATGGTCCAGACTGGCACCATGGTAGGAGAGCCACAAGAAGGTAATGCTCATCCTAAACATAGCTAAACTCAGTACTGCAATGGGCAAAAATCAACCTCTAAACTAGCTATGTCCAAATATTTTCAGACAGTGGCACATCTAAATTTTTTGTCCTGTATACGAGCAAAAATGGTTAAATTGCTAACATCAAGGTTATGCAGGAGATGAATTAGCTGCCGAGTTTAGCGGAGTCAGACAGCTAATGAATAAGCTCTCTTGACAATATTTGTAAATTAAATGTGCCTCTAAGTGTCAATGACCAAGTTTGAACATTGATTTATTATTGAGGACTTCGGAACAAAAAAGCAAAATAAAAAAGTTCAAAAGCCAGAAACACAGTAAGACAAAGCCACAACTTCCAACACAGAATAGTGAAGTTTCTACATATTTCTTGAACGCTTCCAGGGATGGTGACTGCACCGCTTCCCTGTGGTACAGGATGACACAGAAGCTGCCTGGGAATAAGGACAGGGCACAAGTGGGCAGCCACACACAGCTCCATCCCAGGCACGTAAGTCACATCTGAGCAGCACAAGGCTCCGCGTCTCACTGCGGTAACGGAAGAGCCTCAGGGAAGAAATGCAAAAAGTGTCAAGACCGAGGACCAACCAAGTGGACAAACAACTCTGCTTGATTAATCCAGCAAAATCTCCAGCAAAAGCATTTGATGGAGTTCTCCTAAACCCTTAAATTAAAGCTCATTTTTCCTCTCTTGTTGCATATTTGCGTCTTGAGTGCAGAGCACTGCAGTACAATCAGGGTGATATTTAGATGACTTTGATCTACCCTCGAAATTATTCAGTGCTCTGGATGGGACTATTATATCCTCCATCCAAATGAATAATACCAAAAGAATTCGCCATGATTAATGTTTTTACAATCAATACCAAATGAAGTGCAAGTAATTTGCCACTTGTTGTAAAGTGTTGCTAGATTATCTCGCAGCAATATTATGATCGTATAAATACCATTACTTTCTGCACCCTCGGTATAAATGGAGTGATAAAACCCAGAGAACAAGTATGAACGGAGACACATGCCAAACAGAAGCACTACGCTCTGACATAGTTTTAGGGGGACAGGGAGATATGCACTGCAAAATGCAAAGGGTGAGAACTTATTTTGGAATGGGAGGACTGTTCAGCAAATATTTCAGCCACCAAGACAAAGAGCATTCTGAGTAATAACACCAGATGAAAGTATTCTTTCTAGATCCATACCAAAGACCTTCCTAACCATTCGAGGGCTTTGACAAAATGACAGTTAGCCAAAAGCAGGAAAAAAAACTGAGTAAAAGAACAGAAGCAGAAAGGAACATTAACTGTATGGACCATCTCTTAAGACACCCACCAGGGAAAAGAATTTTGGGACATCACATGCTGCCAGCAGAGACTCCAAGACATAAGATCCCCATTCCTGGCTTCTCATCCAGAGGCTCCTAGGAAAACCCTGGCATCTGGAGTGAATCCACCTCAAGCTCAACCCCAGGTTCGACACACTGCGCTGGGAGAAAACCTGGATGTGGCTTTTTACCTCTTCTCTAGGTCCTCAAATTGCCTCCTGTCCATATGCCCAGGTGCTAGAAGGATATCTAGACACGACAGAAATATTTTACTCCCATAGCAAGTCCCTAAATCTAAAGGGCAACTGCATAAGGAACATTATTGAAACAGAAATCTTGCTCAGCCCTTGACATTTTACTGTTTTAATAGTCTTAATGCTGTTAATTGAAGTGCTGTTAACCAGCAAGACCATGGTGAGACTCTGCTAACCCTGCAACACAGCCTGCCCTTCCTTACACCTCTACTCAGCACAGCAGGGACCACATTCCTGGGAGCATCCAGCTTCCATGCACCAAGCCCAAAGGCAGCAAGCAAAGGACACACAGTCCCAATATTCCAAATGGGAAATGTGGGATGCTGAGGACCCTGCAGTAAGGATTTGAGTTTAGGCAAGGCTTTGCAAGCCTTTAGAATGAGCAGCTTTAAGATGAGACTCAGGTTGAGCAGGTGGACCCCCATCCAAAGAGCTACAATAGACAACCCAGCTAGAGAGAAGGCCGAGCAACTCAGGCTGGTTTTAACGTATAAACATTTGAGAATTTCAGGCAGGCAGAAAAGGTCACCGTCCCAAGATATTTCCATGGCATTAATGGGAGATTTTAACAACCCGAATGCACTTCAAAAATGTCAGTGCTACAGATTCTATTATAAAAACCAACAGGCACGCCTCACCTCGGCACTGCTGCCGGGAAAAACAGCTCGAGCGAGCAGGGACATTAACAATGCAGTACACAGATCCTATTTAGAAACAGATAATATACTGAAAATATGTGCTTATTATGTTCTTCGAGGTTATTTTAAGAATCCAATGGTATAAACTGTATCCAACTAATCACCTTAAGGGTTTTCGGTATAATTTTTCCAAACTCGTAACCCTTTTGCACATTACACAACGCATGCGCCAATGCAAAACCCACTCAAGAGGGCTGCGGTTCCCTTGGGCTAGGTGCACACCTATGAACAGGTCCATGAACAGAACTAAGGAGAAGGAAAAAAAACAACAACCTGGCACCAGAACGGATTAAAGAACCTCAAAATGAGGAAATACCAGGTAGCCCACGCGCCACATCCAAGGTTATGCCTCCAGGATGAGAAAAAGGGAACAAGTTTAGGGCTCAAGAGCTTCTTGTAGAGCGTGACAGCAAGAGAGAAGCCTGTCACGATGC
Source organism: Crypturellus tataupa (assembly GCA_034781795.1). NCBI lineage: Eukaryota > Metazoa > Chordata > Aves > Tinamiformes > Tinamidae > Crypturellus > Crypturellus tataupa. The sequence goes on from JAWLRI010000158.1 coordinate 508,910, forward strand.
CCAGCACCTCGTCCAGTCCTTTTCACCGCAGTGATTTGCTAACCCGACAGCATAGGTATGTTCTGCGTTTTACACACTTGCCAATAAAACCGTAACGATTCCAGAGCCCAGGAGCCATAAACTTCAAGTTGTTGTATGCCAATGTTAACTCCTTCTGTAAACACGAGCATTTTTTAAAAGTCCTTGCAGTTGGCAAGGCATAAAAACCTGAAACCAACCGGTCTTTTCAGCTACTTATTAAAATTAACTTTGACATTAATAAATAATTGACACGATATATTATTCAGACCTTTACATGCAGAATTAAGTAGGACGTAAAGCAAAGGTAATTTATTTAAAAGGAAGTAATAAAGCTCTGTCGTTCTAGAATAGCAAGTAAGTTGCAAATATATGGTAATATATAGGTTAGTAAAATACGTTGGTGATGCCTAAGCTCTGTGTCCAGTTCTCCCAACCTGGAAGTTCCATTATGCCCCCAGACTCCCAAATCAGTCAATTTGCAGCACTAACAATGTGGAAGTCTGAACTCTCACTCAAGCTCAAGCCCTCCACACTTAACGTGGGCTCCCCACTCACAGTCACCCTGGAGAACATCCTTTAGGGCTGTTTGCCTGTCCAGTTTGACTCCATTCATGAAAAGAAAAGGAAAAAAATGTTAAGCCCAAGTTCTAGAAAAGAACTTCATCTGCTGATGCATGACCAAAAAGTTAGTCTCATGGCAAATATATTAGTAGGGGGACCAGATAACACACTGATAAGCAACCACTCACTGATATACAACCTTGTGGTGGAACAAGACTGAGCCATGTTACAGCCTATGGAATCTGCAGCACCAGCTTGCTGCTCTCCCACAGCTGAAATCCAATGGGCTCCATTGGAAATGGTGAAGGAGAGCAGGGACAGGCCAACTGGAAAGCCATAGTGGTCAGGGAGAAGGTTTATCCTCCATCTCTTCATTTAATCCATCCCACGCTGCTAGGCTGAACTTCCTCATGCAACCATTGAAGTTCACTGTCTTTTTGGCACATTCCCCAAAAGAAAGGCACAAGCAATTCCACCTCCAAGTACCTTTGGGATGCACCAGACATGTGCAGTTGTCCTTTCCCTGGTCACATCTTTCTTCATCTCCTTTTCACTTTCCACATCGACTTACCCCACTTAACTTTCAACCACAGCTCTGTGGCTCCTGGCTGTGTCAGTATCCTCCATTCTTTAGGAAAATACAGATGTTTTCCTTAAATTAAATTATCAGTGCAAATAGGTGAAGCGGAGGGGTTAGCATAGTGTACGTGTACATGAGTTTTTAATTTCTCTCTTTTGTTTAGGCTTGAGAAAGGCCTGAACACAGTATTGATTACTGGTCACAATACTCTTAATTATATCAAACCACTATAAATCCTTTAGAGATTAAACCTGAAATGTCACTTGGATTTGTTTCAATAGGTTGAGCTTTTCCCCACCGTAGTCCAACCTCTTTGTCACTCAGTGGCCACAGGAGCGATTGCCACGCTGACCACAAAAGAGAAGTTATGAGAAGATGCCAACAACACAAGGGCGCCAGCAGGAAGCCAAGGGTCCTCAGAACATGGAACTCTGGGCCCAGACACCATTTCACTCCAGAATTCTGTGGGAAAAGCCTTACACATCTTTTACATGATTTTTGTAACAGTTCCCATCCCCTTCCCTTACAATTGCTCATGGAAGAGCAATTTCACTTTGAGGAGCACTAGGGCCTGACACCAGATCAACTTCAGCAGACACGGAGCATCTCTTCAAATACACATCTCCTTTCCTCAGCAACAGCTTGGGAACATTTGGCAGCTCAAAAAGGGAGCATAAGGGTGGATACTTTTCCCCCCCCCCCCTCCTTTTTTTTGGAGTGTCCAGCCCACAATTTGGCAAGCTCAAACACATTCCCAATAAAGGAGCTGCAAGGCAATCACAAAAACACAAACCCCAGTTTGCAAGCAACAAGGCTCAAAGTAATTAAACACACAGGTATTGACAGACCAGCTCACCCATCTTTGTTTTGAAGACAGAGAACATTGTCTGTTTTTCCCCCGCCACTCATTTTCCAAAGCTGCAAAACTCTAATCCCACAACCCTGTCTTCACACAGCCTGAGATGTCTACTTCAAACCAAACCTTCAACATCCCTTCACCTCCCTCAGCCAGTCTCATGTCACAGATGACTGGAAGGGATGTAAATACCAATATTCCCCATCCAAATGGCCCTTTTCCCCACCTCACTTGGCTCCCCAGGCAGCAGTCCCGCATTGCAGAGCCACAGGAGACAGCCCAGCCTTGCTCCCCAGGCCCAAGCTGCCTCATGCAAGGGCAGAAGATTCATCCTGCTTCTAAACCCTCAGCTATCCCCAGGTTAACATGTCCTGAGTTACTGCTGCCCTCCCTGAGGGTGCCTGGAGGAGCTGGCAGTCCAGATCCCATCAGTTTTCATAGGAAATGAGTATCCAAACATGGGGGACAAGCCTGCAGTGTCCAGCTGATTAATCCACATTGGAAGATATGGGTATGGCATGCTACTCTTTTTTATTTTTGCCAAGCTTTTCAGATTTATAGACCTGACTGACCCTAACTAAAATCAGGAGATAAAGTTAAAGCCTGGAGGAAATAGAGAACAGCAATAAAAGAAGATTGATCTTATCTGTTTTTAAAAGCAGCCCAAAAGGCCTCAGCGTGCAGAGGCAGTGCACAGAGTGGGTTATAGGCAGAAGTTTCAAGAACAGTGGTTAAAGCCTCCCAGCTGCTGCGCAGCCTCGTGGGTCTGTTAGCCAGAGAAGACCAGGTGAAAAGCAGAGAGCTGTGCTAAAAAATGAAAAATAAAGCAAGGGAACACATGCACTCGCTTGGCCAGGCTCACTCACTTGGACAGCAGGAACTAGGGGAGCTACTGGGGTCCATGGCCACAAACAGCAGCGAGTCAGACCCTTGAGTTGAAGACCATTGCAGTCTGCACTGCCAGCTGGGTGCTTCCTACACTGCCAATCTGCATCAAGTTTCTCCTTCTGTCTCAGGAGTCGAGTTCCTTTCCTTTTTTGCTTAAAAATCTACTAATATTGCCATAAATATCCCATTTTCTCTCCCCCATACTCTCCTCACTAAAGACTGCTTCTCCTGAAGCCAAACCAGCCACTGCAGATAAGAATCTATTTAGAAGACGTTTTGATCTCACCCATGAGGTCATCTACCTAACATTTAAGAGCGCTGCCACGCATGCAACGTGCTAATCCCTGTGCTCTTTTTCCAAGCAGAGCTCCCTGCACAGCTTAGCAAAGCATGCACTAACCAGCTCTGACTGGACGTATTCCTAATGCAAATTTTCTTTGCCCCATGTCCTCTCTTGTCTGTAGGTCACTTGCAAATCAAGCTTTACTTATAGCTTAGTGGAAATAAATTAGAAAGAACCAGTGCCCTCGGATAATGAATATTCTCTATATAATCCTAAATACATCTAATGCAAGTAGGTGCCCCGATTCTTTCGGTTTGTCCCTACATGCTGTGGTGGCTCCTTCAGCTATAGGTGCCTAGTCCCACTTTTACAAGATGTCCTTAGCTCCTAAGCTGAGCTTCATTCCCCAGGAGAATCTGCAGCCTCATCATCACTGAGGGGTATCAAGCAGACTGTAAATTGAGGGGGGACCTGACCCACCCATGGCAGGACTAGGAAATATGCTAGCAATAGCATCCTGGTATAAGGGAACCCAAAAAGTCAAAGCCAAACTCCACACTAAGTATTGCCAAAAAAAAGGAAAAGGTATTAATTTAACTATGCACCAAACCAGAGAGCAGATAGAACTCAGATGAAATAGAAGACAGGTTAGAAACAGGAATATTTACACTGAGGTGCTCCAGTCATCTTCGGGGATCCAAAGTAAATCTGAAAACAGGGAGTATTTCCCTTTTTCAGTGTGGCCTCAAATACTCTGCAAGCTTTCCAAAGGGCACAAGAAGAGGAATGTGTTGCTGTTCCATGAGCAGAACAGACCCTGTTTCTGATGACCTCCCCACGAGGAGTATCTTCCCTCTGCACAGGCTGAGAAGCAACATCAACCCAAGGTCAGGGAACAGCATTTGAATTCTACCCCATCTCTAATCGGTGCTTAAAATAAAATAAAAAAAAAAAAAAAAAGTGTTTCTGAAGCCTTTCAAGCTTCTTTCCGCTCTGAGAACTGTTTTTATTGCAAAAAAACCCAAAAGTGTCTCCTAGGCAACACTGGCAAACAAAAGGGGTAGTAGGAGAGAATCAATAAAGGTAACAAGAAATACAGTCAATGGAAGAGACTGCAACAAAACCACAGATACAGCACACATGCTAAAGAGACTTAATTTACCCTCATCCTAGAGAAACAAACTCTAATTTTGCAGCTTGAGCAGTATTTGAGCACAATTCCTATTTAAGACAGTAGGAACACCATGATTAACATATCAGCTTCAACATGATATTTTTGTAGTAAATTCTTAATAAAACACTATTTTTGTATCCACAGAATCCTAAACTATTTAAAAGGATGAATAATTTATTCTCTTGTCCCTGGCTAGCAAAGTGGAGCCTTGATCTTTCTAATCACAATTATTTCTACTAATTATTATTCCTAATAATAGCAAGACAGTGGCAGGAAAAAAAATGAAAATGTAGAAGAGCCGAGTAAGCGAGGGTCAGAGCCACATTCATGTTATCTGATTATCAAGATAATGCCTGCTAGTTAGCAGGTATATTAGAGTTGCAGACAAAAGTATCCTGTGATGTATTAAATAAAATAATAGCTAATAGTTCTCCCCTCTGCAGTCTCTTCAGAGAAACCCACAAACCTGATGTGAGCTGCCATTCAACAAAAGAGCTGTGGCACCCAGCTACACAGTTACAAGATATTAAACCCATTTGCAAAGAGTTTCTAAGGAAGAGGAAAAAAAAAATAACTCATGCTTGCAAAGGATTCATGCCTGTTTGCTTGAGTTTTTTGTCATTAGTTGATGGTTTCTGAAGAACTTTGGGAAGTCCCCCTGTTTCCAGCTACTTCCAGGCTGCCAGCTGCACATTCTGCAAGCCCTTTCAGCACAAAATTCGTGTTCCAGCAGTGGGGGCTGTGATTTGTTGCAGGCAAGCAAGGTGTGAGGCTTTGAAACCCCTCTGCTCCCAGGTCTTATTGCTCACCTGAGGTCATCACGCACCATCCTTAACGTGGTCATCACCTGCACAGCAGCCCACGGGACGGGGTTACAGCTGGAGCTGAGAGCAGCAGGAGCAGAAGGGCACTCAAAAAGGGGAGCTATCTGCATGCAAATATATCTGGTTGAGAGGGAAAAGGTGCAGAGACATTAGGAAAGCAACACGCTAGCCAAGAGCGCAGTACATTTCCAAAGGAAAGAAAAAGCACAAACTGACTCAAAAGCTCTGCTATCAGCTGGCAAAAATCACTGGATTCCAGCCCACCTCCAAATTGCAGCAAATTGTGGTTTGCCTTTTGCTCCCCGTGCGAGGCGGCTGTTGCCGTATCCATTTTTATCAGGCAGCCCCAGCTTCCAGCCCGCTCTTTATCCGTGCTCAAAGGCCAGCGCGTGCCAGCGCGCTGCAGCAGCGCTTGGCACCAGCGGCTGCTAAAGAAAATAGCCCCATAGCTCAATGCCATCGAGAGATGGGCACTGGGGACACTGCCTGCTCACACAGCAGTACCCGTTGGACCTTAATGCCGCTAAACAGGGAAGGAACCCACAGGGAACCTAGTGGGCACTGAAGCTGCATTTCAAGGCATCGAGTGTGAAACTGGCCTCTCCGGACACTTCTTCAAACAGCATCGCTCTCCTCAGCTGCCTAGAATCAAATGAAGGCTGAAATAAAGGAGGATTTCACCTAAGCAACGAAGCCAAAACTCTCTTGTCCACTAAAAGGGACCGAAGCCTCAATCCTGGTTTGAAACCATATTTCAGAAAACAGTTTCAAGGACACAAGGCTATTTTTCATGTAAACATTTCTGGACACACCTGTAGAGTTCCTCCTCAGAGCTGTTAACATTGAATTGCGCTTTTGATACAGAACTGAAATTAATTCCAAATTCCTTCCTCCCGTTTTGCAAGATTGAAAAATTCCAGTGTTAATAATTGCAGATTTATGGGCCTATTTAAGTAACAGCAATAGTAACTATAAAACAGTCTGACTTGAAGATGATAATTTTCCTGAAAATGATAATGTGGAAAAAAAACATTCACTGTGGTATTACTAAGATTTAAGCTATCTTTGCATAAAAATATTTTTCTTAGCATCAGATATGTCCCAGTTAATTGCTGAATTATTTTCCCTGCTCCATAATTTCTGTCAACCTAATTAGTGTGTACCTTGGAACTTAAGCCCCTTTTGGATTCTAACTCAGGAGATGATTTAAAGTTTGCTATCTCACAAACTACTGAAAACCTAACAGTGATTTTTATACCTTCTTTGAGAGGATGACTTCCCACACATCATTTACAATGATGCCCAAGCAGGTTAGAGATGGGTGGGTAATGACACTGATCATAAAGTCTTCCACAATCCCCAAATCCCCCATGGGAGTCATCTCGTACAGCAGGAGCACCCAAACCTCTATCCCCTTAGGGCAGGATCACATTTCTTAATATTATTTCTTGCATTTAGCCTGCATTGTAATGGCATGTGAACTTCAAGCAGAGTGTCCGTTCCAGACACCTACCTGTTCTGAGCAAATTGATTCAAACCAGACTGGAAACAAGCGCCTTATCCCAGAGTAGCCATGCAAGACTCACCTTTGCAAGGACAGCAGGGACATAAAGGTTGGGCTGCCAGATGCATCTGTTCCGATTTCTTACATGTGCCATGCTTTTTTTTTTTTTAATTAAAAAAGTCAATACAGGCAAAATAAAGAGGTAACAGGCCTACAAAACCCTTGAAGATACATTTGCAGCCTCTAACTGCACAAATATCTACTTCTGTTGAGTATTAAAGAACGCTTTTTCCCTCCAGGTGCACAAAGCATGCATGTGCCTGGCAGCTCTTCCTCTTGCACCCACCTATCACTTTATTAGGTGTTGTAGTAAAGTGACCAAGACACCCTCTTCCTACCACAAGCAGCAGCCTGTGCTGCCAGGCACATTCCCAGCTTCCTGGCACTTCAACCACAGGCACTTTTGATCCTCCTTCCTGCAAATGACTCGTGACACAAGAGAAAAGACCTGATATTTCACTGCTTCAGCCCATCCTATGCTTGGTGATGGCCACAACTATTTGTCAACCCACTCTTGCAAGAACAGATGCACAGCCTGGAAAAAATACATGCTGAAGAACTGCAGGAAAAAATGAAAAATGCACAATCCTAATGCACAAGCAAACAAGGGTCAAATAAAACCCTGCTCATAGTAAGATGTGGAGAGAAAAAAGAAAATGTACCAAAAAATTGTACTCTAAATTAAGCACATTAAGAGAGACAGCAACTACCAATCTATAAAACAGGCATCCCAGACGCACTGCCCATAAAAATAAGTAATAAGGAAACAGCACATGCACAGAAGAAATGTGAAGCACCAGGGATATTGCTAGGGAGAGATACGGGGCTCAGGGCTGATTACAGCACGCACAGAATGTGCCTGAGAGGCTTCCCCCATGGAACATCACCTGGAAACCCCCTGTAAGGGGAAGGTGCATTATTCAACCCCCATTTGAACCAAGCAAAGGAGGGAATTTGCCAACCACAGTGGAAACCTTGTAAAATCCCAACTGGTTGAAGCACCTAGCAGCAGCTTGGGCACGTTTTATCACCAAACTAAGCAACAGGACACCAGGCTCCACACTTCTGCCTTGTCCTGCTCATCATTCTAGCCTTCTCCTCTCAAAAAAGGCAGGGATGAAAGGCTAAAATGCAGTCAAGAAAGCCAGTTAATACCCAGAGCATTTTCATTAACTGAAGAGACATTACCCAGGTATGTTCAGACACAAGCAAATGGTAATTAGACCTTCGGGTCTTGGGAAAAAAATGACAGATTCAGGGACAAATCATATGTCCTTTCAGAACTTCTTTAAAAAGTGGCAGCAAATTCTTTTCCAGAAAAAAAAAATGATATTAATGGGGTGACAAAGGAGTCGAGCCTAATTTTACCAAGAGCTCTGTAAGAACAGGAATGTAAAGTCGAGTTTTGCATAGGTTTCTGTTTGTAGGAAAAAGTCCCTGGTGTCAAATAGAGGAAAAAAATAAACATATGGCCTTTAAAACTCCACTGTTGGGATCCATAGTGCTGCTGCCTTTCAGGGAGGCCTGGCCTTCAGCTTTGGAAAATATCCGCATTCAGGAACAATTTACAATTCCCCTTTAAGCATCCTGCAGCATCATCTTATATACAGGAACAGTATTTCTATGATATCATTTTAGGACTAAGAATTAGGCATCCCCTTTCTGCCAACAGAGCACCAGCTGCCTAAAGAGGTGGCAAAACTGGGTGCTTCCTCTTGGCTTGAGGACAAGGTGTTTTCCAGAGACCTGCAGGAGAGGCAGGAATAAGAGAGACGAGTTCAGCTGGTGCAGGATGACAAAACGAGGATAAAACCCGTGAAACTGAGGTTCATCCCAGCCGCCAGGCTCCATGCGAAGGCAGAAGTGCCACTTGGAGCCATTCTCACCTGGAGCAACACGATTGCTCGTGACAGTAGAGAAGCTCGTCTGTGAGAACCAGGCTGGTTGGCAAATGAAGATGGAAGTGAAGCTGACACCCATCAGACATGCAGGAAAATGACAGCCCATCGCGAACGCAGACACGAGCGACTTAATGGGAGCCCCTGCACTTAATTCCGAGTGACACGGGGAAAGGAAACCCAGCCACAGGGCTGAGCAATGAGAGGCAGGGACAAAATGACCGAGGGAGCAAAAGGGTGCCGGGCAGCTCACGTTACCTGGAGGATGGATGGGTTTGGACACCTGCACCTCCACAGAGCTGAGCTGTCAGTGCCCTGAGAGCTCCAACCTGCCAGCCCGCTGCTCCGAGCAGAGACACCGGGACATCATTAGGGAGCAGGGGGGACCAGGGAGCACTAGGAAGGGCTCCAGCAGCAACGGGCGGGCAGAAATCAATGACAAAAGAGCTGTGCAGGAGCAGGATGCATTTTATAGGTCCATTTGGGATGAAACATGGATCCACGGCTACATGTCCTCCGGGATTAAAACTGATGGGAAGTCACACAGCTGGTGCATGGCAGCATTAAAGGAGGTTCCCTCTTCCACCAGGACCCACGTTTTTCTCTTCCCTGGGACTACTGGCCTGCATGATTATACACTAAGCTTCCTATTACCTACCTTGCTCCTTGCACTGGTTAATCCAAAAGAGTTACCATGTGTTTAGAGAACACAGAGAACACACCAACATCATTTGCACAAATATTTGCAAAATTTGCACAAATATTCTCGATTTTGTAGGAGACAGAGGGAAAACAACCCCACAATTCAAGAATAACAAGCTCCTCAAAAGATAAAGTTAACATCCTTCAGGTGTTAGCAACCCCTCTCCAACAGCCTTTGGAGAAAGGGTGGCTTTTTGGGGACATCTGCCCTGTGTTTGGTGGGACTCAAAGACCATTCAAGTCAAAAGTGAAATTCAAGTCAAGACGCCCAAAATGAGGGAAAGAAGAGTCCATTTTGTAAGCTTTACTTTAATCTGGGACAAAGCCAGGCCTCATAAGAGGAAAGAGATGGTCCCCAAGCAATTTGAGGCTCCTGCCAACTCAGTGGGTTAATAAGCAGCTCCTGAAGCTCAGTCTCTGCCCCTAAATAAAAGCAAACAGCATTTTCTATAGACACACAGCTAGCTGGTCTGCAATCGCATGCTCCTGCGCCTATGTAGTGACAATGTAGTTGTCACAGCTGAAATTCTTCCCCAATAATAACATTAAAAATACAGCAGCAGAAAAAATGCAAAAGGCTTATCTCAGCAACCTCATTTTTTGAAGCATCTGAGATCTAAATTAGCTCCACTCCATTGATTAAAAATATTGCTTACAATGATTTGCCAAAAAAGTGTGTTCTGAAATTTAAATTAGGTTAAGCATTTTGTAGCAGACTGCCATAATAATTTTCCAAAGTAATAAAATCAGTTATCAGAATTAATGATACATAAAATTCATTTTATGATTTTACTTACATTACCTTGCCTCCCTCCCTCATCTGCTTTCAAACCAGGTCCCACAGCTTTATAATGTGCTGTAACAACATGCAGTGACCCTTCCCGCAGCTGAAAGGACAACAACATCCAACACAGCCCTTGTTTTTTGTTCAGAGGGAAAACACAAAGAAATCCAAAGAAAATCCCCAAAAATATGCATGGGGACAGCCGTGCAGACCAGGCATCCTTAAGTGTTGAAAGACCCAGAGGGTGGCCAAAGTCAAGCAAGTTCCTTTAATATCTTAAAAATAAACTGCAGAATTAAGCACTCAACTTTCTAATGGTCTTAATAGCGTAAATGAAGTAGATGCTGCTCCCGAGAGATCGATGAGCTCAGCTCTAGCACAAGAGCCACCTTCCAGGTTATCCCAGAACTTTTTCTTTGCAAGGAAGGTGCACCGCCTGCTTTTACATCTCTGCAGAAAGCTTCCTTTCTCATAAAGGGAGGTAATTTCTCTGCTACTTAATCTTGTTCTTTAGTTTTGTGTGTAAGCCAGAAGCAGCGAAACACCGCGAGACACTACAAAATAATCCTGCATCTACAAGGTATAACATGAGGGCAGAGCAGCTCAGGAGTAAAGCAAGCACTGAAAGCAAGTTTAAAAGCACTTCCAACCCATTTCAACAGGAACAGACAAAAAAACACAGAAAAATTGTCATATTTTGTATAAATAGCAAGAGGAAGGCACGATATTCCAAGGTAAGGGCACACCAAGCTCAAACCACACACTGTTATGATCAGACCACGCTAACGTGAAGCATTTCAAGAACCCTCTCTCATGGTTTAAAGCAAAGCGTGAATTGCCATTAGCCATAAAAGATATTTATGACAATTGCTAACCCGAGTGTTTGCTGAGTAGACACTGAAGAAGCACCTGTGGCCCAAGTTAACAGGCTTCAGTCTACTTGGAAACAGTAGAGAGTTACATATTAGATTTTAAAAATGTGAAATACATCAGTTTGGAAAAGGGACTTTTAGGGATATCTAGCAAGCAGCAGCAAGGCTGCTCTACAGAGCAAGAAGGGCTGGAAGAGACCAGAGTTACCCTACCACAACCACGGTTAGGGATCTCACCAGCAAGGACACAACCAGGCTGAACCCAAACAGGGATGGGGACGGCAACTGAGCCCATTAGAACCCCAGGAACCTTCAAAGAGAAAAGAAAACAATGGGTATAAAGCAAAAGCAGGATCAGCAGCAAGACCAGACACAACCTCACCACAAGGAGAGCCCTAGCTAATGGGAGGAGTTGGGTTTATATGGAGCCCCCGGCGGAGGGTGGTGAGTGGGGCTTCCAGCTGATGCCACTTGGGGCAATTAGACCGGGGGCGGCACCGGGCGGGAAGAGCCGCCCCAGGGAGCGGGAAGGGGAGCGCTGGCCTCGGGGCGGAACCAGGCGGAGCCGTGGACCGAGCCGAGCCGGGCCGAGCCGGGCCCCTCCGTGCCCCTGCGGAGCAGCAAGGTCAGCGCCTGCCCCAGTGCGAGCAGGGGGACGGGCTGCTCGGCCGGGCAGTGGGGCTGGAGGAGGTGCCGAAGGGCTGAGGAGCGTCAGGGCACGCAAGAGGGAAACAGCCTGGTGGGGCCGCGCTCTGCAGTCATCCCAAGAAGGGCACCCAGAGAGCCCCAAATCCACCCGAGGATGCGCTGCCCTCCTGCCGCAGGGCCGAGGGGCAGAATTAACATTAATTAACAGCATTAAGAGATGAACAGGGATGGAAACGGGTCCCTGAGAACCCCGCAGAGGTGGTGGGGCTCCCCTCTCCGGAGATCTCCCGAACCTGCCTGGACGCAGCCACGTGCTCCAGGTTGCACCGGGTGATCCCCAGAGGCTCCTTCCAACCTCAACGATTCCGTGATTCCATGATCTTGCTCATTAGCACGTGTATTGCTCCTACAAGAGAAGCCGGTGTGGACAGCGTGTGTACGGAGGGTCTCTCACGGGAGAGCCTTGAGTGTGGGACGAGAGCAACCGAACCCTTGACCACGTCTATACAGCAAAGGTAGGCTGAAAGGTTGGCTTGAAAGCTTATGTTGAAGTGAATTCCAAGGCCAGATATCAAATAGACCTCAAAAAAACAAAAAACAAGCATTTTTTAATACTATGGAAGTAACCATTAGAAAACCCTACCACGAACACAAGCAATAACTACGCTATCTTCCTCTTTAAGATCAGATGGCATATTCTGTAGGTAGCTAAAATCTTCAGCTGTAGAAGGTGCACAAAGAACCTTATTTTTGCACACCTAGAAGTACGTTTTATGGGATAATCTGCACATTTCTTACCCTTCACACAGGTTGAGGATGACTCTAAACTATTTTTTCCTATTAGGTGACAATTGCTTCATGTGCATTTTATATTTAAATATATAAAATAAAGCCACAAAGGTAAAATAAACTGGTCCTTAGCCCTTCCAGAGCAGTGGGGCCGCGAACATTTGATGAATGTGAATGTGAGCATAGCGGCAAACTAAACTGTGGGATTCTTACCCACCTGAACTCCTTACACCTGCCTGCCACAACAGATACTTTAAAGGGGCTTTGCCAACGGGAGAGCTGACCTAAATCTCTTGTCAGTCTGACAGGTTTTCTTTAAAGTTCGGAACTCGATGAGACTGGTGTCACTCTGCTGGGCGCGCGGCCGCGCTGATGCTTCAGTCCTGCCACTTCTGCGCAGCAGCCCCAGCGTGACTGCAGGGCTCCCGCCTAAAGGGGGAGAGACACTTAATAAATCTTAGGGCCAGGAGACGGGGAGAAGAGGAAATAATCTTTGTTTGCCGTGGAAGAGGGCTGAAGAATGAGCCTGGGTGAGATGATAAGCAGATAGGGAATGTGCAATTCCGGCTGCTTGAGACTGCCCGAGGCAAGCAGGGATTTACACGTGCGTTTTGCAGCATCTCACAAAGGGCTCATTGGGTTTGGTAGGAGTTAAGGTACGGTAGATCAAAGCTTACTCATCTTTCTAATCTAGTTCTGGTTCCACTCAGGGCGTTTCTGAGACCTTCCAACTCTTTAAGCCACTAATACACTCACATTTTGAACTAATGCAGAGCAGAAAAATGCCATATATCAAGCTGGAAAAACGCACATGCTGCATGTGTATTTGTATTCATTTCCCAGACTATTTCCTTTCACCCTGTGAAGGCTTAATGGTTTCACCATGAATATTTGTCCATTCACATGCAGATTTAGTATGCAGATAAAATATGACAGAATTTTCCACAAAGACGAGATTATATTTTATCCTGTGACACTTCTTCTCTTCCTGCAGTGTTAGTAGCCTTTGAAAGATACAATAGATACATTTAATATGGAAACTCTTGTTTCAGAGGGGGGGAAATATATGAAGGTAACAAAATAATTAATAACAGCCTTTATAAACCATCTTTCAACTGAATGTCTCAGAAGTATGTTGCAAACAGTAGCCAAGCCCCCCCACAACAATGTGGTTGCGTAGCTCTCTTTTTAATGTAATTTTTAGGTAAATTTTTACCTAAATAGGGCAACTTGTGTTTTCTGTTTCAGATGGGAGGTTGATATGCGCAAAAGCCCTTCATTTTGGGGCAGGTGTGATGGAAAAGCCCGCAGAAACGCTGAGAAGGAGTGAGCCCAAGAGCCTGGGAGCCAGGTGAACGTCCGCCACGGAACGTGACCTGCTGGTGTTCCCGTGGTGCTGGAGCAGGTGGGTCCTGCGACCAGGGAATGCAGAAACAGAGGGGCATGAAGCACTGGGTATCCACAGACCCTGCACGCCCTCTCTGAGGGGTTTCGCATCCGCTCTGCCCTCGGGATCTGGCCCGGGTGGTCTGATCTGTGTGGATGCATCCGCATCGCCTGGAGGCCGCACATACAGTTTCCTGGCATCGTCCTCGGTTGCTACAGCCCGTGGGGGCTGGTTTTGAAGTTTATTTTTTGGCCGTGGCGCATTTGCATATGTTAATAATTCATTTGCAGCAGATAAAGGAACATGCTGTAATATGGCAGTGCTCTTCTGGCCCCCGACCCGCGTTAGCGCTCGAGCTTTGGAGATGCACCAGCTTGGAAGCTGCATGGAGCTCATTGCAGCTCCCCGTGCTCCCCCTGCCGTAAGCAGAGCTCGCTAAGCAGGTCCTGAGTAGCAGCTGGGGGAAAAAACGTGGGGCCTAGAAAGGCAAAATACTGGTGACAGTATCAACAACTCTTTGAAAGGAATGACAATTCCTGGCTCTTGCCTGTGCAGGGGTGCATATCAGTGATCCAGGTATGAGGGGCATGCAGCACAGCCCACCTGCAGGTTTTCATAGCTGGGATGCTCCTTCTTTTTGGGCATGCTGCAGCCTCATCCTCACTGGGATTTTACAACATCTTTCTCCCCTGGCTGTCCTGATATTTTCATGAAATTTGTAGTGCTTGAGCATATTTGCACACTTGAGCCAGCAGCCCAACTCATTTGAGGTTACCAAAGACTTGCAAAGTTACTGGCAGTGGTGGGCAGCAAGCACAGCCCGCACGCTGGGCTAGGTATGAAGCTTCCCCTTCTGCACGTGTGACACCCATGAGCTGCAAGTAACCACTGCGAAGAGCCCAAGGCAATGCCCGGGTACCATTGAAATCCGTATAAAATGACCTTCTGCTTTTTGTGCACATCGCTGGAAAACGTTCGGTTAATGAGACTTGGCTGGAATAATGCAAGTTGGTGTATTTCCCAGCTCGCTTGTAATTATGTGCCCTTATTATGAATAGATACGGAATTAGAATGTGCCTAATCACGGGTCGGTTACCGAGACAAAGTGTATTTTCTCCTATTGTCTTTCTGAACATTTAGTGTTTTATGGGTTGGCTACTAGTTTATTCCCACTTAGCGACGGGTTCAATTAGCAGGTCAATGAGAACAGAGCTAATGGACAACCCCACCTATTACAGCAACAACGAGCGGGCTCTGCGCTAAGGAGCAAAACTTCTGTTCAACTCCACACTGCACCTTCCAGCAGAATACGCTCCATTAGGGGCTCTAATTAATTTTAAGGAGCCATGTGGTGAATTTCTAATCCATCACTTAGTTTGATCCTAGTAAAGGGGTGCAGTAATTAGTGCCCCTTATTCTGTTTCTGATGGCACCTATGTAATGACACAGAAAGAACTGTGACTGCCTAAAAGCCCTGGAGAATGTTAAATCATATTTATGTAGAGTTCTTATATCCTGTAGATATAAGTTAGAGTTCTTATATCCTATAAGAAACTGCAGGAGTCCTGGTAGAAGCAGTGCACATCAGTAGTCACTGATGTCTCAGGATGGGGATGTTAAAGTTTAGCTCTAGCCAGAAGGTGAGCATCCATGGGAAAAGAAGGGATTAGCTACACCTCAAATCTACTCCAAGAACCCGAAATCTGGACAGAAAACCTTTTTTTTTTTTGTTTGGAAACAGCAGGGGAGCATCATATCCATTCAGGAAAAAACTCCGTCGTTTACCTCTGGGGATGCAGCAAAGAAAGGAACCTTCCGAGTCAATAACGGCCTTGAGACTGTTGGGAAAGGTGCTTGTCTGCTCTGTTAGGAGGACTGGGACTGCAGTTGTTTTGGTAAATAAACCAAAGCACCTCAAGGAAAGAATGCCCTATACCCAAAACGAGCAATGCAGCGCATGAGCTTTAGTTCCATACCTTGCGTCAGGAAGCCTCCATTTCCGAGGACACCACTCCTCGCATGCAAAAAGCAGAGATGGGAACCTAATTTATTATGGAGATGTTCACTAGATCCTGACATTAACCTGGGAATGTGTCCTTCCCTACCAGGACGTACTGTGTGTGCTCAAAGTTAACGTTTGTTTTATGAAGTTTAATGCAAAGAATTTGTCGGTGCTGATGCCGCAAAGAGCTTTTGCATGTATTCAGGCTCAGAAATTAAGTGCCCACACTTTGAGAATGGCTCACGGTTACTAAATTTCCAAATTACTGAATTACCATCCTGGTGATGGACCTTTTCAGCAGGTTTTTCATCTTGAGAGGAGCGGGAGGTGAGCTGCTTCAGTTACCCCTTCGCACAGGCACTAGCTTGGACCTGTTACCCAAAGGCCTCTTCCAAAATAAATTTGGGCCTCAAATCAGGCATCTTTTTCTGAACTTCACTGCAATTCAGGATAATTCAGGACATTAAAGTTACATTTATTTGTTAGCATCTGCTTAAGGCTGATAGCGTTCAATGGAGCTGTTTAAAGTAAAGTCTGGACTTACGTATATCATCCTGACAAGGGATAGAGACCCTCTCCTCTCTTCCAGATCTTTATCTCATTTTAATGAAGGAAAAAAAAAAACTTTTTTTTTTTTTTTTTTTTAGCTCCTTTTTCCCAGTTCTTTCAAACTGGGGCATCGTGACTTGCTGCCTTTGCATATGTAACATGGAAGAGTGTCAGAGGAGATGCTTGTGGAATAGGGTAGCTTGTGCTGCGTGCCCAAGTTTCAAACACCAGCTAGTACTCAGAAATTCACACTTAAAAAACTGATTCTGAGAAAAAAAAAAAAAAAAAAAAAAAAGATGTTTCTCACTAATACAGTAAACCTGCAAACGGGCCTCAGATTGGCATGGTACAGCAGCACCGAAGTGTAAGCTAAAAGCAGAGTATCCAGATGCCAAAATCAAAATAACGGCAAAAAATTACATAAATTAATAACCCCTCCAATCAGCAAGCTAGAGCTATGCCCACACCGTGTGGGAGGCTCCTGTCTGCAGCCCACGTCAGTAAGTGCAGCAGAGCAAAAGCCTTAAGAAACACATCACACGTGAGCTGGAAAGAAGAGGAATATTCAAGCAAGACACGCCAAGAAAGAGGAGTATTTAAGACACCAGCAAGGCTCTTGTAGGGTCTCTTGTTTCCCTTGAAACCCGAGAAAAGGGATGTGTAAAGGCTACATTTCTGTGTCCGTTTCCTTAGCTCATTGCCGACCGACTCGTGTTTACACAGAGTGCACGTTGAGCGCCCTGGGGAATTCTCTGACCTACTTCGCAAAAGCAGTGCTGAGCGTCTGATGGCCTTAAATGAATCTAGACAACTTCTCAGGTTAAATGCTGCTTGTTTTGTCCTACAGATAAAAAGACAAGGCAGAAAGTAGACCGCGATGGCATTTTTTTCCCTTTTTCTTTAAGGCATGACACTTCAGAAATGGTCAGCAACACAAAGTCCGGCTTCCACAATGTACAGGCAGCCCAGCTCCCTCGGGCGACCGTCACGTTCCCATCCTTCTCCCTCATCCCAACGTCCCTATGGCAGGATACGTTCATACGCAGCTGGCAGCAGCTAGGACAGGAAGAGCCAATCGACGCTGCTCCAAAAGCAGCATTCCGAGGGGCATTTTCCTGCACAAGACACACAGGCTCTTTTCTAAAGAGCAACTTACGCCAACTTCAAACCTTGCATGCGAGAACACCTGCAATTCCTGGGCAGTTGTGCCCGCACAGAGGTCCTCATCCACGGAATGAAATGAGGAGGGTTTGTGTTAGCCAAGTAATAAATTCGTATCAGTGTCATCTGTTATTTAAATTACAGCATCTTAATAGTGAATGTAAAGGTCATTAAAAGATTCTGCAAAGTGCCTTTGAAAATAGAGTGTAAATTAGTGTCGATTCAAGGAATGGTGTGTACTGTTGTCCAGATGGGGAGCGACAAATGCCGTGTCCAGAAGTGAGGTCCCATCAGGCAGAATATTCTTCTACCAGCAACAAAATTGTAAAATTAACTTCATTGTAAAATTAGCTTCAAACCTTCACATTTTAAACAATACTTTTCAAATTTCACTTCTTGATTTTAACCCTCTTGAGCTGTTTTTGCAACTTTTGGTTGTGGTTTTTTTTCCGACTGTCCATCCCAGCCATGAGCGCTGGAACATCATTTTTACTGTTTTAAGGAAGCCAAATGTATTACAGTCCACGGATGAGAGTTGAAAAGAAGAAAACACTAGCGAAAACAGTCAAAGCAGCACCACGTTCTACAGTAAGGCAACACTTGATGAAACTGAAACTTTTCACAGACACCCAAATCAAGTACAATCACACAGAAACACATAATTAGAGTAATTAAATAAGAGGCAGTCAGTTTTGACAAGCTTTTCTGTGTTCTCTCTGGGGAAAGGTGCTTGGGGAGGGTGGAGAAGGGATCACGCCAAACTCACAAAAATCTGCAGCGAGTTTTTGATGTTTTCTTGCTAAGTAATCAAAGAACAATGGATCACACCATAGTTTTGTCATGGAAAAACTACTGAAAGGCTAAACCTGTATATCAGAAGAATTCAATTGCATTGGGTGCTAATGAGCAAGTTTCCTACAAGGATCAACCACTATTTAGACTCCGGGACAAAGGCTGCTTGATGCTAAGTTTTTCTGACGTAGCAGCTGCAAATGCCAATTCAATATGTTTTTTTAGTGGATAAGAAGTCTTTTGTGAAAACGTTTCATGCTCCCCAGAGTAGTGTCCTCTCCTCACCACTGTATGGATAATTTTTATTAAGCTGTAACACAGATTTTCTCTGTTATCTCTGGGAAAAGGTGTTTGGGGCGGAAGGGGAAGGCAGGATGTAATTTTATCAAGAAAAAAAAAACATTTTCAAATTGTTTTGGAGAGTATACGCAGAAATTTTGGATTCCAAGCCAGCCCATCAAAGTAAATGTCCATCTCTAAGTTACTGATGTGCGTGTCTTCCCCCTTACCTAATTCTCAATGCTCTTTTCTTTGCTCTTCAGCTCCCTCAAGTCTGTGTTTCCAGACAGTTTGTTTTTCCGAGAACAAAGTACAAATGTTTCAGGACAGTCTAGTTAACAGAAGTTTGTTTTCCACCTGGTGCTTTGTTCCTCCTGGAACATACGCACGAAAAAAGAAACCACTTTCTCTTCGAAAGACAAAAAAAAAAAAAGAGTGGATTTTATTAGCTCGCCTGCTTTATCCTTAGCTTGAAGTCTCATGTTTGGTGTAGTACTAGGAGTGTTTTAGCCAAATTGGTCTAAAGACGTAACTGAAGCAAGACCTAATAAAAAAAAGTGATATCATACTTTAGGTTAAAAAAAGAAAGAATTAAAATATCACTCAATGTGACTGAAAAAGCACTCACCACAGTGAAAGAAGAGGCAGATACAGATAACACACTGCAACCTGCAAGAGACTATAAGATGATAGCCAAGCTCCATGGGAGACCAAACCTGCAGTATTTGGGGAGGATAAAATCCCTGCATTTGATGTACAAATACTCAGTCCTTTCTTCCAGACAGCAGCGGAGAAAAGTTGTCATCAACAAGCTGTTTCGTCCCACTCTTCCGTTCCCCATTTAAATGCCTTTTTTTTTTCCTTTTTCCCCCTTCGAAGTCACGCAACCCTCTGCAGATTAATTTAAGAGAAGTGGGAAATTAAGAGCTTGCAGGAGATGTGTGTCAGATAGAAGTGTGTCAAGTGATAAAACACTGAACAGCAAGGGACAAGACACAGAAAAGGAGAAAAAGGGACAGAAGGGAACAAAAGCTCAAGCTAAAAAGTAGGGTGGGAAGGATGATTGCGTGGAATTCTTGTTGTGGAAGCTCCCTTTCCAGCAGGGAAATCAGGAAATTAGCTTGAGAATCAGGCACCTGTAGGACTAGGATAGAAGGGCACATCCAGGTGCAATAAGAACTTGTAATTAGGCATCAAATAAATGAGGGGGTAGGGAGCATAGCTGAGTTCTACCTCAGGTGATTTATTTGCTGCAAAGAGTCACTGAGGTCTGGAGGAAAGGGAAGGAATGGAAAGGGGGAAAAGCAGAAGGGAGCTGTGAGACCTGCCAGGTGTGAGGTTGTGCTTGGTGCTGAGGGTTGGTGGAAGCGTAAAGGAAATGTGTAGGATGCGGCTCTCCTGTTGGTTGTGAAGGTAAGAATTGGGCTAAAAGACCATGTCCTCCAAATGGGGAAGCTTTGGGCATCTGAGATGGGATTAAAGTGCGTGGCTAGCAAGAGACTAAGTGCTATTGGGAAAGCTTGGTGGCTAGTGCCTTGTATTCATAACAAATAGCTGGAGTGGAGGAAAAGGGAAAATACCATACAGGGACTTCAGTTTTGACTTCAGGTGTGGAGAAAAGGAGGGTTTGTTCTTGGGAGGCACTAAATAAACTCTCGGGAGTAGCAACCGATCCATCCAATAGGTACTAATGGCTCTTAATATATCCCATTCCTCTGCTTGCTGTATTCCTCCTTAAATCCCAATAAAAGGGCTGCTATCTCCTGGCTCCTGTTGAGGTGTCTGAACTATATATCCATAATGCTGCAGCACTGATAGCTCTGCAAATAAACCACATCGAGCTCCTTGCTTGTCTTGCAAAAACCCAAACGTCAGGCTGGGAGGTGAGGGATGAAACTGCCTGCGCTGCAGCGGCTCTCAAGGCAAAGGGTCAGTGCAGGTGCTCTTGGATGCCCGGACTAGGTGAATCTGAGAAGAAGAAAAGACTGAATAAAGGCCAGTGAGGTGGCTGAGTGGATTTATTTTGTGGATACAGGATGGTGGCACCCGTAACTTTGATGTAAGAGCCTGGCATGTGGATTCCCTTGGCTGGAAAAAGGAGGGGACCTGGCTCTGCAGCATGCAATTATACAGCTTAACATTGACTTTCCTGAAGAAATATGGTCTTTTTCCCCTAGGAAGTATCAGTCTTCTCTGCACTTTTTTGGTTATATATATGTAGGGGGGGAAAAAAGAAATCCTACAAAATGTGTGGTGATGGAAAATAAACACTCAGAGCTTTGGCAATGCTTCATGGTCCAGCCCAAAATGAGTCTCTTTAATTAGATTTAAGTTTATAGAATAATTATTTGATAATTGTCTCCAGGGTCAGATACTTTCTGGCAAATGAAATCTCTGCAGGCCTGGGATTCCTTCACCCAACAGGTCATGAACTACCAAGAACTGGCTGACCTGCAGCTCATCATGGCTATTCCATAGCAGGAGAGGGCAAATATATAATGAAAAAGACTAGCAATTACCTTCACTTTCTTTAGCAAATGTTGAGTTCCACAGATATGGAGTTCTGCCCCTGGTTCTGATCTCTGTGCAGGCACAGGAGAGTACTTGCTCTGGGATGGTGGAAAGGCTTTTTTAGAAGTGTGGCTTGGTATTTCAGGGTTGGTTCAAAAGATGCTTTTCTGGGAACACTTGAGGTTTTTATCTCCTAAGAACAATTTAAAGAAGAAGAGCCTAGAAAAGACTTGACCATCCTGGTGAAAAGGAGTGTCTATAGTTGTCTTTACCCAGTGGTAACACACAGAAAACAATTCTTCTTCTCCAGTAGCTTCAGGTTCTGCTGTCTCTATTTTTTTTTTTCTTCCTTTAAGACAGGTTTTCTGCCCTTAGGACTGTGAACATGTACTTTGTTCCCTTATACAAAGCTTATGTCTGTCCTAAGCTGCCTTATTAACCTGTCTTCTGTGTCACTAAAAATAAGTTTCAAAACTTGTTTAACATTTCTGTTTTTTTTTCTCCCTTTTAGCCACACAAATCCACTCAGCTATTGATGGATTGCAGTTGTAGAGGATGTGGAGCATTTATTACCATCACTTCTTGATCTCTCAATGTGCAAGCAAAGCTACAGCATCAAGCAGAGAGCTGGTGAGTCCAGGGTTATTCCATCACTCTGTCCTATATCCTTATATCCATAGGAAGACAAAGATATGTATGCACATCATGCACGTGTGGTGTCTGGTGGGCTCTCGATTACTGGGAGCAAATCGGGCATGGAAAAGGGTATTTGTGGACTTAGGTGTTTTGTACAGCATCTTTATAGGGCTGTATTGATACCCCTACACGTTGCAATGTTTTATCTAGTTTGCAGAGACAAAAGACTTGCAAAGAGATAATGAGGTTTCAGGAGAGAATGTCAAATTTGTGCTTATGTGCTTGGACAAAGGGTAGTTTTGAGTCCAATGAAGCAGACAACCCATCTAAGACCATCTCCTAGAAGCTCAGAAACCTTGGAAACTCCAGGGATATCAGCTGTGTTGACACCAACAGAACTATGTGAGCTTAAACCAGCTACTGAGCTATTGCACACTGATTCCACCTGGGGAAGTGACCATATCTGCCCTGGGGAATGAGCCAGGTGTCACAGCCCTCTTCAGCCTGGGGTTTAAGGCTTGGTGCCGAAGTGTTTTGCACCAGTTCATCTGTCACCCTTCCCTGAAACTCACATTGCTGAGGGCTCGCAGAAAAAGCATTAATGTGGGCAAAGAAACACACGGATATTGTCAGCCCATCTGTCAGCAGGCTGTCTGTCCTGTGCTACGTGCTCTAGGTGACCCTGCATGTGCAGGGGAGTTGGACTAAATGATCTCTAGAGGTCCCTTCCAACCTGAAGCATTCTATGAGGAGCAACCAAAGATCGAGTTCTGGTTGGTGCTCGCAAGACTTTCTTGGAGGTTTCAGTCCTGTTTTCCCTGGTGCTGAATTGCTTAGCCTTCCTCTCGTAGAAAAGCTGTCCTTTTTCCTCACTGTTTCAGCATGGCAAAGCTATTAGAAACCAGCTGATGTACAGTAACATACACAGAGTGAATATGCAGCAGACTTGCAGCACCCTGACTAAAATCCTTGTGTTCTTTCTTCTGACCTGTGCTTAAAATAGGGTTTTCTTGGTTTTATTTAAATGGCATTTAAAAAATTATTTTAAACTATAGTGACAATGTATAGTTTCTCACTGGCCACAGTTTTAACTGGTTTGATAACTTGGTTGATATATCTTTACTGAAATTTTATTTTTTTCCCCTTTGGGGAGGGGGAAAAAATCCCCCCAAAATCTCTTTCTCTTTTTTTTTGCCGTGAATTAGGGACTGCTTAACAAAACAAAAAGATTAATGTGGAAGACAATATAGGACTCTCTTATGTCTGAAGAATAGCTCACTTCAGCTTGGAGGGGTATGGGCAGGAGATAGTGAGGTGGTGCCTTGTAAATGCTTATTTTTCCAGCTTCCCTTCTTCCCCAAATTAGGGCATTAAATAGATCTTTCTGCTGGGCTCATGTGAAGGTGAGATGATGATTTATTTGATCTTCCCGTATGCTCACCAAACCTTGAAGGTGAACAAAAATAGGAAAATGATATCAACTACAGCAGCAGGTGCTAAACCTTGCTCAGAGGGCTATTTTGCACATAAAGCGCCTAATTACAGCCCGTGATTTATTTATTTATCTTTCAGTCCCCTGAGAGCATACCAACAACAGCTCCATTAGGTTGTTTCATTCTGTTATGTCCCAGTTCTTAAAGAGCATGAAGCCAGCTCACAAGAAAGTCTGGGATTTAACCCAGACTGTGATTTAACCAGATTGTTGTTTATTTTGCGAGAGTTTTGCTTTTTTTTAAAAAAAAATTATGTTATTTCCAAATGGTTCAAATAAACAGCGTTCTGCTTTTCCCCTTAGTGGAAAGTGGTGACATGGGAATGCCAAAGATCAAATTTCCTTCTTTGAACGACGTTGCAATTCTCTGAGAATTAGGATACCTTTGAGTGAATGAAGAAGTCCCATGTCTAAAAAAACATAAATGATGAAACTGGCATATTCCCTATTTGTTCCTCTGATGTTCTTGTGTCCCAGAAGCTTATTTCAGCTGTCCTGGCTTTAGTTCCTTATTCCAAGTATCTGGATTTTTTTGATTTTATGGATGAGATGGGTAGCCATCTGTCTAGCCAGGAAAAGCTTCACTTCTGTTCAGTGTCCTTACAGGCAAAACACCTTGGCAAGGGGGACCAGCACCATGTCTAACCCATTTTCAGGTCCAGTAGGGCTCAAGGCCTGGGTATTTCCTTAGCTTCCTTCAGAGGAGTTTAATAAAATTCCTTTGGAGAAGACAGTCATATTCTCCAACCCCTGGGCTGTTGCGTAAACCTTTTTGAGGAGGTAGAAGATGAGTCGAGAACAGAAAAGTGGAGGCAATGGAGAGCCTGTAGCCTGCAGGAAGACAAATCACACTGGTGTTTAGAAAATCTCATAATTTTGACACAAGTCTCATCATTTGTAACTCCTGCGGTTGACAGTTGACTCTCTAAGAAGCTTGGATGTGTTTCCCTTTGGACCTGCCTGGAGAGTGGTACCTCAAGGTACAGTGACTTTTAACAGTACTTTTGGGTGGGTTTTTTTTATTGTTTATTTCTGCCAGTCTCTTGTATTTTTCAATAGTGGAGCTCCCAAGTGGGGGCAATCCAATAATTTTTGAACTTCCAAATAACTGGTCAAAGTCAGTTGAATGAGGTGCTGGAACATGAAATAAAGCTGGCACTTGGTGAAAACATCTTGGAGACTGGCTGGAAGTTTTATATTAGGAGCTGAAATGGAGGCTTCTGCTGAAAATAAGGAGAGAGGCATATCCTTTGCTGGATACATTAGGATTTTTAGGTTGTCCACCTGTATGGAAAAACCTGAGAGGCAAAAGCTTTAACTTGATGCTTGTGGGTTTAGTTGGCTCGGATTTCAGTGTGATTTCAGAAACCTGAAAATCAGGAGGATATTTTTTTCCACAGCGCTTGTCTAATGCATGATGTGGAGTGCCTCCGGCCCCGGCCTTGCACCAGGGAGGCCCTCGAGGGTGAGGAGCTTTGTGTGAGCATCTTGCTGGGGGCATAGTTAAAGGCTAGAAATCCTGCATGTCCCCAGCAGCCAGCCTGTTCTGCCTCTTCTCACAGCTTTGGGTGACAGTGATGCTCAGTAACACGGTGTTGGCTTTCCTAATGTCACCGCTTGGTTTATCCTGTCTCCCAGTAGTGTCAGGTCTGCAGCGCTTGGGAATACTGTTGGTAGGGAAATGGTTTGCCTGGGTCCTGTGGTTTGTTTTCTGGATGTAGCGCTGGCTCCATTTTCTCAGTACACCTACTTATTTTCATGTAAGTGTATACACTTCATGTTTACACGGTTCTCATTTCTCCTACTCGGTCCTAAGCAAAATTCAATTATTGTAGTAAAGCGCGATTTGTTTTGTTTTGCTTTGGAGACAACTCTACTGACTCCTAGTTAGCAGCTCTTAAGGAAACTACTTAAGGTATTTGCTTGCTGGGAAGTGGCAAAGGGTAATGGACTCTAAGAACCTGAAGGAACACTATTTCACAGACTGAATTTTGAGTACAGGAATAGCCCTGACCGTTTTGAGATCCGCGGATGAGATGCATTTTCTACTTTGAATTCATCTTATAATGAGCTGGAACATGCTCTCTGATTCTGCTAATGTAACATCCTCCTGCTAATGCGTTCCTCCTGGCAAAAAAAATCTGTCCAGAACTTTCTTTTTCTTGAATTCAAAGATTTCCTTTTTAAATATTGAGTTTTAAATGACTAATATTTCATTTAGAATTCAGAAGTAGACAAGACTACTTTTCCCTCTCTGCAGTGGGAACTTTTTTCCCTAACCCAAGATCCAGCAGATGTGTCTGAATTCAAAGGATACATCCTTTTATCAAAATGACTTTGATCCTTTGATCAAATGACCCCTTGCCTTTAGTGCTGCTGTTGCCCTTCTTTTTTCAGGTTTTTCCCCTCTCTGTGTAGTGCAATCTCCCTGGATTGGGTGCCATCCTGGAGGTCACTTCCATAGCAGTAATCTTAGCTGCGTAGAGTAATGAATAAGGGCAGAGCCCCTTTGGGAAGTGGAATTAATATTTATATTTTCTAAGGGATGCTTGTATGGAAACATGTTCCTCACTGACCTAAAGGTGATTAACATTTTAGAGGAACACAAAGCACCTACTTCCCTTTACAGTGTTATATGTTGTGGTCATCTTCACCTTAAAGCAGCAGTTCTTGGCCATGTATCTGGATTTGATAGATGCATCCAGGCCCCTGCCTGAAGTGAAGAGTGGGCTTCAGTTTCCACTCTGTGTAGAGTGTCTACCTCTACGTTCCCAGCAGCCCCACTACAGTAGGGATCAGGATGAATAATACATGTAATAAGAGTATTCTAGACTTTGCAGAGCTAAAACATTTTTCATAGAAGTCTTTGAAGAAAAACCTCAAGCCTTGAGCTGCCTGGTACCAGAAATGGGCATAAAAATAGAGGTTTGAAAGGTACCACCTGGTGTTAAGTCTTGCGAGGCTTAGAATGAATATTGTTGAAGGCAGCCAGAGCAGTGAGGGGCCGTGTCGGAGTTTCCAACACGGGTAGTGAGGCTTCGACAGTGACACCAGAGCGCTCGCGGGCTGCTGCAATGGAAAACCCAGCAGGGCCAGGCCCCTGGCAGCGGCTTGTGCTAAACTGCAAGTCCGGGCACTGTGCAGGGAAGATGTATGTGTGTGCAGTCCCGTGGAAGGGAAAAAGGGGGAGGAGAAGATGGAAAAGGGAAGGAAAGGAAGAAGAGAGGGAGTCTAATCAGAGGAAAATGATTTCTGAAGTCAGCATCCCATACAGAGCTTTTTTTTTTCTTTTTGGCTTCTTCCTGATGAATTTTAAATCAATAGTCCTAGCGTGCATTTATCTGTACAGTTTTCAGCAGAGGTATTTTACCTTTCAGTATTGTTGCCGGAGCTTTTGTAGCAGAAAATTGTAAATGATTTAGAAAGAGAAACTCGTAAACACAAACATTTTTTACATACATTATATGGAAAAAACTTGAAGATGAGAAAAAAGCTGTCATTTTTTTGGTAGAAAAACAGAACTGGGGTGCCAAATACTTAATACTTGAAAATAAAAATGATGGCACTCGCTAGAGGTGCTTTGCATCTTGTTTTTTTTCCTTCTGTGCTGTTTTTACATGTTTCCCAGAGTAGGTTTGGAGACAAAATGAAATTAGAGGCATTTCTGCTGTATAAGCTTGTCAATGCCAGTAGGTGTTCACTGATAAATGGGTGACACCTAACCAGCTCTACCAGGACCCTGGTACACCGTGTTTTCAGGCTACTGGTATTAACTGCAAGAAGTGTAGAGTTTTTCCATGTAAATAAAAGGATCTGCAGCCAGAACAACATACATTAGCAGCATACATGTTAAATGACCTTTGATTGCATAACTAATGCCAGGAGAAATAGGAGGCTGTGAAGCATCTCTAGAAAATTGTGAGGTTCTCTATTTGCCAGGATCAGTAACATTTTCCCTTTTATCACTAGAAATCCTCTTTCTAACGTGTTAGCATAAGAGTTTTTCTCCTCTTTTCTTAAAGAAGCGGAAAAGTTCTAAATTTCAAGCTGATTCCTATGCTTTAACCATTTGCCCTGCCCGAATTGCAAGCAGGTTGTCCCTGTTGCAGTAGTTCTTAGTTAAGAGCATGGCCATGTCACGTTTGTCCTTACACACTCTGCCCTGAAAGTTGATGGATCCTGTTCTACTATACAAGCCTCTAACAAAGATATTTTGAATTTGGAGAGATTTCTTTATCTTTCTCTCTAAATTTAGGATTATTACCTGGTATATTACTGTAGTGTGAGCTGAGTGAGCAAGGAAATATTAAATAAGGGGGGGAATGGTAATTAAAGAAGGGAGGAAAAGGTGATATTCCATATGGCACAGCTACCCAATTATGCCCAATGTGGTTTTCACCTTTCAAAAGTGCCTACTGTTTCCCCCTGAAGTGCAAAACTGACTTGGGGTTTGGAGAACATGCCTTGTATAAGAACTAAGTAAGTTGAGATGTTTGTCTATCCAAGAGCAAGATAAGAGGTAACTTGATTATTGGTCTGCAGGAACCACTGTGATGGAGATTTCTGATAATAAAGGGCTCTGTAATCTGACAGAAGAGGCATAATGAGATCCAAGGCAGCCTTTCGTGCTGCTGAACAGCCTTCAAGGACACGAATGTTTCTGTGCAACAGTCTGCAGCTCCTCAGTACAGCCCGTGTCGCCTTGACTCTTCCTAGCTGCTGGTTCACCTGCAAGTGACCTTGGCAAGGTTTACTGCAGCCCTCCTTGGGTGTCACGATAACCTAGATCCTTCATCTCGCCGAGTTCTTCCTGTCCTTTCTGCTGAAAAGATCTCAGCCTTATGTACAAGATACAATATTGTCCTGCTTCCTCTGCGTGGAACAAGAGGGCATGATCTCGAACCACTTCGTCTTTTGAAATGATTTATAATTTTTTCACCATAAAACGCACGGTGGTTCATCTGAAAGTAGTCCCTCAGGATGCTCTTCTGTGTACAGCTGGAAGGAAAGTTGCTGATGTTTGGGGCATTCAGACCACAGATCATTAGAGATCCCTTTTTCCCTTTTTCTGAAGGCGTTTGCCTCAACACCATGCTACGAGGGCATGTTCTTTGCATTGAGACGGCAGGCTGCTTGGCAGTAATGCATAGAAGGTAGGTATAGAGCAGGGTGGACTGACATCCCTTGCTCGGGTTGCTTTGATTGAACAAGTGGCTTAAAAATGGCAAAAAAGGAACGTAATTTACCTTGAGCTTGCTTTGAAAGTGACTTTAAAAATCAGCTTTTCGAGAAGCAAGAAGCAATTAGTTATCAGATTCATGGCAATTTATTATTAACCTCTGGTACCCTGGGAACACTCTTCTGCTTAGTCATGTGTGCAACTGAAATTTTCATTTAATTTGTTTAATTTTCCTCCATGCACAGACAGTGTTTAGTAAATTTATTAGGATTCCTTTACACTTTGCCCTCTTCATACTACAAAGTGATAGATGGGTTAGTCATTCTGAATAAGCGGTTTGTCAAGCCTGAGAGTCATATAAAATTGAGTGCATAAATAATTTATTGCCTATTGTAGTTGTAAAAATAATGTGCATTTAGCAAATTCTAATTAAAATAATCATGAGATTAATCATTCAAGAG
>JAWLRI010000158.1:537902-558640 GCA_034781795.1 Crypturellus tataupa
CTGTTTTGTAACACTAGAGCAAAACTTCTCTTCATAAGTAGAATTCACCTAATTTGCCATTACATAACTGAGAAATATGCAGGATGAACATATATATTTTTTTGAGGTTTCCAGACATGGAATACTGTCAATTTTCATGTACTGAGCCAGGTTTAGACCTAGTGTGAGTGTGGGCAGCTCCTCCTTGCAGTAAGCTAGTGGTGAGTGATGAGCCTGATCTTGAGCCTTGGGATTCTGCTCTTGTGTGAAGCTCTGCTGTCTTTCTGGAGGGTCTGTGCAGCAAAAGCAAGCCCTGAGATTACTATCTTAGTCCTACTAATTAAATCTTGTTGTGTGTGGTTATGAGTCTTCAAAGCTACCCAGAAGAATGGAGTGAGCAGCGACAGGGAGCCTGTAAGGGGGAGAAATAGTAACTTCCACTGAAGGAGAATTGGGATGCTAATAATATTGCTACTTGTTCATGCACAGAAGCAAACAACAAGTTTATAAAACAAGTTTGACACTGTATATGCAGCTGATTTGCCTTTATGTGCTTGTCCTTATATGAAGGGTGCTAGTACTTGGTGTGTGTGTGTAAGCAGGAGCTTTTTTGGAGATCGTGCTAAAGCAGTTTTTAGAGAACATTAGGCATGAATAAAGAAGACGCTAGTGCTGAGCTGCCTTCACAAACAATGTGATTTTTAAGGTAATTTGAATCTTACAAGCCTCTAACCTAGATAGAAAGAATGCAAGAAAAGTGAAACCCAATAAATATTAATTCTGTAGAAGCTGAGCAAATCCTCCTGAAATGCAGGGTAGGGCAGGGAGCAAGTTAAGCAAAAACTACACTGTGATCCATGGAGCAGTGTTTGAGGGTTACAAAATAAGTATAATATTTAAAGATCTTGGAATATAATACAAGATGTAGCAGTGAAGTTGTTGTCACCTTGTGGGCACTTATGGTTTGTAATGGGCATTTATTCTGTCAAATATCAATATGACTCCAAATGAAGATGTTCAGTAGCTCCAAAACGGCCTGGAATGGATCCTAAAGTCTTTCTCTGATCAGCACCTTTGTTAGTACATGTTTAATTCTCCTTGGCACTGAGGATCTTAAGAGTTTGGGTTTAGATCCGTGTGTATTTATTCTGCAGCTGTGGCTCTAGTTACCTTTAAGGCTGGTTCTTGCATTACTCTGGTATCTCCTAGGTCCTCTGAAGAGGCAGAGGTGCCACAACAGTATCATAAGGAGCTGCATGAATTAAGTCGTGCTATTTTCTGCTAATTCCTTAGTACCCTGGGAGACAATTAAGGTTGAGCTTAAGGAAAATGACTCACTGCGACATTATGGTCAGTTGTAGGGACCACAGAAGTCCCTACATAGGATCTCTGCAGCCCCAGGAACTCTAGAGAGGGAGAAATCTCCAACTGAGGTGCTAAAGTGAAATGTTAAAAGAATAAACCTCATTGGTTTTTTTTTTTTTTTTTTTTTGGTTCCTTGTCGCCAGCTTCTTTACAATGAAAGAAGTCAAGTAGGAGCGGATCTGAAATTCCTTATATTACTGTCCCTTGGTACTGGGGCAAATAGAGATCTACTGAACAGAAAAATCACATACTAGAGAATTTTAAAACTCTAATTTCTTTGTCCTTACTTGGTAAGCAGTAGTTCATACCTCTGAATATACACTTAATCTAGGGAAGTTGGGTGACTTTGGGCTTTTTCTTTACTTAGTACTTAAAGGCAAAAAAAAAAAAAAAAGGCTGCATTAAAATAATGGTTGCTGAAGAAGTTAATGCCTGCAATGGTAGCTGAGGAAATACTGCTCCAAGAAGTTCCAGAACAGAATTTCATTTGTGGTTACAGACTTGCTGCAGATGCCCCTGGGAACCTACAGGGCTCTCTGGTTCATGTAGCACGAGTGCCTGTGAGTCCTCTTCCAGGCAGGTGAATGAAAAATAAAATAAATAAAAAAAATCTATATGAAAGAAATCTGCAGAGTAGATTTTGTAGCAGAAGCTGTAGAGTAAACAGTATCTCGACTATTTTAGGCACAAAAAGTCAAAAAAAAGGCAGTGGGGAGGCTTGAACTGCTTGTCACATCTGAAAACTAGAGAAGCAGAGGGGAAAAATCCTGAATTTAAAAACTTTTGACTTTTTTTTTTTTTTTTTTTTTAAAGGATGTATAACATTTCCCAAGCTCCTTGCAAGACATCTCAGTCCCATGTGAAATGTAAATCGAAGCATCAACTGCAGGTTCAATGCTAGGTTAATTATATTATAGGAATTTCATCCCTCAGTTTCATCGCCTACCAAAACTGTCACTGTTGGATCATTTTCTCTCCTTGCTTTTTTTCTGCAGAGATTTTTGGCCCGAAGTACCCCAGGACCACTCGTACAAGAACCCTTCCTTCTCCCAGTGCAGGAGTGAGGGCTTTGATGCCCACGGTTGTGCTGTGGGACAAGACGGATACTTGTGACAGCTTCCAAAAAGGTTTGGATCGAGTTTAGCTGAAGGAGGGGGAAAGCTCAGTTCCCCTCTCCAGGCTAATTCAGCCTCCACTGTCGTGCAACTGTGACCAGGACTCTGAATCCTGTGCACATTTAAGATTTTATTAGATATTGAAGGAACGTGAGTATCCAACTAGATGAATCCTTGTTTAGATAAATGCTTCTAAGTTAAAAAGTTACATTTTGGTGTTTGTCTAGTATAAACTTTTGCCTGTTCTTACCAGTCTTTCAGATTTTCTGGCTCCAAAAAAATCTGTGTACTGGATAACTAGGAGATCATTTTCTGTGTCTCTATTTCTCTGAAGCAACTTCATAAGAACTATGAAATTCTACTTGTGTTGTATTCATGAGGCTTTTTTCCTCCTTTAACTACATCATATATTTGGGGACAAACTTCACTTTTATGAGGATAATCTCACTCTGCTGTTTCAGAAGCTCTTCAGTTTTCTTAAGGTTTTTGTACTGAAAATGGACTTATAGATTTAAAAATATATACATGATTTGTAGAGGTGTTGAGTCTTGTACCTGGCTCATGTCAAAGCCTCTAGCAGCTGTGGGTGATGAAATAAAGCTACTTGGACTCAGGTGCCAAAATGCAGATTTATGTCAGTAACCACTTAAGCTGTACAAGTCAGGACACTTTTGGCCTATGTTTCATGCTGTTTTTTATTTTATTTTATTTAAAGACAGCCTTGACAAAGCAAAGCAATTGCTGGGATTGAAATACTGCCAGCAGTTTTTCACAGGGGATGGGTTATTCGTGGCTGTCCCTCCTGCTGCTTTGAAATACGGTTCTCAAAACTCGGCATCTGCTCTTGGTTTTTCTCCTGTGCTGCTGCTTATGGCATGGGCACCAGTTTGGTCCTGCTTTGGAGCAGCTTAGAGATATAGGGGACACGGGGACTGCATTCCATGGCTGCAGGAAGGAAAACGAGGAACTAGGAGTAAAGCACTGGCTGTTTCAAGCCCTGTTGAAATATTTTGTAAGCACATGATACTCAGCATCCCCACTTGAAGCCCAGATAAGTTAGTACTTTTCCTAGTGCAATCATGGAACTCTTCTGCGCAGTTATATTTATTTATTTGAGTATTTTCAATTCGGTTCTTGTGAGCCAAGGCACTGCGAAGGGGAGGACCCCAGAAGTGGGGTTGTGTTTTCAGTTGTGTTCAGGGCTGTCTAAATTGGGTGCCCATTGCAGTCTGCTAAAGCCCGCGTGTGTGAGCTATTATGTAAATACTGGATGCTCATGAATAGTCCCTTTATCATTCCGTGCAGTGCTTTGCCCTCCATCAGAGTAAGTCAATGCCTGCATTACAGTGTTACATTCATTTATTCTCTTTTGCAGCTTCTTGGATGAAAATTACTGCTGTAATTTTATACACTCTGAATCAGGGAAGGCTGGGGACTGGGCGTCTCTTCCTTGTATTCATAATAATCCTTTTGTGTTGAAAAGTATTGCTTATGGTTCATTTTGTTTCTCGTCCCTAGGTTAATTTTGATTTATTAAAATAAAAACAGGCAAACCACACAACTTTTCACTCTGCTCTGTGAGTTCTCATTTTTTGACATTGGCCTTTGAAGCAGAACTTCCCACATGTTGTTTTTATTATTATTTTTATGCTCATTGTATTTGACTTGTCTGTCTCAGCAGTAATACTTAAAAAAAAAAAAAAAAAAAATGAAGGAACCAGTGAAGTGTGGCCTTTCCCTCTTGGAATAAGGTCTGTTCCTCATTCAGCAGTCCTTGCTTTTTTATTTTTTTCCTCTTAAATTCTGCCTTGAGTTATTTAATCTTCTTCCTGCATTCCCCCAAGCAGAAGAATGAATTGGTTGGTGGATTGTGCGGGGCTGCTCTTTGGATATTAAATATACACAGGGCGTTTGTGGAACGCACATAGGCACACGGAGCAATCCTGCCTTGCTGCAGGTCGCATCCAAGTAATACAATATCTCGTTTTCTCCCCTTCTGGCTACAGTTTGAAACCACAGTGCGGTAAAAGCTCTGTGGAGTTTTATTAACCTTTTTGCTGCTTTTTCTGTTTTGAAGCTATGTGAACCCTTCGGTATGCGGTGCGAAGTGCTGGGTTTCTGTCTCCGGTTGCGTTGAGCTGTTGCGTTGTTCTTGCTTTGCTCTGGCTCTAGTTGCTTTTCTGGAAGCTAGAGAGCAAAAAGAAGGGCTGGATGGTTTTTAAAGGCCCTGGGATGTGGGAGTTCATCCATGGCAAGCCCTGTGCTGGTCAGGCTGCTGCTTGGTAAGAACAGACACAGTGATCTGTGAAGGAGTCATAGCTCAGCTTGCAACCTGCTCCCTTGGTGTTTCGCAGGGTATTTCAGCACTTGCAAGAGTTGGATTCTGTTCTTCCTTTTTCCCCCTCTTCCCCTAGGAAGCTGTTCTCATCATAGCCAAAAAGAAGAGCTCGGTGGCTGCAGAGCTTGGATGGAAAGGAGGAGCTCTAGACACCTTTTTCCCAAGCCTAGATGTGGAATTCCAGCCAGCCTGGTCACGGCACCAGTTCAGAACTGGTGGTTTGTGTAAAGTTGGACTTTAAACGACTTGGTGCTAGGAAATGAAGCCTGAAAGAAAGGCACGATGCAGAAATCCTGCTGTGGTGGCTTAGCTCAAGCTCAGCTTTTTGACTTTGAGGAATTTCTCAGTATTTAGTTGACAACAGTATGAATCTTCCCTTGGAATCCTCACTTGTCAGAGTTCATTACCCTTAGTTATGAATTCCTTATTTTTTTTTCTCAGCATCTAGAGGAGCTCTCAATAGTAATGAAACATTGATTATTCACTCAACTGTTTGTCATTGATTAACATCTTGCATTCAGAAGAGCAACTGGGTTGTGGGAATATACTGCCGAGTGCCAGAAGCCCAGGCTGCTGTAACTTCGGGAGACTGAATCCAAATCTTGTTAAATGACTTGAGTGAGCTGGAGTAATGGTTGTAGACACACAACATAATTCTGGAGCTCATAAGTCACTTCTGAGGTGCCTGAGGGGATTTTTAAATCTCTGCTGGCTGGTAGATATCACAGGACTCTGATATACTCTTGTGTTTGGGTGGAGTTTGTTTGTATTCTACTGAAGCAGTGCTTTTTCTTCAAGCCCCAAAGGTTTTATGAGGTTCTCCACCACCAAACCGGTTAGGAGAAGATGTGGAGACCCTTGTTTGTTTGCAAATGGCAAGAGAAGTGGCATGAGAGTAGATCTTGGGCACTTCTTCCATCTCCTCATGAAAGTAGCTATTGTGCGTGCACTGCTCTTCACCTGAGGTCTGCCTGCTATGGTGACCCCTGAAGGTGGAAGTGCTTTTATATTAGATGCTTGAATAGTTCTCATGTTTTCATATGGAATGTTTTGTGGAAGCGACAGCTTTCCAAAGTGTTTGTCTGCTGTTACGGGGGGAAATGGCTTGTCCCCTATGTGATCCTTTTTCAAAACCCTGAAGTATGGTGTGCAGTATATATGCCAATATATATTCCAGTATATTCTGTACACCGGAGCTACAGTGGTAGGGATGGAGAGGTGTTAGACAGGGATATAATTGGTCTTCACTTTTCCTTTCCTTTCCTTTGTGCTACCATGATCACAGATAGGGTCAAACTTGCCAAGATTCCTGGCGGAGGTAATACTGGTGAATTGGGATCAGTGCTGTATTTATTTTATTTACTTTTTATTTATTGTTGTTAAGCAAAAGTTATTCAAAAAAACAAACTAACTTTCTGCCATCATCTCAAATGTGACATCCAAAGCCAGTCATTTAGCAAGGATATTTTCAATCAACTTCTGCGTCAGCAATCAAGCCCTTAGCACAACAAATATCCGCATCAGTTAAGGATGTTTTCTATTTCAATTACAACCTTCTATAAACAGACATAAAATCACTGGTAATTGCTTCCAATAAAGCTTGGAAAATGCAAAGGAAAAGACAGCTTTCACCAATCATCATGAAAATATGATCCTACGATGAATGACAGGGCTGTTATAAGCAGTGTTGTTTTCCAAGCCCTGGGACGGGTGCACCTTCAGCAATGCAGTGTGGTGGATCTGCAGTCGAGGTATGTAGGGTTACTTCCCTTGAAGTCAGTGTGACTTATAGCCCTTGAGGATGTGGCCCGGTGTTATTTCTTACAGCTCTTTGAGGTTCCCAAGCAGTTAATGCTTGAAATACGAAAATGGACATTGGCTTGTGGTCTCGCGTAGTGAGATTTGACTACAGGGAAAAGAGTTACGCCGTATAAAATGGAGATAGCTCTAGCCGTGGTATTAATTCTTTCATTTAGCAGACTCCTCTGTGGGTTGCAGCTCCCGAAAGCAGCTCGGGGCATTCTGATTTAGCAGGGCCGCTCAGCTGTGATGCGTTTGCTCCCTAGCAAAGCAGGTTGTTGCTCCCTGGGTTACATCCACGGGGAAGCACTTTGCTGTGTCCTCGCTGCTGCAGGTCCGCAGAAGTTTTCCTTTTCTTTCTCCCATAAGGTTTCATCAGCGTGCGCCGCTCGCAGGTAGGGTTTTTGAACCATCTCAAGGCGACGTGCGTGATCTCCGAAAGATTCACTGCTTTTATCAAACATATTAAAGCCCCAGTTCAGAAACCCGCCCGAGTCAGCAGATGAGCAGGCAGCTCCTTTATTTCAGCAGATGTCTCCAGCCTCTAAATTCCTGCAAAATATTGCCCCAATACGGCAGAAGCCATGCTGTCAGCTGTGTTGTCCTGCCATATGTTGTGCTTTCCTCCCTTAAAGAAACGCCTCAGGATTTGCACGGGGACAGGGCTAAGAACAAGGAGCTTGTCAGAGCTCGTCTGTTCTGCTGCCCGTGTTACAGATGGAGGAGCTGCTCATGGAAAAGGAGCCAAGGGGAAGCCCCTGCTTCCTCTCTCCTGCCTCCTAAAGGCTCCTTGATCAATGTTCCCTTGGATCTTAACTAGGATGACCAGATTTTTCCCTGGCTTTTATAGGATCTTGAGCGTATGGTGCAAAACACGTCCCATGTGGAGACTGTGGTAGTGCTTCTTGGAGACTTTGCCTGTCCCAGCAGGTCAAGCGGAGGATGAGGTGTTTGCCTTGCTGTCGAGGTAAGCTCTGCATGCCATGATGGAAGCATCTTAAAGGACAGAAAAGCCAGCTGCCACCAAAAGCTCTCCCCAAGCAAATGGGATGGAGATAAGAGACGATGGAGATAACGATCATGGCGTATGAAGCAGTGATCATTTCGGTTGAAGAACCCTTTTTGCTCTCTTTACACTCTGGAGAGCTTCTGTTGCTCAGGATAGCTTTGATTTGAGAGCTTGCATGGGACAGAAAACCCCCCAAAAACTAACACCTGAAATCTTATCTCAGCATCTTCTGTGTCACCTCAGAATTTTGTGGGGTTCTCTGACAGGGATAATGGCATCAACTAGAAACAATGTGCAAAACTGCGGAGTAGGTTGAAGATTTTTCAGTGACTTTGGAGAATCATTTGAATTTAAAAAAAAAAAAAAGAAAAACTTAAAGATCTTCATAGTCAAAACTACTGCTTTTTTTTTCTACCCCCTCTCTCCATATTAAAGTGGAATACCAGCACTATATAGCTAATATTGTCTTTCATTATTTTTTTTCCACAAATATTTATAATGGTGAGCATTAAGCATTACTATAATTTTAAGTTTTTATCCATTTCCTTTTCTGGCCAAAATTATTTGTTCAGTATATTTGTTTAATATGTAAGAGCTCTGTTTCTTGAATGTGTATTTCTTCTCAGCCTGCTAGTTTTTCAGACGTTATTTTGACTCAAAAATACCTGCAGATTTTCTCTTCCACTCCTCTTGGCATTTTATAATTTCAATTATAAATTTTTATAATCCTCACGTGTGCTCGCTGCTTTAAACAGCTCTTGTTTTCGTTACAAAGTCTTGCTACTCAGCACTCCCATGTGAGAGTGTGTGTGTGTGCGCGCACAGAGCAGTTTCATCTTTCCAAATGTTTTTCTTGTTTAACATTTGGTCGGCATGAAGACTTTCTTAGAGAATATATCTTATTTTATTATCAGGAATTATTCAGTAACTTAGCAATCATTATTATTGTATAGAACAAGATAGGCGCTTTAGTGGCGTGTGCCTTTAGACACTTCATCTTTTAAATTTCCCATAAAATAATCTGCAAAGGTGCAGCTCTCCAAGTACTGGTTAATGCTGGCAGACTAGTGGAGCTGCAGTTCATTTTCCTCATGTATCATGTAGAGGATTACCTGTTTCCTTCCTTTACTATTGTATGTGTATGTCTCTACAGACTTCCGAGCCATAAAGCTGTTTCTGTATCGGAATGAAATATTCAGAAAGGCAGAATCAATGTTTTGTTCTGCTCTCTGTGCCGGGGGCTATTTCTGTATTTTATGGTAAATGATTAGTCAGTGAGAACAGTGTCTGGTCCGGGATGCAGAATATGGATCTCCAGCTCTCTCTTGCTGTCTGACTTTTTTTTTTTTTTTTTTTTAATTGCATTAATTTGTATTCACTTTTAAGGCTTTGTTTTGGGTGCAGGGTGAAATACAAACTAAATCTGAGATGTACTGGACACTAATCACGGGTCTCCCTTGTGACTTGATGGTTACTTTGAAATCTGTGGTCAGTGATCACAAAGTTCCCTTGTCGTAGGATCTCCATCTGTCCTTCTTTTGCACAGTTTGCAGAGAAACTTTTGCCAAGCTGCTCTTGCTCGTGTTTTTAGCTAACAATGATCAGGTTTTATCATGTTTAGCTTGCCTTAGATTAGCTCAACCTCGCGTTGTGTTTTGGAAGTTTTAATGCACTAGATTCTAGAATTGTATGAAAATACTTTACCCTCTACTGTCAAATCTGCTTAATAACTTCACTCATCTCGCGGATTTTCCTGATATAGCAGGATATTGCAAATAATATGCTGAAAGGGGTTACTTGAAAGTTCAGGGTACAGCTGAATGCCCTGACTAGCAGAAACGCTGTAGATAATTGCCTGAAGAAAATGAAGCATTATTGCAAATCGTTTTTATTGTTGTTTTTGTTTTTCTAACCTGCCCAACCCTTTACAAAATAAAACTAAAACTCCTCTAAACCCTCCTTCTTCCTTTTGATTAGCTTGAACTCTCCAGCAACATTTCAGTGCTCTCTGATATGGTTTGCCAAAGAGCAACTTAAACTTCTTTGGCAGACTGCAGCTACAGGAGGGATTTTCTGGAGAAACACAAATATGCAGGAGTGTACAGTCTTGGTGGCTGGGAAATCCTCCCTGGAGTTACTTGCAGAGTCGCGTCCTGTGAGGCTGACATGGAAAGGGAGGGAGCGCTGGCCCACCTGAGGCCAGAGTGGTATAAAAATCTCTGTAAATAAGAGTATTGAAGAAGAATTTGAGAGCTTTTCATGGGGGGGGAAAAAAAAAAAGGAGATGCATTTAAACAGCCACCAGCATAATTGTGCACATAAAATTGTTTCATTTAATTCAGCTTTGTGCCAATGTCCAACTAGAATGTTCATTTTGAGCCGAAAACTTAAATGTGATGGTCTTAAGGATGGTACCGTAGCTTGGCACCATAAAACAGTATCTTTGTGTATATAATGTGCAACTCAAAAAATGTTTCCATGAATGTGCGTTGTTTTTATTATTTTATTTATTTAATTCCATTTCCCTGTGATTGTCAAGCATATCCAAAGACTTGCCTAGGTAATCTTGAAGGAAATGTTTTTATTGAAGTAGGCCTTGTTGAAATGCATATGTCTGTTCTCTGATTTACACAGTGCGGCCTTTAGTCAGAATAATAAAATTAGGTTTTCTTTGTTATGCAGACTGCTGCAAAATGTGTTAATACAGTGATGTGTTAAATAGATGTTAATCTATGCTTTTTTTGCTGGAAAGCAATGAAAGAAGCAGTTTTTTTAGGCTGCTCACCGAAGGTAGGTGGTAGCTGTGTTGTCCTTACCTTGCACCGCTGTTTTTATGGTTGGCAGGTGGGTTTTGGCTTGTTTCAACAGAAGCGCTGGGAAGAGAGAGGGTTTCTGGATGATGCTTTTCCAGGGTAGCTTTGCAACAGGAAAACTGAGATTAACTCAATGAAGTGCTGAATACATTGCCTTTTTGAACACATACCAATCAGGTCTGCTGCAAATGCCGTTGCTGCGTCTTCTGCTGCCAATAAACAGTTGACCTTCAAGGGTAGCAGCAGAGTTTGACCAACTTGCGTGGGTAAATTGATCGTTTGCAGTGTCTGTCAATGTAATGAAGATGAGATCTCAGTATTTCCCACAGATGGGATTCCTGCCTTCGGAATGCTAACGCAGGAAGTAGCTGTAAGGAGCCCACTGCAATCCTTACAGCTGAATATTCAGGAACTTCTTTTATTTATAAGCAGTGAGAAACCTTGGTTGTGGGACTTGTTCCAGAATGAATTCCTTTACAGGTCACCTGGTGGCTATAAACATTACTTTTTTTTCCTTAAATAAAGATTGCCTTTTTATTGGACAAACTGCATATTATAGCCCTATTGGGAATGCAAAGGATATATATCACATATGATTTAGTTTTGCCTCAGCAGAATTTTTTAAAAAATAAACAGAAAAGGAATAAATTGTACATCAGTTGTGCTGACACAAAATGTTGGCAAATTGGGCATCAAGAGCGTAATAATATTCATGTCCTTATAGTTCTGTTTTATTCTGTTTTATTGCGTAGACTTTGTTGTAATGATATGTTGTTGGCATTGCAGTGTTTTTATTCCTTCTGTGTGATTTGAATATACTAAAGAAGTGATAACTTCTTTGCGCATATTGATCCGATTATCCCCAAACGGGTGCTTGGGCTGTGATGTGGGGAGGGGTGGATAGAGTGAACACTTTTCATGGGCTGCAACTTTCGGAAAGCGCCGCAAATTTCTCCCCTCATCAACATTCACATCCAAATATGACATTTCCTCCGTAACGTGAGGTGATGTGCGTGCGAGGGCTGTGCTCAATGTTTCCCTTCGCTCTCGTTTCCCATGTGCTGCTGCTGCTGCTGTTTCGCAAAACTGCCTTGTTTTGGCAATGGAGCGTATCCCTCATCCGAGAGGCAGGCTGCTCGCGTCAAAATACGCTGCTGCCAGTTACGGTGATTAAAGCAAGGCCATCTCGCTAGCCTAGATGCTTCTGTGCTGCCGTAATGATCCCTCACCGTGGTGTTTGTGCTGCTTTTTGGGCAGGATGTCCCTGCGCAAGCATCTTTGCGCCGCTGTTGCCAAGTGCACGTGCGCTGCTGTGGTTAAGCCAACGCGATGTCAATTGGCAGCCCAACTCGCAGCTTGGGGTATGTTCTTGCTAGTAAATAGTGTCAGGATGGGCTCTCTTCGTGAGCACTGTCAGCACTGAATTGCAAACACTCCTTGCTCTGGGATTTGGGCTCTTATTTCACCTAATAGCAGATGGTGGAGGGGACAGTGTGACTTGCTGCATGCACCTTTCTTCCCTGTGCGGATAGGACACATCATTGCTGAGTGTCAGGGCCAGGGTGGGCCCTCTGAAATGAGACATTCCACAAAACTGCGGAATTCACCCTAACTTGCTATGAACGACTTGGGCATTGGCTCACGTATGGATTCAACCCCGACGGAGCCCAGCAGCATCCCGAGGCCCTGGTTGGGCTCAGAGCTCTCTGCAGGGAGCCTTGGAAATGCACATAAGTCACCCGCTCCGGAAATTAAAGTCTTTAGCCGACGAGACAAAGGGGAAGATGTTTGTGCCGAGTTAAGTACCCGGGATGGGAGAGTAAAGAGAAAAACATGGCAAAAAGTGCTTGTGATGCCAAGACTTTCCTGAACCCAGCTGTAGGTGAACATTTGAATTGGAGCTGGTCGGAAAGCATTAACTCGGTGTAACTGGAAAGTCGTGTCTTTTATTCAAAATTAAATGCAAGTTTGGATATATGTGGCTAATACCAAAGGGGACAGGGGGAAAACTGTGGGAAATTTCTCTTTTCAAAGTGCCTCAGCTGCAGCTCCTTAAAGGCTATTAGGCTTTTCCAAGTTAGAAATTTCGGTTAAATGTTTTTCTTCATTTTGATTTACCTGTATAAGTTTGAAGATATGTGAGCCTGGGTAGTAGGACATGATATTCACAGGTTTGCAGAGCATTCTGGGCATGTTGCTTAGAAAGTGCTGGATCTTCACTCTAGGATGATTCATGTAGTCTTCAGAAATCTGTAATAATTCAGGTGGTGACTTAGAGTTTAAGATAACAAACTTGTTTCTCTTATAGCCCATACTTAAATTGAACGCTTAATTATGAAATACACTTTCTAACCATGCCTTACAGTATTATTATGTTCCTGGCATCTTTTCTGTAATGAGGTAGATGTGCAAACAGTAAGCAGAGGAGAAAAAAAAAAAAAAACAGGGATAGTTTCTCTTCTCTGTTTTCTTCCTAATGTGTGTGACATTCGCGGGTGCTTGTGAAGTGTGTTTACTCATTACACACTGGAGTGTCCTCAATGTGCTGTTTTCTAGTGGGTGACAGATACCCATTCCTAATGTAATTAATAGTAAACTTTTGCAAGTATCTTCAAAATGTAATCGGACTTAAGCTGTGTCAAGTATGAAAATTTGATGCTTATACTATCTGTTACCAAATATACAAATAAATCGGGACACTATTGCACTACAAGCTCAATTAATGATTTCTCTGTGTATGAATAAATGGCTCTATGAAGTAGGAACCCCAGCTCGGTCCTGGCCTTCAGGAGTTTCGTGCGCCTTTGATACGGTGCTTGTGTGATCTTAGCATATCGAGCTGGCTTGAACAGCTGGTCTGAAGTTCGCAGTCAGGATCCTCGGAAATGGAGCCTAGGCTTCGAGCCTGGCATAATTAGGAAGCCTGGAGCGTTTTCCATGTTTTGCTGTTTTGGTTTTAATAGCTAGCACACAAGGAGGCAGAGCACAGGAAGAGCTTGCAAAAGAGAGAGCTTTTCCAAAAGAGAGTGGTGCTGTTGATGTCTGCTGCAGTGATTTCAGGTTTTATATTTACAGTATGTGTTTCTGAAGGAACAATCTGCTCTGATTTGCCACGTAACGTTAGTAGCTCGGAAGGAATTGGGTTGAGCATGCTAAAGCTGTTGCAGTTGCCGTGGAATGCAAGCAAGATACAGCTCTTCCCAACAAAGCTCTATCTGATATAATTGGTTAAATAGGCAAGCTTTGCATCACACAAACCTTCGTGTCTGAAAGAGAAATAGGAAGCTTCAAGCAAATTAGGAGAACAGTTGTTTTAAGCTCACGATTTATTTATTTATTTTTGGCATGTGATTTTTACCACTGCTACAGAGATGCATAGCTGTAAATGAATGCAAGTTATATCTTAAGTAAAAAATATTAAAAAAATTATATGTCTTAATGTTATATTTAATATAATATTTTAGTTATGAATATATATTTGGTCTAATGTTTTGAACATGTCGTACAAAATAAGTTTTGTTGTTATTCATTATATCTATATAAAAGATAAAATCATGCAGTATATATTCACATTTTTACACTTATGTAAGTAGATAAATGATATATATGTGTATATATAAAGATATTCATAAGGGAGTTAAAGGGTGAGGATGGTTCTCCTAAGCACAAACTGTATTCCCGCACTGCTCTTCCCTATGGGTTAACTGCAGAGTAGATGACAGTTTTCCTTATTCTAATGGAATATTAGCCCCATGAGCTCTTCAGTTAGCCCCTCCAGCTGACCTCAAGCACTGGCCGTCATTTTAGACCCGACCTCTTAGTCGAGTCTTTAGACTTAAACTTCCAGTTAAAGATCATTGTTGCTATGAAGCAAATTGGGTTTCATTTTGGCTTGTATGCCTGTTTCCTACATATTTTTTGTCATACGAGTTCTTTCGGACTGTAGCCTCTCTTATGTGCCTCAGAGATTGGTTCTTGCATTAACAAGTTTTCACCGTCTTTTATGCTGTTGCCCTGTACTCTCAAGAAACGAGTGTGAAGTCAAATTCTACTTTCAATTACTTGTTCCTTGTCCCCACCGTGGACAGACACATTCACATATATATATCTGGCATCAAATTTCTTTTTGGAGGGGAGGAATGCGGAACAAAAAACAACAACAAAAACACAGCAAACCTATTTTTGTAGCTGAAGTAGTTTCTTCTAATTCTCATTGAGTTGAGTTTTTCTTGGTAATTTAACTCTCGGGTCAAAAACCGGTTATCATTTAACTCTGGCAGAGACTCCTTCCATATCATGCTGAAAAGTATAATGGCTAAAGCTGATTGAAAATTTCATGCCAGAAGTTTTAGGCCTTGAAATGTACAATTGTGCTTTATTTTCATTTTTATTTTTCTAGTAAAAATGGGTTGTCTGAACTTGCAGTAGTTGGGATTTACTTTTATTTTTAAATT
This sequence comes from Crypturellus tataupa, assembly GCA_034781795.1. Lineage (NCBI taxonomy): Eukaryota > Metazoa > Chordata > Aves > Tinamiformes > Tinamidae > Crypturellus > Crypturellus tataupa. Next base: position 552,776 of record JAWLRI010000158.1, read on the forward strand.
TCTCTTTTCTGGTTGTGTGTTTCGGTATTTCCATTTTTGTGCTGTAGTAGGCAACAGAAACTATTTACATCATTTGGAAAGAAAACCTCTATTAAACTGTTCTTGATGCTCTCTGAAGCTGAAATGTTTCAAAAACTCAACTATATGGGAATCTGTCTCTCTCCCAAAACTCTACTTGCTCTCTGAGCAGAATAGAAATTCTTAATTCCCCAGGATTTTTACAGAAGCTGAATTTATTGTCATGAACTGAAGAAACTTAGATTCCTCCAGAGCAACTGATCTCTTATAATAAGTAACTAATTTTCCATTTAAACATGTCATAATTGTACTTTATACATATGCAAAATGTTTCATTGAGGTCCAGTATTCCACGGGTGCTGTTTACCTGTATTCTGCTGTTTGTATGAGTGCAAGTATCTTGCATTAAATCTAAAGACTAAATAAATGATTGGACTGTGCTACTTGATCTGTCTCTTGGCAGAGATAATCAATGTGAGTTTACAAAATAGCTGTATATTCTATTATATTGATATTTCTTTTTCTATCCTTCCCTGATGAAGCTGGAAGGACTTTAGGCATAGGGACCTTTGCACATTGGGAGCCAATGAGGCATTCTCAGCATTTAGACCTGTTTACTCTTTCTGGTTGAGCCATGGATTTTACACTTCATCTTGTATGCTTCTTTGTCAACATTTTTGGTCTTTCATAGCAAAGATGAGCACTATGATTCTTACTGGATAAACACTGGTTTAAAATGGCTGTGCCACCATAACTCTCTGTGATAGTCTAAGGATATAAATGAGGGAAAAACTTGTGGGGAGAGGTCAAAAAAATTCTTTGAAAAGCCAATATCAGAACCTAACTTCTTAACTATGGGATGCTAAAAAAAAAAAAAAAAAAAAAAAATCTGGATTGCTCATCCCAGTTTTCAGGCTGTCTGCTGGCTTTCACACAGGTGCAGAGAGTTCCTCCTCCTCTTGTCTGGCAAAGGTTAACCACCACCTTCTCTTTTATGGTTCAGCTGATTTATATAATTAGATTACATGAAGAGCTATAATCCTTACCCGGTATTTAACAGGCTTGTATTTTTTTTCTTTTCATGTGCATTTATGAAAGAAATTTAATTGCAAATATTTGTCTGTCTCTGCCCACTCTATCATTTTCCCTAACAAATGATGATTACCTCTGAATTTTACCTCCCCTATTTACAATAGATAGGATGGTCCGAAATATTTTTCGTTCTCTTGGCCAGTTGTCTAGGCAACAAAACTTTCCCAAATTGACGTGGTCTGTCGCAGAAACTGCTTAGATATTGAAATAAAAAGCTCTAATTTCTTCAATATTAGCAACATCTTTCAAAGAAGTCTTTTACTAGAGTAACTATTTTATTTATGGTACTGAACCAAGTAGTCTACAGTATCCTACTTATAACATGAGAATAATGTCCATAAAAGCAAAGAAACCAAAATTCTGTTTGATTGCTTTTTAAATCCAAAGCCTTCCAACAGTATTTGCTGCTACGCCAAGTATTTGAATGGATAAAAGTTGTAACAATTGCTGGATTCTCTCTCATTCTCCCTGTGAGGAATATGTCTCTGAATCCTGTATTTCATTCTCTCATGTACAGGGGAGAACAGTCTGACCCAGACTTTGCTGGAAGTAGGATCAGCCCTTCTCTAATTATAAAGCAAATGGAATTTTTAGAGAACTTGAGGCATGCCAGAATTTTATTACTTGTGAGAACAATCCAGAATTTTTAAAATCAATCATGTCTGATACTGGGCATGTATTTTCTCTGCTGTTCTCATCTTTCAAAAGCAAAAAGGATTAAATCATCTTGTTTAAGTCTGGGAAGAGATTGTATCTGATGCTTTTGAATTAGACCTCTTGTTGGCTTTGACAAATTTTTTGAGCTGGAGTGAAGACATTTAACTCATCATTTCAAAGGGCAAAGATGAGTTCAAGTTTGTAACAAATGCCTCTGGTTAAAAGGAAGGACTCAAAATTGTGGGCATGTAGCTACTGAAATGCTTAGCTGCTGCTAACAGGCCTAAACCAAGCATGGTTGTGATGACTGAAAATTGATGCAATTATAAGAATTTGCATTACTCTTAATTAAAATAAACATACACTTTTTATAAGAAAAAAAATTCAGGTCAACTCTCTTATAATGGGCCTTAACACCTCTTAAAATGGAATTTAGTTACAGTGGACCAAAAGTCTAATTTTGTTCTCTATGTCTCTGGTTATTATCCTTTGAAGATTAATAAGGGCCCAAACCTGACAACATATTGGTGAATACCTGGACTGAAAATCAGCAATGTCCATCACTCCTCTGTAAGCCCTTTGCCAAGGTTTGTATTGCAAGAGTTTATCATGGGGGAATGTCTCATGTCCCACACGGAAAGCCTCTTTTCTGTTGAACAGACGGTCTAAGTTTGTTGCTAAGAAATATTGTGGTGTTTTTTTGAGGTGGATGTTGTTGTGAAAGGGAAATTTAAAAAAAAAAAAAAAAAAAAAAAGGCAAACATATAAGGAAAATGGCACACTTGCTGACTTGGCAATCACATACAGATCTTTCTGTGGCAGATCTTTCCCTTAATCTTTGCTCATCTACAGCATTGCACAGTAGTGAAATGAGTGTCCCACTACACCAGTGCCACAGCTGTGATCTTTTACCTCTGCCTTCTTTTTCTAGACTTATTTAAACAATTGATTGGAAGCTAAAGGGGAGGAAAGAAGACAGGGTCCAAGGGCCAAAACTGCAGCAATCAGGTGTGTTGAGAGAAACCTGTTTCCTTTTTCATGCTAAGCCACAGAAGGTGTTTGAAGACGTAATACTTGGTTGTACAACTGCATGTAATGAGAGAATTAAGGATATGTTTCCTATGTACTTAAACGCTACTTTTCTCATTGTGACTGGAAAGGATTTAACTAATAGAAAATGTTAGTTTGTAGTCAGTAGGAATCAATACTACCAAAGCCTTTCCAATCTGTGACTTCTGTAATGTGCAGTACGCAGCATATATATAAAAGAAAATGGAAATCGTCAAGATAAAAACCTACAGCGTGAACAAAGCAAGGTATTCATTCCCCTAAATGCATGATTTCATTTGGTTCCAGTTCCACAGAGTCATTCAAGCAAATTTCCATGACATTTCTTATCCCTGTAAGTAATGCACTATCACGATCACAGGAGATGAGCAGTTTCCATAGTGCAGTCTTACGTATGGAATAATGTATTCTGTAATAAATTTGTACCAGGAAAAGTTTGAACGTAGTGGGAAGTTATTAAACTTCAGAGTACTAAGCAGGCAGGCTGTGAAGAGCTTTTGCATAGGGTGAATTGTAGGAGTAGCCAAACCACCAGGCAGACCAGTTAAGTTAGCAAAAAAGGTGCTTGCAAATTGCAAAAATGACTATGTATAGAAAATAGCAGCTGAGCAATGTGGAAAAGGATGGCTTGCCACTGCAGAAAAGAGGCTTTTATTCTACTGCTCTTATGCAGCTTCCGAGCAGATAGTAGTGATCATCCTATCTAGGTGTCTTGTATTGATCATTTGTGAGTGGAAGTGCTTGGAGCTGCTTTTATCCAGCGCTGATTTAGAAAGTTAATCAGAAACAAGGGGGCAGGTTCACACTCGTCTTGAGGTTTCCTCCTAGTGCCTGTATTCCCGTCACGACTCCGAACATGTAGCTTTGGTGTCCCTGTGTTTTGCTATATTTGTTCAAGTCTTTAACTAACCATGGAGCAACTCTTTCAGCTTAATATTGAGGGAATTGAGTCTGCTGAGATTCAGTGGGCGACTCCTCGTGTCAAAGAGCACGAGGGGATGAGAGGGGAAGGAATTGCTGCTCTGAGGTGAGCCCTGGTGCCGGGACAGCAGCTGGGAGAACAGTGTTGGTTGGTTTGTGTGGCTTTAATGTCCAACACTGCAGTTAGAGAGGGATTTGAGGCAACTATTAAGTGCATAAAACCGATGGCCATCCTTAGAAAACTTCACTTTTATGTCTCTGTTTTTTGGAAATATAACAATGTTAGATTAAGAGGAAAAACACGCACACGAATTTCCTGATTTTCTGTGTTAAGGGTGTACCAGTCGGCAGACTTGGCTTATATTTGTTTTTGCTGGGGAACTTGCAATTAAAATGGTGCTGCTAAAAACTAAAATTTACAGCTGTGATATCATGTATATGTGTGTGCTTCACCTGTGTCCCTGGCATGACAAAATGTCATGGCCCCTGGACACTCAGGTTGCAGGTGACAGCATTCTGATTGTTAAGAATGAGCTTCAGATTTTAAATTTACTTATTTCCCTAGAACCTTTTGAGGGCTCCAGGTCTGCAGCTTTTGTTTTATGTTCGTCTACTAAGAAATCCTGTCTTGCAAGTCAATTATTGCATAGAAAATGGGCAGAATGAGCTGTGCTTTCCCTCAGCTTTTATAGGTAAACTAATTGAATTTCCTGATACTGAGGAATTTGCAGATGACCTTATAAACCCCCACAACACCTCTGAGACAGCAGAGAAAGTTGGCATGAGAGTGTCCTGATTAATAAAAACTGGAAAGGAATCTTGATAGACTTAAACTGCTTTGGGATAATCAGAATTTTTTTTTGAGATTTGTATAGAAATCCTCTAGGAAATGAAAAAAAAAAATGCGAAGTACGCTATTACCTTTCTTCCTTTTTTTGAAGAATTTTCATTTGATGTTTTGTGACTGTAATGCCAAAACGGTGTTTTAATAACGTGATGTAGCAAAACCTGCGTGTGGGGTTTTCAGTGTGGCTTGTAGCTTCATCCCCATCTTCAAACAGGCTGGTATATCCCACAGCAAAACAAAATCTTAGCTTAAGGGAGATGAAAAGGAAGGCAGAAAGGGCTGGCTTGAATTATGAATGAAATGGAATATTTAATTTATTCACTTACAGCAGTTGACAATCACAGTATGAGAGAGGTGATGAATTTTTAACTGTCTTTATCATCACTTAAACATTGGGAAGCCCTGGAAATGTGTATTTGATTTCATTGCACCGGGGTAAAAAGGTTGTGTCAAAACTAAGATCATTGCCAGATAGGCCTAATAGGGTCTTTGAGATGATAAAATACCAACTTTGAGCGCTGTCTGTTCCATGTGCGAGCTGCCTCACACCCCTGTTTCTTCCAAAGAGAGGCCTTCTCACGCTGGCCCTTTTATCTCCTGTTTCTTTATATATTTTTGTGTATTTTTATGTATGCAGCTTACGGGTGGCGTTGATTAGTGTCTTGTGAGTACTCCGGACTTTCAGGCTGGTTTTGGGACCATCTCCCTGAGGGTCAGGGCGCTTCTTGCTGTCCTCCTCGCACTGCAGTTTGTTCATTCCCTCCCTTTCTCCATGTATATAATGAATCCTTAAAGTTTCTAAAACATTTGTAACAGAAGCTTTGAGGTTACCTGAGTATTTTATACCCGGGGTCCATAAAGCTTCCTTAAAGCAGGCGTGTGGCCAAGAGAGACGGTTATTTTGTAGAGACCGTTCCCATGGCTGAAGTGCCCTTGGGCTTGAACTCCCTCTGAAGTGTAAACTCTTATGTCTTTCATCTTTTCAGCAGTAATTAGAGCTAATGGAACGTTTTTTACTGATCAGCCTTTAAAATCTCATCAGGCTAATGTGATTTGTATACGCGGTGCGTGCATTTCATCTAGGTTTTTTTTTTTTGTTATTTGCCAAAGTGTAAACTATGTAATGAACTGGAATGCCGTGTTCTAACCTAGCAGATAAATCATCATCATTTCAAGCATCATCCTAGTAATATTACTAATAGGCTCGTGGCAAGTTATTTTGACTTTGGTACCAGGGGGATTTCAACTTTGTGAAGACAAAA
>JAWLRI010000158.1:559802-573308 GCA_034781795.1 Crypturellus tataupa
TAATGTGCTTTGTGTGATATATAAGGCTAGTATGTTCTGGTACAAAACAAAATTTTACATGAATATGTGTTGCATTCAACTTAAAAATATGAAATATACCTGCTATACAGAGTGCACTACGTTCTGGAGAAGCACCATGCACAGCATTTGGCTATCTGTTTACTGCTACACATTGCATGTATTTTTGTGCATCTTGTGTTTCTTTTCTTTTTTAACCTTTAAAAAATCAGTAGTGAAGGAAAGGCAGCATCGGTATTATAGCCCCATGGCCCTTACTTTTGCATCAGACCCTTAATCTGTTGGAAGGAGTATTTAGCAATGTTAACACTGCTTCTGTTTTTAAAACTTAATAATAGTTCACCCACCTTTGTTTAACACTCAGACACTGTTTGGTGTCTCCCATCTTTGGGGGATTATTTTTGTAGTATTGTCAGCCACAAACCAAGTTGTAAATTGAATGCAATTACGTTAATTCTTTTAATTATTTTTCCTTTTTGTGTGTACTGTGAGCATTTCATTATAAAAATAACTGTTCTCGAACTGCTTTAGCCATTGTATTCATTTGATTATTATTTGCTGCTAAATGTAGTGTTTACAGTCATTTTGGCATTGCTCCTTCCTAATTAGGAGGCTATGCTGCATGTAAACACGTTCTTTTAGCATTTTGTATTGCCTTAGTATACATTTATTCCGATTCTTAAGTCTCACACTTTCCCATTATGTTAAAATAGAGAATAATTTATTTTGTATTTATTAGATAATTACCTCTTTATTCATGGTCTGTGTCAAACTAAATTTGCATGAAAATAGGAATTCAATTAATACAGAATCACAGTTTAAAACTGTTTTTATTACTTTCCAGTTGCTGAAACCTTAACTTGAAAGGTACTAGATATCTCTAATGATAAAAATGCTTTTATTGCTTTTCTTTTCTAATTTATGTTTAACAGAATTTGGGTCTGTCGCACATACTCCTGAACTCCTACTGGAGAAACCAGCTGTAGGGCAGATGTGAAGGAAGAGAATTCCGTGTCCCAGCACATGGACAACGTAGCCCTCCCTGTACTTGTGCGGCAAGGCCACGTTCCACGGTCAGTCTGGCTTGTTTGCGTGTGTTAATTTTTGTCATCCTATTCCATTTCAAGCTTTCTGTTTTTACACATGATCATGACTTTCTTTTTCGTTCCTGCCACCCCCCTCCTCCCTTGACTCTTAGAGAAGCTGAGATATAAATTAGCATCAAGCCTTACTAGTAACAAAAGCAATTCTAAATTTATAGCATATAAGCATTTAAGGGGGAAAAAAACAGTGTCTGACACAGTTTAATAGTGGTGGGAGTTTGTGTAAGAACAGAAGCACCAGAGGTCAGAATTAAGTTTGAAAATACTCATCTTTGTGGTAATAGGGATTAAAAAGAAGGCAAGAGCAAGAACCTCCTCACTTGCATACACGTATGCACTTGCACACAAATATTTCTGTGCGCTCTTAGTGATACGGAGCAGGAAAGCTTTGGGCAAGTGCCTAATTAATCATAAAAGTGATCCGCAAACAAGCGGATTTGTGGTGCTGGGAGGATTGTGCGTGCTTTAAGCTGCTGCTCCATGTGATCGGAATGAGCAACAAGGGTGTCACTTGTGAAAATGGAGAGTTCCTCTTTGCAGAGAAGCTCCCTTTCTATCTGGGTGGGAGAATGGGGAGCAGAGCACTAACTGGGCTCTTGGAGCAGCGATTGCAACTGTAAGTGACGACTAGAAACACCAGTGTGGGCATCTGCAGCAGGTTGAGCTTTCCATGATAGAATAAGAGGATTTTCTGAAGATCTGCGTGTACTGCCTTTCAATATGTTTTGCCACGTTTGTTCACTGACCTGAAAAAACGTAATTTTAGTGTGCCCGAAGTACAATTGTGCTTGGGTATGGTGATGAGGGTGCTTGCTGCTAGCTTGATGCCAACAAGCTCATGCAGCAAGCCCAAGAAGATTCCTCATAGAGAATCCATGATCCATTTAGGAAATAAAAAAGCAACTTGGTTTAGGTGTGAGGACTTGATGTCAGCTGAAAGTTAGTGGTGGTTTTCACAAGCAAACCCCTCTGATCAGTGTTTTAAGGATACTGCAGTAATATTGTGATCTAATCCACTGCTGCATCTCTCAAATGTCTGAGGGTGCTGTACTAAGCAAACTGGGAAAGGATTTACAGTATGAGATGTCTGGGATGCAAAATCCAAATTTTATCTTTGCGATATAAACAGTGTCACAACCCCATTATAATTATGCACTGAAACAGACTGAGATGAGGATTTTACTTTCCCATCTATACTGATCTTTTTTTGCAGGCTTGCATCAGCAGCAGAGATCATTCAGAGGTTCATACCTTTGTGCTAGAGTAGAGCTCTATTTAAAAGCTAAAAATGAAAAGAAAAAAGGCAGCAATGGTAAATACAATTACTACTTAGCCTTATGTGAAGCTAACCTGACTTACCATGTTTATCTTGGTTGCATTCACATTTATCTAAGGACTTGGCCATCCTGCGGACGTTATTGTTCAGTGACCATCTTGAGAGAAGCTCTCAGAAAAAGCTTTATTCTTAGGGACAAATTTCTGTTTGCCAGCCATTGAGGAGAGGAGGTGACAAGTATCAATAACTTTATTTGAAGTCTGGAGAAGCAGATGCTCAGCCTCCCCAGACTCTTGTCATTGCATCTTTTGTTCGTATTCAGAGAACATTATTATCTGCAGAAGCTCCATGTCTCAGCATCCCTCTTGTACTTCTGGAGTGCGGTGGGATTTTACGGATTTGTGAAACTGACTTTATTTTAATTGCATAAACCTTGAAAATTCCCCCTTCTATATCTTCTGAAATGAACATTTTGATAATTACATTTGTGTGTGTTTTTTAAGCATATCCCTGTGTACATATATTTAAATTTTGTTAACCCTGCCGTTGCAATGGTTGGTGATAGCATTTAGCCCAAGTGACTATGACCTAAACTTCACATATTGTGTGAGTTTACGAGTACTGCATCACTTTTATATGGAGAAATCATTTGGCCTTTGCAACAGCACCAGCTCATTGTGGTTTTCTGAGGAGCTCACGAAACTTCATTCCTTGTTTATAGGCAGGAATCCCCATAATCAGGTAAAAATTAGAAAACTACTGTTTAAAACAATCTTCTAGCTGTAAATAGGAGGCCAAGGGCAAAAAAAAAGTGTTTTGTTGAAGATGTGGAGGAATCCCTTTAGGAAAGGGATGTTGGAGCAGTGGTGGCGTTCAGTGATCCCTGGTCCTCATTCAACTTCATGGAGGTGAGCTAAATGAATCTGACCTGTTCAACGAGTGAAATTCAAACTAAGGTATTACATTGGCATAGATTTTATGTAACTTATGCCATACCTGTTTATATCATCCTTGAGTTTTTTTGGAATCCAGTTGGTTAACACTGAGCTCTTGGGACTGGCAGTGTGGTATAAACAATACAAATTTCCCTGCTAGTCATTCCTGTAATGTTCACGAGCTCCTAGTGTGTTGGTTTAATGCTCTGGGTTTCAAGTACATCATGGCTCCATGCTGACTATAGGGAGAGAGAAAATCCTGCTTTGTGGCTCGCGCTCTCCTTTTTTTATTTTCCACAACAGGTATTTGCTTGAGAATTTAAAATCAGACAAGGAAGTTGTAACAGCTGCGTTTGCTTTGTGCAAGTCATCATCTTGGCTTACTGCATATATTAGTAATGAATCAAGTCTTCTAAATGAAATTTTAGACATTAATGGATTCAATTTTGTATTGCTTCAGTTGAAGGATTAAATTGAAAAGATTCTGAAGTGGAACACTTTGTTTAAAAAAAAATAAAAGCAAAAGGAAAGGAAAAATAACTCTTATCTGCCAAACTCTTTAATAAGAATGACAATTTTCTTAACTGTAAAATGTATATTCCTCAAGACCCATTTTCAGAGCCCCAAATTAGAGGGTGTTACACATCAGTCTGAAGGGAATATAGGATGACATATTTCAACACATACCCGGTGAAAATTTCCCAGTGTCCATGTAGGTTCCTGTGACAGACGAATGAGCTGCAGAACAGACATCGTCTAAAAAAATCATGAAGATTGGGTTTCTACTGTTATATTTCACTGATCTTTTTACATGCAGTGGCATGCACCACTACTCATCCAGCACTGCGTTCCCAACTGGTTAGTAATAAACACCTTTCTAGCCTGTTTTCCCTTTGGAATTTGCTTATTTTCTTTGCAATTTTCCAGTATGTTCATGCGGGTGACCCTCTGCCCCACTAGCACTAATATTATATTCTACAGCCAGTGTTTTGTGAGCTTCTTATGGACATGAAGGCTGTTTTTGTTCACCCTGAAATCTGCAGCCTACTTTAACTACAGCTTTCTGTACTTAGGGGACAATTTCGGTTATTTTATGTCTTCCAGAGCCGATTTTTAGGTCTCAAATTCAATGTGGATATTAATTCCCAAAGCTGCATGTTTTACATATTACAAACTAACAGTGGTTACATCCTTATAAAAAGCAAAGGGAAAAGATAAAAATCTCTCGATTGTAAAAGTGATGTTACTCAGTGATGAAGCTGCTGAGATTTCACCATCTGTAGGAGAAATGAAGTCCTTTGGAGAGACATTCATGTGCAAAAACCATCCCTGAAAGCACTGAGCAATATTAGCCTGTCTCTGGAGCTAACCCAAGTGGCAAAGTCTTACCCATATATTGTAGATGGGTTTTTATTTATTTATTTATTGTAGGTGTCTTATAGAGGGTGTAATTTCAAGTTTGAAACGGGGGGAAAAAGACAAGTTTCTTTCCTTGCAGGCTTGGAGTCGAGGTAGGTGCCTCTTCTGATGGAAATACTGCAACCGTCTATGTTCTTGCAAGGTCCAGTAGTGGGTCACAGCAGTGAATATAATGATTCCTTATGTGAGAGATCCCAGATTTCACAGGTTCCAGCTAATGAATTGATTGCTTTTTTTGAAGCCTCAAGAGTGTTATATGGCTCTGCTGTTGGAAGTTGTAGGTGGTGTTGTGTTATCATTGGAGAAGAGCGTTGCTTCCTTGGCACAAAACCTGCCTTTCCCTTTTATGGATTTTATGGGTTTCTTCAAAGCTGTTTCATGACAGTTTTTTCCTGGGTGCAATTTTCATAATGCTATTTTGAGGGGAATTAAATCCATCGCTTAATGGAATTGGCAAGTTTTTTATAGTCTTTTTTTATAGTCTTCTCCTTCTACCCCAAATCACCTAAATAATAATTAAAAAAAAATAAAGTGAGGACTAGTCATTATGTCTTTTCAAATAACTGTGGTCAACACTGACCCGTCTTTCTGACTTAGACCATTTCCATAGTGGTAGAAAGTAGTAAAGCTAAAGAACAATGTTGGCCTTGGGAAAAAGTAAAAACAGGTGAGTGCATTTAGGTAGGAATTTGGAAGACATTCTCAACTAATTTGTTCTGGAGTGGTCTTCCCAATGGGAGCAGCGGACAGTAAAAATGAATTGATTTTGGGTAGTTCATCTAATGGAAAAATTTGGAGGTAAGTGCTTCCCAAGAGCAGGACTGTTTGCTGCTGGTGCAGCAGCTTCTCCTGTGATGGTGAGACACGATTCTGAGGAAAAGGCTGATAGGAAGTAGAAGAAATAGCAAAACTGAGTGGCTTGGCACCAGATTGCCTAGAAATACAAGTACTGCCAAAGGCCTGTGCCAGACACTTAGATATTGAGAACCCTAATACAGCACGTGTGCCTCTTACCACATCAAACCCTGATTGCTAATGTGTGTGCTAGGCTCCAGCCTTCCAACAGGACCTTTAGAAACATACAAAAGGGTGAATCTTCCCCAATACTGTGCCTGTTAGATGTATTCCCCAATATTGTGCCCGTTAGATGTACTCCCCAATTCCATGAAGCTACAGCAAGCAGATTTTGGCCCTTGTCCTCATTCCATTCCCCCGTCCATTCCTCTGCTACCTGGATGTTTATCCCCTACATCCTTAGTATCCATCAGCCAAACAAATTGCAGGAAATGCAAGAAAATGATTACATTTTTGGAGTTGGTGACATGTCATGTAGTGACATGGTAAAATGTTGATTATAGTGAAAGCTAAGCCAACAATTAGTGCAAATCGTATCCATTGAAACCCCAAAACAGAAAGCCCTTCATATTTCCACCCCCCATGACAAGAATGAAAGAAAAAACAAAAATCTTTATGATTCTTAAGGCAGGCCTTATTAAATATCACAGTATCTATATAATTAAGTTAAAAGCCTTTTGGGGCAATAGGTAGGGGACATCTAGCCATGAAATGCACAGGTAATCATGATGTTGAGTAGCATGAAATTATTACATGTTGTCAGGATTGTCATACTGAATTATTAGTTGACCAAAACTCATTCAGGTTTTGTTTTTTTGCAGGGGATGATTTCTTGAAGAAAAGACCTGCTGCATATGGTCTGTCCTGCCGTTCATTCCAAATGGAAAACTTGCCGTGGGATGAGCTGCTCCCAGTAAGTAGCACAAAGGAGCTCTTGCTCCCCGGATGGACGGCTTCATTGATTTGACACTGCAGTTTCCTATCAGTGAAACGGGGATAATTGCATTCTGCTGCCCTCAGGGGTGCTGTGTGGGGAAGTGCATTACAGGCTGCGGTGTGTTTAGATGCGTTTGCCAGAAGAGCTGTAAAAATACCAGGCAAGGGAATTGATTTCACAGAGGATAGGAGAATCCCAAGCAAAATCGGGGACCTACTATCCGAGGCTTTGAAATCTAATTATGGTCCTGGGCTTGATAGGGTTTTCTAAAGTATTTCAGACCGAGGGTACAATTAGCATTAAGTCATACTTAGCACGGTGTGAGGATTTGCACAAATCCCTGGTTTTGTGCTGGTTGCTACGGATGGCAACGTCGCTTTCCGGCCATCCAAATCCATGCAATTCTGCAGCAGATTTTTTTAAAGAAAACTTCCGAATTGTACAATATTTTATATGGATTTATATCTGGTACTGGAAGAAGCTTTTCAGGCAATGTTAATGCGAGTGAAAGAGAAAAGCTCAGGCAGCCTTTCTCAGAAAGTGCAAAGTGCCTTTGTGATAAAGTTGCAAAAGCCTCGTGTTTTGTGACCTCTAAGCTTTGGCTGTATTGGTAGAGTCCCGCTGGGCAAAACTTCTTGCGCTGGGTCAAGGTAGAACCAAAATAACTATTTGTTTTCCCTACTGAGAGGCGTCCGACCTGCTGCTGCTTTTCCTTTTGGCAGAAGCTTGGAAGTCACAATATCTGACACATGCAAATGATGCTACTAATTTAATTAAGCAAGCCACATGAAATCAGGAAAATTACTGTCCGTGGTCAAGAGTTTGGACTTTGTCCGTTTGTTGCAATTGCATCAATAGCTAATTAAAAGCATTACGTAATTGCTTTTGGTTACCCAGGAGAAGGAGCGTGATGTCTGCGGATCTATTTATGTTATCTTGATTGTGACAGATCCTGAGTGTTTAATGAACTTTAGTGTTTATCTTCAGCAGGGGCCAGCGAGAGAGGAAATATTCCGTTTGACAGCTATAGAGCTGAGGCACGGCGGGGACAGAGGTCAGAACGTCTCCAATTTAATTACCGAGACGCGTGGCCGCTGCCTGACTGCAGTTCAAGACCAAAAGAAAAATAAGGCTTGCACTGCCATTGTGTTCGTTAGACCAGTCGATATAAGGGTTAATAGGACAAGTCAAAACGGCAAAATCTTGTGAGAGAGCAGGAAATATCTCTGCCTGGTGACTCTGTGGGCTTGAGGATGGATAGTGAGGTGTGTGATTCCTGCAGTGCAGTTGTGGCTCTTTCCTTGTGAGTTCCAGGCTTCTCCTGTCCTGTAGTGTTTGTCCCCTTCCTATTCTCTTGCCCCAAACCAAAATATATGAAGGGCAAAGGAGGGATCAGAGAATAGAGATGCATTTTCTGTCTTCAGGACTCATTTTGTGCGGTTCCTAACAGTTGCTGCTATCTGACAGTTTCAGTTGCCTTGTGTCCCTCATCTCTGGTATAATAGTCATGCTGCAATCTAGCCTCGTAGAGTGCTCTTAAAATTTAGGCAATGGGATTGGGCTTGGAAATGATTTGCTCTGTCAGTCCTCTTGGGTTTTCAGCCATTAAGGACTCCTAGTTTTGAGCTTACTCTGTGTGGATTTGCAGGACTTGGAGCTGAGGATTTGAGGAAGAATAATAGAATTTGGGGGATTTGTCATGGCAGAGACGTCTTAGTTGGCGCGATGGTGTCGAATGGAGCAGACGGCGACCCTGTTTCTCCATAGGGCTGGAAAAGATCGGATGGGAATGAAAGAATGTGCCCTGATGGATACACTGTCCCGCTTGGCCTGCCCTAACTACAGCAGAAGAAAAGAGGTATTTTAAGATAAACCCAAGGAAGAGGTGGGCAGTGTTTGGAAGTCCACGCTGCCCATCTTGTAAACCAGCTTCCATCCTGCCTTGAGGCCGCTGTCGTGAGCCCCCGAAGCGCAGCGTCCCCAGCTGACAGCGTACCGAACGCGTCCTCAACTGTTGTTTAAAATCATGCCTCGAAAGACAAGAGAAACTGCCAGCCGTGCTGCAATTTGATGGCAGTTATTTTGATCTTTTATATTCTTGGAAGCTTTTCCCGGCGGATCCCTGCGGATGTGGCTGCGAACGTCGTAATTGATGTGCCATAATTGGCACACGTGGCTCCGAGGGAAATTCTGGAGCTGTTTTAGGCGTCACTTTTTACATGTGTTTGTTTTCAAGCGTGATTCGTAGAGAGAAGATCCTTCTACTGACCCTGTTGTAGGAGCCCACACAGTGAATCACAGGAATCAGCTTTAATGTGGCACATTCTAGTTAACTTATTTAACTAGTATTAAGTTGTTTAATGACTTAACTATTGTAAGCAGAGTTAACTTGTAATATATTTAAGCACTTAAATATTTTAAGCAGGTATCATTTATATAGAAAGCATTAAGCTTCTGCTTCATGCAGATTTCTGAGATGTGAGACAATATAGAGGATTCCCTGTGATGCCGAAGGTGAAATCTGATTATCTGCTTAGAACGAAATACACAAACAATACAGATGATTCAGAATTTTCAGATGTGCTTTCAAACCTGCTTAAGGGAAATGGATGCCTAAATCCTATTAATTTAAAGGGAATTGGATGCCCGTGCCTATAAGAGCTTTGAAGTTTAAGCCTCCATGCAGATTAGGTGGGTTAGTCCGTTTGTGCTGGACAACACAGCCCTGCTCCTGGGACGAGTGGTGACTACTGGTGAGAGGGTGCCAGGAAAGGGCATTTTTCTCATATGCAGACTCAAATCACCTTCCATTGCAGCCATATAGGACCTGGATAAAGATATTTTTTGACTGTGCGGGAGCTTTTAACTTTATTCTTTTTTTTTAATAAAAAGGGGTGAAAATGGTAATGCAACTTTGTATTTTGTTGAAATTTGAAGAGCTATTTCTTCTGTTGCTCTCTGTTTTTGATTCATTTGCTTCTTTTCATATGCAATATAGGAAGGGAACCACCAGGAATCAGAAGTTTAGAAAGCCATGAGGAGCAACATGTGTAATTCCATCCGACCTGAGTGCAGGGATTTTCAGGTTTCAAGAAGGTGAAACACTGAGCGTTCTTCAGCATGAAAATGTTGCTATAAATTGATAAGGCCCTTTTTTTTGTCATTTTTAAAAAAATAAAATGCAATCATACCTAAAACTTTCCAAAGGGGGGGGGAAAAAGTTTTCTAATCCTTTGTCTGCTGTTGCCTATGAAATGCAGTCACATCCATTCGCTGAGATTTATTGTGTTTCACAAGATAGTATTCAGACGTGCAGTTCAGCAGCTCGAGCGAGCGCGTATTTGGCAGGTTAAAGGTAGTTATTTGAAGCTCTCGTGGGTCTGCAGGCTTGCTTTCTATTAGCACCAGGCCTGCTCTTCACTGGATTTCTGCGCCGCGCTTCCCATTCCAGCGTGCTGCCGCGCGCAGCAATCGCATTGTCTGCCACCGAGGCTGCTGCAGCCCTACAGAAAGGTAATATCAGCGCACGAGCAGGGGGCAGCTTTCAGCTCTGGGCTGCTCTTTTTGCTGTTTGACCTCTCTGTCTTGCTTTTGCTTCCTTTTCTGCAGAGCCCCATGGCATGCCTTTGGAAGAGACCTGCCAAAATCATCTTTTCAGGCTTAGCAGCAGAGCCTCTGTCGTAGCAAGAGTGGTGACCGCAGGCTACAGAAAACATCTTTCCATAAGTCAGTAAGTGTTGACCGTGCTGTGGTGTTATTTATATTTATTTACCTGTGTCCCTTCCTCCTTTCACATCTCAGTCCTCTTCCTATCTCTTTGCAACCCAGCGTCTCACCCCCTAAATTAAATTAACGCTCTTATGAGCGCTTTATTACAGATTTCTTGTCGCGAATTCTCAGAGCTTTCTTCATCCTTAAGGTTTAAACTGGGGTTAAAGCAAGAGTGTGCATCCCTAGGAACTCTCAAAGAGCTTTTTTTCCCTGTATTATTTATGGTGGTTATAAATAATATTAGTTATACTGATGATTTTGTGAAAATTCTCTCTCCTTTGAATTAATTAGCTAATGCAGAGCTGAAGGTTGTCCAGCAGACGCACCAAAAGACACAATATCCTTCTTGAAATTAAAGAGCTTTGTGGGTAGGTGCATTGAAATTTGTTTACAATAAGTAATCGCTCCTTTTTAATAAATCAGAGCTGTGAAGTTGTCAGTTTGCTTGGAAAATAGCTGAGGTCATTGCAAGGTTAGCAATTAATTTCTTTCATATTAATGAATGTGCCTATGGATTGCTAACTGGATAGGGTTTTTATTATTTATTTTCCAGTTTACTATTTAAATGTATGTAAATTTCCTGCTGGAGCGTGAGTGCCAACTGGGTTTGTGTGGAGAGACCCACTTAGTGCTACAGTTGCCTATACAGTTGCACTGGGCACTGCTGCTATATGTGGGTCTTTAGTCACTCTTACAGTGGATCTTACAACCAAATTGTTCATATGGTTTATAGCAGTGGTCTGAAAGACCCAGTTTTGAGTTCAAAAGGTGACTTGACTGTAAGAGAACTTTCCTTGATAGACACATTGAGATTTACTCCTGACCGCCTGCTTGTCATTAGTTCTGCTGTGGCCTCAGTAGAAGACTTCCCATTGACCCTTGGTATGGAAAATATTCAAAGGCTCCCAAAGAAAATGGAAGGGGCCCAGTGACCCCTGAAAGATTTGGATTGAGTGCAGAGCATGTCCAGAACAGAGCCTCAGCTTTCCCCTTCCCAGCTGGGATTCTCAGGAGCTACTGCCTGGAGCTGAGGGGCAAACTTGAAGTCCTGGGAAGTTGCAGGATCCTCCCTTTCTTTCTGAAAAGGGGAAAGGACAAAGCAAGTGGGGACTAGGAGAAGGTTTGCTGAGATCACTCATCAGGAGTGAATAGAAGGGCCATAGTGATTTAGGAGCTGCTGCTTGGCTGGTGAAGAGCAACTAAGAACAGAAAAGCCAATAATACTTGGTAGCGGCTATTCAAGCTACTATTTTCCAAAAGATAAGGCTTCTCAGTGCAGTTTGCCATAAACACAAACATCAGAAGGGGGAGGCAGGAGATGATGGGACATGAATTACATATCTGAACAGCACTGGGCCTCGAGCTATGTGTCTGGACAGCCTTCACATTCAGGAGCCAGACTTTTATATTGCTCACAAGGCCTATTTGCTGGCCCTGTCCTCCTGTCTGCACTCTCATGCTGACACTTTCCCCACAAGCAACCCCCTTAAGCGTATAAAAATGTTTTTAATAATTTTTTTTCTCCCCTCCTCTAGCCTAAATTTCCTACGAGCAGAATCAAATGAGCGGGAAAAGATGGCCCAAACCACCTCTAACCCATGAGATCCCCTCCGTGAAAGCAGAGAAGCATCAGATGCAGCAGGTAAGGTGCTGGAGTCCTTCCTGGGGCTGCCGAGGTCGCGTTTGTGCGCTGCCGCCTTGACGAGTAGGAGCACAAAGCGCCGAGACAGACACACGAGATAATTAAAAGTGGCAGAAGCAGTCCCCGAGGAGCGTGCTGTTTAATCATCAGCTTCCCATCATCATCATCTCCTCTTACGGCTCACCAGAAATCTTGCCTAGAGCTCTTTTTATTGAGTATTGTAGTGGTGTGCATGTAGAAATGCCGGCAGTGAATTTATGTAGCTAATTAGAAGGCTGGGTGCTTTGCAGGGCTTCTGATGTTTCAATTTCAGCACGGTCCTCCCAACCAGGGCTTGCCACTCATTTGCTGCTTGAAGAAACCCAAGTCGGAACCCAGCAGACAATCGTTGGTCTTCCTGAATGAAACCTTAGAAAAACAAAGGCTAAAGAAGCACTGAAGCCTGAGTTCTCCACAGATGAACTGACAGGAAATAATTTATCATTTGGCATCTTGGTACTGGTGAGTTTATTGAAGATCAAACCACTGCGGAAGTTACTTCTGTCTTGCATTTTCTCCTTGCATAAAGTTTATTTTTCACTGCGAAATGAGCATGTCTTATTGCCCTATTTCAAATATCTTGGAAGCCAAGACAAAAAATCAATAACACATAACACAAATTGATCAATATAAAATGCTTAAATAAAACACCCAGCAACAAAGACAAATGTTAACTGGTAGTTAAAATAATAAAAGTGGGAGGCTTTCTGTTTTAGTAGTTCTTTCTGAAGTAGTTTTTGTCATGCATTCCCATTGATCAAACTCTGTGTTTACCACAGGACGTTCTTGTGAGCTTTCCATCGCGCTGTGCATTTTAATCCCTAAAGAACAACAAATTGAAATTTGTGACAAGGATAAAGTTCAGTGAAATCATTGTATTACTTTTAATGTTGTATCCAAAGAGAAGCTTTTTGCCCCATGACTCATCACAAGTCGTATACTCTCATAAGGGTTTCATAAGGACTCTTTAGGCTGGGTGACAAAGCAAACAAACAAAAGGCCTGGCATCCGTATAGACTCTTAAATAAGCCTGTATATTTCCAAGTCCCGAGTATTTCCTTGTGGATTTCATGCAATTCACCTAGATAGGCAGCTAGATTTTTCCCAAGAGCTCAACACACAGGTGCCCCTGTGGAGAATAAAGGAAAATAACCCTTTATTTCAGCAGGAGGTTTGGAATACCTGTCACCTGCAGTTTGTTGGTCAAGGAGGAGCTGAATTTGTTTGGAGGTCTGTCCAGTATTGTGGCTGTTGAACACTTGGTGGAATTATCTCCAATTTGTGGAATATTAACTTCTGCCTTTTCTCTTTTTTCTTTCTCCCTACACTTAAATAATTCTTGGGCATAGGTGGAGTGTCGGAATTAATTTAGTGAATGTGTAACAGTAGAGAAGACTGGGGGACCTTGTAGCACACATCTGTGTTCAAACTATTGCCATGAGATTGATGCTAGGGCTCATTTGCGTGCACGTCTATGTTGACCCTTCCTTGCAGAGTTTGCACGAAGCAGC
>JAWLRI010000158.1:573408-598926 GCA_034781795.1 Crypturellus tataupa
GCCATGAGATTGATGCTAGGGCTCATTTGCGTGCACGTCTATGTTGACCCTTCCTTGCAGAGTTTGCACGAAGCAGCAAGCAGCTGCCTTTCCAACCAAAACAAGTGGGTTGCAAGCATGCTGGGTGTGTTGTGCTCCCACTGACACCCCAAAATGATCCCCATCTCAGCCAAATTGCCCCTTGTGAGGATCTGAGGTTTCATTTTCAAGGGTGGAACCTTCCCCTCTGCAGAAACACCCTTTCACCGTGGCGAACCACCTCCCCACACCAGTAAGCAGATTTTCCAAATTGCCTCTGTGCTCCGTGCCTATCCCATTAGCACAGTCACCTTGTCATTCATGTCCCCATAATGATCGCTCCCGAAGCATTTACACCCGGTGTTTGGCTGGCTGGTTGCTGCTTGCTCGGTGGCAAGATTATTGATTGCAGGAGCTTATTAAGAAAGTATGAAGCAATAAGCCATGAGAGCTGTTGATAATTCAAGAGGCGAAGCTGGCAATTATATAGGGATCAGGGGGATTATTATATACAGGGCCTGGGTAAATATGACTGATTGCTGTGGCACTGCTGTGATGACTGTTTGAATTAAAATGTATCATTATTGATTTTTTTTTGTTGTTTTTTATTGCGTTTTAAATCTACATCTTTTTAATGCAAACAGCCTATTCTACCCTAGAGCTAGAATATGCCACTGTAACCTACTGATTTATGAATGTATCCTGTGTTACAGTATTTTCATCTCTCGGTAAAGGTTTTTCCTGTTATTTTTCATCCTTTTTGAATGAGAAATTATGCAGCTGATTTTGAATTCTGCCTTTCAGTTTGTTGCCACCGTTATGTTGCCTTTAAGATTTTCCTCTAATTACAAACACACAAAAAGTAAAAGGTTTCTGAAGGAATAGAATTAAATAATATATATCATTTCCTTTCTTATTTGACTTCCAGATCTCATATGAGTTGAATGTTGCTTGAGAGGAGAAAAGCACATCCAAACATGTGCGCAAAAAAAAAAAAAAAAAAAGACCCTTACCATGAGATTTCTTTAATATTGGCTCAGTTCATTTTAAATCGTTTTCTGGTTGTCGTTTGGCCTTTAATCAGCTCTTAGCTGCAAATATGAGGAATGTGGCCTTATTTTACAACACTTTACAATACTTTTTGCTGTGGATGGTGCTATCCTGTGATCTCAAGAAGCTCCCTAAAGAAGAGAACGGAAAAACGTAGTTGATAAAAAGGTCCCCACTGAAGCAACAGCCTGTGCTTCTTTTTGAGGGAGTTTATGAAGCCTGTGATTTCGGTTAAAAATAAACTCTTTAATGATGAATTTGGCCCTCTAATGTTGGTGGCTTAGGTAGGGGAGCAGAAAGCACCCAGTGTGCTCCTGTTTCATAACAGTTTGTAAAGATGCCATGAAGACAGGTGAAGTCTGTGCTCATTACTTGCTGCATTTAGCAGGACTCTTGGGTTTGCAGTGGAAATAAGGGGCGGTAATCATCAGGTTACCCCCCTCAACGTGTTAAATAAACCTTTGGTTTCCCATTGGTGGGTCTGATTTGGTGCAGCCAGGTTGGGAACCTGCTGATACGGATTAAGGATGTGGGTTCTTGTCCATCTCACACTTCCACTGCTTGGAAATTGCAGGCGGGAGGAGAAAGAAAACCTCTGGTGCAATGCCCCGCTCGGAGATAAAATTCCCGATGTCTGTTAAGGGAGAAAGCCCCCTGAAAGGCCTATGATGAGCAAGCACCTTCCCCTCGTGCGACCCTGCCGGAGCAGATGGACAGGAGGACACAAGACATCAGTTATTTATGAATGGCTGGGGCAGTGCTTGGCTGCAATAAAACAACACATGGCATGAGAATGAAAGGTGGGCTCCGGCCTTTTTATTTATTTATTTATTTTAAATGCCATGAGTTGAACTTTTATTTTCAGAGTGGCTGTATTTTCAAAGCTGCATTCTGTCTTTTTCAGGTTTTTTTTCCTGAATCCTCAGTACATCTCTCTAAGGAATCCTGTCAACATATCAATACGTTTAAAAAATACTGAATATCAAGAGCCAAATATTGAAATTTTGTTGATAGGCTGATAGAGCAAGGCAAAGCAGGAAACTTGGGTCTCTAGTAAGGGCTGCAAAACTGCATTGCTCCTTTGGGAAGGTGCTAGTGATTGAAGTATTTCCTCATGTCCTTATGAAATTGGATGTTAGAATTGCTCCTTGTTCTTGTCCCATTCACCCAATTAAATACAAGAAGCAACATAAAGATCACCTGGTTAGTTGCGTTTACTGTAGAGGATGGGTATGAGTTGTACACACGAGTGTGTCTGATGTATGTTGAGGAGAGTAGTTAGAAAGCGTTGGGAATTGCCTTAGGTTCCGTCAGGACGTGCTGGAAGATGAGTTGCACGTTGCTGCTCCGTTTCTTTGTCCTCTTTCATGGATGTATAAATCCCTGCTTACGAGTTCTTGGGGACACCTTGTGTGGTGGCGAGGCTGGTCCTTCAGGTTGGCATTGGAATGGGTGGTCCTTCATGTGCCTCTTGCTCCCTTTCTGACCTTCTTTCTCCAGCTTTTGGGACCCCTGGCTGCAAACTCCTTCTGGACTTGCTTTTTTTGATTGCAAACATTGTGGACAAGTGACTGCTGGCAGCTGGGGTCAGGAGGGAGGACTGGGCTGTCCCCTTTGATAGCAGCCTGCCCTTTAATCCTGGGTAAATGAGTGTAGCGATTTCTCTTCAGCCACTGATACCAGTATTATATTTGAAAAATCAAGTTATTGTCAAATGACTGGTGGTGTTAGAAGCTCTTACTTGCAGATAGGAGGTTACTTAAAGGTTACTTTTTTTTTCTAATATCATAGTCCCCCGTTAAATGAATAGTTGCCTTCAACAATGCGTCACTTCAAAGCTTGGAAGCTTTCAAGGTTATAGCCTTGAATATGGAGGCAGTGCAATAAAGCAAGTTGCAAAAGGCAGACATTTGGAGGGGAGGGAGGAAAAGGGGAGGAAAAAAAAATTAAGTGCCAGTTCGGAGTTGTCTTTCTCTTGCATGAATGAGAAATTCCTTCCCCTTTTTATTAGCCTTGCGTTGTGCTGCTTACATGTCCTGTCCCCTCGAGGATGTCTGTGTTATTTCAGAGAAAAAGTCCATTACTGCAATTTACTTTTCTCACTCCATGACTTGCTGCTCTACTGGAGCACACAAAATAGTCTTGTTTTTCCTCGATTTTGGGAACCAAGGAAGAAACTGGTGCTAGAGGGTAGGTTTTCTTCACCGCCGGCAAAAGGGTGACTGAGCATAAAGGGAAGACTGAAGCTTTCTTAGAAGGCAAAATGCAAATCCTCTGATGTTTCCTCATCTGGGGAAATATTTATAAATTATTTAAAAATATTTATATATTTACATAAAATTATTATACCCCTTTGGTTTGGAATTAGTTTTCTGGTAGTTTCCGCTCATCATTTGCCCCACAAGGAACGCTTTTACTTTTAGCACAGTTCATGTTAACAGTGGAGGGAGGAGAGGAGCCTGTCATTAAAAATTCTATACAATTGAGTAACTAGTACATAAATACTGTGACCGACTGCATAAAACACTGCAATCGCCTCCCTCTCTGCGCATGTGTTTCCCGCAGGGTCGGCTCCTGTCAACGCTGCCTGTATCTGTTCAGCTCTTATTTGGGTCAAGTTGACTTTTTGCTTCTTTTCAGCCAGATCCAGACTAGGACTCGCAAGCCAGAGGCCTAATCAATACTGCACTAACTGCTCCATTAATCCTCTGCTGTTGCTATTTCTCTCTCATCTTTCTAGGAGACTGTTGTTACCTCACAGCAGATAATTGATTTTTTTTTTCCCCCTAGGTAATAATTGCAGCTGCTTATTGTTGATATTTCCCTCATAACCCTGTGTTGCAGAACCCTATGAGGATCTGAGGGAGCGGAGACGCGTCGGGCTTATCCTGGAACGGGCATGGCCTGAAGTTAGCCTCGTGCAGGAAACCACGGTCAGTGCATGGACCTTGCATAGAGCAGCCGAGTGCAAAATGCCTGGCTACTTCAGCTTGGGCTACAAGAGTTCTTGGTCTTGACGTTCTTGGTGTGGGTGTCTGGATGCGCTGGAATCGGCAGGGAGGTGAGTGGGTGCTCAATAGCTACCACCCCAGAAACCAAGTTCTGCCCCTGGGCAAAACTCTTCCTAATTGCGCTCTTGCCACTGGACTACTTTGAGGTCAATGGGTTTATTTTACATCCCTGCTCACGTCATTGGAGGGGAAAAGAAAATCACACAGGGTTTATGTAAGGGCACTAAGGGCAAGAAGTGATAAAAGGAACACGGATTGGAGCTCGCAATTAGTTTCCAGACAGATGAGGAGCAACTTTGAGCAGGGAGATGAGGTGTTGAATCAAAGCAGCCACTTGGAAATATAAACTTCAGTATCTAATGGTAATCTGTGGCTACCAGTGTCCAGGAATTATTAACATTTTATTTATTTATTTTATTTATTATATTAAGACCATTATAAACAGCATGGTCTTAAAGAATAAATAAATACACAGGAAAAACCCATATCTTATTCTGAAGTGGTACAGTAACTGATAAGGAAAATAAATAAATAAACAGCCCTCATTGTGCATGCTACATTAAATTTATTATAATACTAAATTAAGATTTGTTCTTGATGAAATACATAAAAATTTAAGGATGTAGGAAAGGATAATTAATGACTACTCTTTGCTTGGCAATGGAACCAAACAAATTGAACTAGGGGAAGAAAATGGGAGGCTTTTTAATCATTTGAGATGTGATGGGCTCTTCTAAAGGACGTGACCCTCCTGATTTGCTGTGTGGCTCAGGCCCTCCGTATTTCCTAACTAGAGGAAAATATCTGTCCTGCAGGTGTTCAGA
The DNA here is from genome assembly GCA_034781795.1 of Crypturellus tataupa. Lineage (NCBI taxonomy): Eukaryota > Metazoa > Chordata > Aves > Tinamiformes > Tinamidae > Crypturellus > Crypturellus tataupa. The sequence continues at coordinate 578,312 of JAWLRI010000158.1, forward strand.
GGATGTATTTTATAAGGGCAGGGCTTGGACAACATTGTTTTTCCTTTAACCAAAGGTGGCAAAAACCTTGACACGCTCCCCGGGTGTCTCTGCCTACGGTATAAACGAGGTTGGCTCTGTTTTGTGATGGACAATATAGCTAGCATGAAGGGAATTCAAACCTTTATTTATTTTGTTGTTTTCCCATTGGAAAAGGAAATGGTGTTTTCTCCAGCCTTTGCCAAAACATCATCTCACTCCTATGTTTATTGAAACTATCTTAAGTGAGACAGGCTGTCTTTGATTTTGAATATATGAATATATATATATATATATATATATATATATATATATATGAGATCTTGGTGAGTTTGGATCTGGCCCACCTTATATTCCAGAGGTTTTTGTGTTGCTGGGCTCATCGCTTAAGTCTTTCATAGATGTGAATAGCCCAGTTCCTTGTTGTTACCGATGCAGTTTGAGAGCTAGGGTCTGCTTTGCAGAGATTTTGAATGTTTACCACTTATTTACCACTGTTGTTAAAGCTCCTTGGCCAACTTTAAGTGCAGGCAGCATGACCTGTGTCTTCCCCAAAGGAGACCAAGAGAAAGAGTAACTGAGTGCAGAATAAAGGGCTCAAATCATCTCCTCTTGGGTTTTGCTGCCTGAGCTGAATATGCAGCTTCCCAGGTTGTTCTCTTGGAAATAATAATATAATGCAATGCAATATAATAGTCTCTCTTAGAATAATTAATATAATACACTGATTACAAGGAAAACATTTGTATCAATTTCCATTACCAAGTAGTCAGATTCTCTGTGCATGTGATGAGGTGTGGTAGAGCTTTTTGTGTTTTTTGTCTTCTGCAAGAAAAAGGGATGCACGTGGGAGTAGCATAAGGCTGGAAAGGGTCAGAAAAGGTGCAGATCCCATTTGCTCATCCTCATGTACCATAGTGAGGATGCAACAGTGCCTTTGCTGACATATCAGAATAGTGGCGTGTGTTTCCATTCTTTCCATGCCCCTATTAAATAATAATTAACATAGCATTACAAGAAACATCTCTCCAGGTGGGCATGTGGCACTAACCGTGCCTGTCTCTTCCCTTCTGAAATATTTATCTCTGGGAAAGAGCTGAGCATATTTTAACTTGTGTTGCTATAAACCTGCTATGATCCAGCGCTGTGACCCATATTGTCTTGCCATAAATTGCTTGGGTTTGCCTGTGTTTTCTTGAAAATTGCTAATTCAGTGCTCCAGCTGTATGTCCATCACCACCATCTACCTCTGAAACTACTATCAGCTTATTGTCCAACTTCAGTCCAATATGTCTCAAATGTCATTACAGGTTTTGTGAAAAGTGGCAAATGGATGAGGGAGTAGAGGCTTGGGGACCTCTGGGAAAATGAGGAAGAGGGCATACAGAATTTTAGGAAGCTTCCTTCAAATTAGGGTCACATATATGAGCATCTTGTACAGGTTTAGTGTTTTTGTTTAAGGAATTGCTCTTTTCTGTAAACAACCTCGCTTTCTCTGGGTTTCCAGTAGCATCAAGCCTGAACCGTGACTCCCAGGCACTGTAACAGCAGAACAGGCAGCTCTGGCAGAACCTAACAGAAATTTTCCCCTGCTGTTGCCTACATCCCTGCCAGCTGAAGGGGAAAAAAAATAAGTAGTTTGTATTTCTTTATGCCTTTGGTATTTTTCTTCAAAATGCTTGTGGGTGTTACTGCCCATTAATGTCAGGACCAGAAAACATTTGCTAGAGTCATGTTTAGTGCAGGCTGTTATCGTGCACAGTTTAGAGAGGCTGAAATTGCCAGCCTGGATCCCATCCAGGATTCATCCCTCTCTCTCCCTCTTCTGCCTGTTGATGCCTTTGGGAATGGGAAGCACCAGAGCTGGTCCCTCTACCCTCTTCCAACCATAGGTCTCACTCGCCTCTGGTCCTCAGAGGTTGGCCGTATCCTGTAGTCTCACAAGTGTCAGATCCTTCCTAAAGAGCCCATTAAGAACAGTATTTTTTCCTTTTTTTTTTTCTAGAGGAAAAAAAAAACAGATCCGCAAAGCTCTTGGCTTTTGAGATTATTTCCTGTGGCAAAACTCCCATCTCTTAATGACGTGCTGCAAGAAGAAGAATCTTTGTTGTCTGCGTTTGCCAGGCTTAGTTTTCCTTGCAAGTTCTCTTGGTCTTTAGTAAAGATGCTCATATGATTTATCTTTTAAATAACCATATATTCTTATATATTTATCATGCTTATGTTTATCATGCTATATTTATCTTACTCATCGTCTTTCCGAGGTGAGAAATCCCAGGCTTTGCTGCTCTCTCCTTCAACCCTTAACTTGAGGGCAGGACAACATTTGGCCTTGCTAGTGCTCTGAGCTAGGTCAGTCTTCAAGCATGTCCCAGTCCAAACTTGACCTCTGTCACTACTGCAGAGTGGTTGGATTTTAGGGATCATTTTTTAAGTGCTTTTTAAATGACAGTGATTTTACCTGTAGTCTTGGATCAGAAATGGGGTCAAAGATGAACAGAGTTATTCTGCAACCTGGAAACATCCTCTCCATCCCAAACCGGGCACGTGGCTGTTGGGACTGCATAGACTTTGGCTTGCAACAGCAAGGAGGAGGTTGTCATGCCAGGAACCAGCCACAACCCAGGTAGTGAAGATGCTGCAGCTCAGCCCAAGGGCCCTTTTGAGAAGATGCTGTGAGTAGGGCTCTGACATGGTACTAACTTCATGTACTGCCTTTCCTACAAAGCGGTGACCAACAGGAAGGGTGAGCTCCTGACCTGATGGAGCTAGGGGGGGAAAAAAAAGGGAAAAAAATCCTGAAAACAATAAAGAAGACATATTTAAGCTTGTTGAAAATACTCCCACACTGCCCCTTGGAGAACCTGTTGAGTAATGCACCCTTTAGAAAACATGGCTAGACTAAACTCAAAATTATCTTCTTTTAAAAGGCAACAAAGCAGGGAAGAAGATGAGTGTTTTCAGCCTCCTGCTGGCATTACAGAAGGGGGGGAAAAAAAAGGCAAGTAAATGAATTCATAAGGCAAAACACTGGGCACTGAACCAGAGGGCAGAGTTATGACAGTATTTATGCTTTGGGACAATATTGCGAAGCTGCGGTTCTGCACAGCAGCCTAAATTAGTAAATAGATATAAACCAAGCTAAACTTTAGGTCAAATACTAATCTGAGATCAATGCTGCGGGCCCAGTGGAGGAGTTTGGCTAACACTTGAATTGGTTGCATTGCTCTCTTCAAATAAGCGGTGTTCATAGTGCTTTTCTGATTTTCAAATGCATCTCCCAGGGCTGGGAGAGAAACCTTTTTAAAGAAATAAAGACTGTGGTGATAAGAAAGAGATGAGTCAGAACAGCTTCAGGCAGTCTATTCTGAATGGAAATGATGCAAACAAATGGAGAAAATGTTGAAAGTGTGAATGAAAATAGAGGTCCTAACTTTGATCAGTGTGTTTCAACAAACTGAGAAGTCCAAACATTTGAGCAATCTGTTCTCCAGATTCATTTTAAAAAAAAAAAGAGCAAGAATCTCTTCTGTGGCATTTCAAATTTGGAGAAAGCAAATAAACATAATGCAGAATGGAAGGAGTTTACATTCCTCCAGTTTCATACACAGGAGTTCAAAACTAGACCTTTTCTTATCATTAGTGGAAAAGGTGTAGGCACCTGTATGAAAGGTGGATTTGTGTTCCTTGCATCTAACTCTAAGTAATTTTTTTTCTCTCCTCTAGGTCCAAAGAGAGCTTAACCCACTAGCTCAGATGTCAGGACCTACAAGATTCATGAATGAAGGTAGGCAAGACAAATTCAATACGTTGTCACGCTGTCTTCTCGTGAATGATTAATGTCTCATGAAACTTGTATTCTGGTGGAAAAATGCTTGGAGAACAAGAGGAGAAATATTCTAAGGAGGCAATATCTTAGCCCACAGTATCTGTAAGTTCTAGTTAATTCCTTCAAAACCGTTTTATCCTTAGGTCTCCTTAAATAAGAGCCATGTGCAGTATCATTGAGAAGTCATTCTGTGATGTTGTGTTGTTTTGTATTTGTATTTGGGAGGAACAGAAGAGATTAAAAATCATAGTGAGCATTTGCGAGCATCTTATGCGCTTTTTACACTGCACTTCTGCTACACTTTGGAAAAAATCTGCTCACTCGAGTCCTAGAAGCTTGTTTTAGTGATGGATGTTGGGTTGTCACTGTAATCAATTGCCACGAGGAGATGGAGCTTTAAGGAAAATACCAGATATCACGAAATCCATGATAAAAAGGGTGAGAACTGACCACATTGGGCCGTCTGTTGCCAGAGCAGTCTGAATCTGCTCTTGCAAATTGTTCAGATAAACCTGATATGCCATTATCAGAAGATGGAAAAGGAGCCAAGCGTGTGGGATGATTAGTATGAATCTTTATTATCTGCGGGCTCTATGTGGTTACTATTTATATTGTGCGTTTCTCCCCAGCAAATCAAATAAATCTCCAAAATGCCGGTAACTATTTTTACTTAAGGCACAAGACAGATCCCTTTTGTATGTTGGGAGGATTCTGATAGAAGAGGTTCTTGCTCTGATGGGTTGCCAAAGCCCAATCCACACACAGGCAACTCGGCCGTGCTGCTTTTTGCAGCCTTTTTGTGGGGATGGTGACGTGCGTGGAGGTTTACAAGTGTCAAGAGCAAAATGTATAGAGTGATTTTGTGAATATTCCTTACCTGGGTAGGTAAAGTTTTTTCCTGTGTCCTTTTCCTGTCTTAGTATCACTGGTGCCAAATGAATTGTGTAGTGCCATAAAGAAATTGACTGGCTCTATTTGCATTTGGTATTTGTGGTACTGAAATATTTGAAGTGTGGTAGGTATCTTTCCCCATGCAGAGGAAGGCATAATGCTAGAAAAACTTAGGGCATCACACACAAAGAGAAAACCTCAGGGATTTGTGCAGGAAGGGATTTTCCTCTGAAGTGTTATGCACCATCAAATCTGCCTTTGTTTATTTTCCATATAAATGCATACTTCGTTGTCCCCTGTGAAAGGGAAATGTCCTGATGACACCATTTCGTAGATGCATATGTCTGACTTGTGAGGTAAATAACTTGTGAGTTTGGCAGGTAGATTATGCTTTGTGCTTAATTGGTATTAAACATGAGGTTAAAATAGGCCACCTCTTAAGCATTTGGTTAAAAAGAGGGGGTTTTTTGACCGATGCTGCAAGTGTCTGTACATCTACAGAGGATGCAGACCTCTGAAGACCACGGTGTCAACACGGTGTTCTTGCAGTTGACATTTTAGACTGGCCAAATGAGTTGGGTACAAAATATTCGGCCAAAGAAACAGGATAGAAATGATGCTTTTGCTGTCAGTTTTAGCATTGACCTTACTGCCTTTTCCCCTGTAGCTGAGCATCTTTCTTGGGTATCACCAGCAGCAGTGGTGAGACCTGTGTGTAGGCAACTTCGCAGCTGGCACTGGGGATTATCCCTCCCTTCTCCTCGAGCTCCTTCATGCACTTGGCTGTGCCATCAGTTATGGACTGATGGTTGCCCAGTTTATAAAACCATTTTCCTGCTCGTTAGCAGCAAGGCTGAGGGTGCTGCTGCTGCTCTCGTGTGAGTGATGCACAAGGCAGGAGAGAGCAGCGGCCCCGAGGCTGCTTTCCCTGCAGCTCGTGCTGCAAATTGCTCTTCCTTTCCTAGTGGATTAATCGCTGCAAAGCGCGAGTTTAGCGTTCCTTCAGGAAATGCATCAGTCAGCAAATCCTGCCCTGATTTGTCACATTATTCGATGGATTTTTAGTATACGTTTAGCCAGCTTTAGCATTAATTAAACCACAAAAAAAAAAAAAAAAATTAAAGAAACTACATGCAGAGCTCTGTTGGTGAGCAACAATAGTAATAACTAACGTATTGAGACTGAAATATGATTTATATATATCTAGTTCAAAGAAAAATAAAACAACTTTTCCTGGAAAATTCAGAAGAATTCTGTGTCAGTCTCAAATTCAAACTGGTAAAGTTGAAGTATTTAATAATACTTAATACTTAAAATATTATCTTTTTTAAAAAGTGGGAAATGGAAAATTCCTGTAATTCCTCAAAATCCAGAACGATGCATTTAAAATACCTTCTATCTTGAAATTACATTCCAAAACAAAATTTTCCATCTAGGTCTAACATTTCAAATTGCCATTTTAAACAATAAAGGTTGTTTTAATAAGCATTCTTCCTTAATTTTCCCATAAAAAGCTAAAAATGTTCTACTTTTCAGCATTATTAGAAGTGATCATGACATTCCTTATTAAAATACATGGACTAGCATCTTTAAAGGAAGTTACCTTGTAGAAGGATAATCTTGTTAGGTTCTACTCACTCATTTTTAAGTATTGCTTTGCAGAAACGCATCATACTCTTCACGTGCATTTCAGTCAGAGTAATTGCAGTAACTCAGTAACAGCTGAGTGAATTTAATCAAACACGACTTATTTTGTAGAACTTGAAGAGGCTTCTATCAGTTCAATAATTATTTTGGCTTATGCTCAAAAAGACTATTTATTCTTTTATTTTGTGTTTCCTGAAGTGTTGAGGATACTCGGGAGTTCAAGACAGAATTCCTTTCTACCTCTTCCAACCTTTTCCACCAATTCAACGTAGTGTCCACATAAGCCTAAATTTTCAAGAAAGATTTCAAAGTTTTAGTTCTTGCTGAACCTGCCTGCTTACAGAAATGAATAGTGAATCTGTAATATTTACTTTTTTTAATGTTTTGGGAGAACAGGGTCATCAACAACGTTATTTCACTGAGCCTTTTGTTATGGCCTTTTAGGATGTGATTTTCATCTATCATTGGCTAAATCTGCTTTCTCCCTGGGTGGAAGGTGGACACCATAGAGCTCCGGACTGGAAGCAGAACCGGGCCAGCCCGGAGCTCTTCGGAGCACCCAACCTCTGCCCAGCCCCATCTGTCTCTGCAGCAGGTACGGGCCGGTAGTTCAGCATTTCTCATCTTCCCTTCATCCCCCTTAAATTTGGGGTCCAAATGTGTTTACACCGGTGTGGAGAACAGGCACTTTTACAGCAATGCAGGATCTAACTGGACAATATTAGAATTAATTACCAGAAAGCTTTTTTCTTCAGTTTGATTCATATTAGGATCTGGTACTCTGCAGGGGCAAAGTTATCAATCTGTCAGGAGGAAAACATATAGCCCGGCCATAAATTGTGGTGTTGAGCTCAAGGCAGCCAGTGCTGGAACAAGGTTTACACTACCATAATTCAGAGCTGCTTAAATTTTTTACAGAAAAAAGAACTATAGAGGAATACTTTACGGAATTTTGAAGTACAATATCTGCTAAACATAATTTCTACTTCTGTTTTGTGAAGCAGATCTTAGCAATAAAATACATTTAGTGTTTGGCATTCTGAATGCACATTATCATTTTTTTTTCTTTTTTTGTCTTGAGTACTGTTTTCCTATTCTTACACAAGCCCTGAGATTCATTTTCCTCTGAGCATTTTCGCTGTGGACAAACAGCAGAGAGCAAAATGGAACGGCCACTGAGAGTTTGCTTGGGGTTTAACAAGTTTACCAGAAGAACTACCTTAAGGATTACTTGGTATTATGCTTTAATTTTAGCCAACAGAAAACAGGACAGCAGACTGAGATTTAACTGCAGAAGATGAGAAAAAGCCTCTATTAATTTTGTCTCAAGAAATCAATGATCAGAGTTTCCATCTTTTTTAGGGGCATCTTTATTCTTTATCTCCCTGTCGGGCTTGAGAAATAAACTCCCCGAATACTCTGTCATATGATTTACAGGTTGTTGATTTGAGCCGCGGGGACAGTAAGTCAATAGTCCCTCTTGGAGAATCCTGCTGAGAGCTGGGCCTGTCTGACGTGAGTCATGCGAGTGGGGTCGGTCTGCTGCGGGGAGCCGCAGCCTCCGCCTTGGGCAAACACCCAAGGGGGGAGAATTTTCCTTGTTTTCTCGAGCCACGGCATGGAAATACGTGAAGGCTATGGGGGGAAGTCTGGAGAACCAACAAGGGCATGAGAGTATGAGACTTTGGTTCATTTTTTGATAGAAGAAGATGCAGAATCTCCTGTCCTTCTTTGGCTTGGTTGGCTCTAGAGCCAAGTATAGCACATTCTTTCCTGAGTAAAATCCTGTTGTGTTTTTTCCACACAATTTGTTTGAATTCATAGGAAAGACATTATCTCCTGAAATGTAGAGCCGTGGGAAATCTAAATCAAGTCAGGAGGTGTATTGTAACACTTTTAAATACACAGCCTTAGGCTTCTTTGGTGTTTTGGTACCCAACCTGAAATGTTTTCGATGAAGAGAGAAGCTGTGTCCTTCCTGAGAATATATTTAAATTGGTAGACCATGAGTTGGTGACTCAAGTATCTCAAGTGATTTCTGAAGATGTAGAGTGTTTTCTCCTACTTTTTTTTTTCTTCTCTCTCCCCTTAAGAAGGTTTTGGGACTCTAAAGGGCTTTGGTGGAAGAAACTGAGCAAGAACAGCTTATTCTCTCTAGTTGACTTATACAAGAGGTTTTCTTGTACAGAAGAATCACGTACAGGTTTCTAAAGGTAACCTGGTTACTGTGGGCTTTAAAGAGGTTTTTTATTTTTTATTTTAAATTATGTGGGCTTAAAAAAATGGACATTGAGCAAGCTAGGACTACCAGCAATATTGACTTCTCTCTGTGGGAAAAACATCAACACAAGATTTTTTTTTTTTTTTTTTTTTTTTTTTTTGCTTAAAAATTCTGGATGTGAGCTGTCAAAATTTAGCTCCACTTTGGAAGGCAGCGATACGTGAGGGGGGTTAACACAGAGCTCACCAGCCCGTGTCACTGGCAGCACTAGCTGCACTGTGTGTTTTATTTCTTGCCGAAGACTGTGAATACTTTTGAGGAAGCTATTCCTCATTCCAGGAGGAAGGTCTCAATAATAAACCCTAACCAAGCAAGTTGCCAGTGTGAGTGAAATCTTGAGTGTGTCAGATAAAAAAATGAAGCATTGGTGCCCAGGGGGAGGTATCAGGGCCCCAGCTAAGACAGGATAACTGTTCGCGTGCCAAGAATGCAGTGCTGGTTTACATACGATAATAAAATCATGTGATCCCTTTTTGGGGAAAAAAAAAAAAGAGAAAATAAAAGAAATAATAGGCCTTAAACTTTGCATGTGAAATTTGTTAGGAGTTAAAATAGTCCTTTTCTGAGGAGACCTGAAGTCTAATCTGTTTCTGCTGTGTTGCTGGCTGGAGGGATTGGAGCTGAGCAGAGTTCTGCACAGCCCCTCTGGCCCTGAAGACTGTGGTCATTACCCAAAATATCCTCAGCAAGTGCTTGCTTATTCCGAAAAAGTTTCTTGCACAGAAATAATGAACAGGTGGGATGCCCCCATTTAAAAGACATAATCCTGTTGAAATCCTGGGCTTACCTTTGTTGTGCTGCTGCAGCACGGATCTGAACAGTCAGCTCTGCATGCCAGCGTGATAGATGATCATCATCAGCTGCTTCTTTCTATTGTGTTTTATAGTGTGCAATATAGTAAATACCATTTTCAAATGATTTGTGTAGCCCCATGCCTAGCCTATAATTACAGGCCTGATCCGATTGTGCTTTCAGGCGATTGACTACCTTTCCTAGCAAATAAATTGGGATAAACAAAGATGGAAAAAGTACTCTTAATCTCCCAAAAGGCTTTAAAAAGTTTGATGGGATGGCTGGGATTCGAAGAGTGGCTTTAGGAGAGCTGCACTGGCTGTAACCAGCTGAGTCTGCTGGGTTTGTGGTTGTGTGATGCTGAGAGTAGGTGCAGCTGCCCTAGATCAAGAGCTGGGATGGCTCTTGGGACACTTTGTTCGGGATTGCAGCCCCCGATTAATCTCCAGGCTTTGATATCAGTGAGCTAGCAAAGAGTTTGATCCCTCGTAATCAATGAGCCCTTGGCAGCTCGCGAGGTGAGCAGTGAGCCAGACGGGTCTTCGTGCTCTCGTTTATTTACTGTTTGCTGAGGGGAACGTTTTCATCAATGACCTCATCACGCTTCTGATGTCCCCAATGGCTTGCGACCGGCCTCCCCGGAGCTTCTAGCCTTCTAGTAGTGGCTTCAGCCATCAAACAAGGCAAAGAGACGGTAGGTTTGAGTAATTCAAGCAGCGTGAAAGTAAGGTCCACGTAAGAACAACCTTTTAGCTTCAGATTTTGGGTGCAAATTTTAGATGCAGAAAAGTTTCCTCCCCTTTTTTGTCTTTCTCCTCATCTTTTTCATTGACAATTAACTGCTCTCCAGCATTTTCTACATATTCATGTTGAGTTGAGCCTTCTCTCAAGAAACACCACCATCCTGGTCTGCAGAAAATGTGACACCTTAAGCATTACTTAACCAAGGTCTTCATTGCGCATTGGAGTGCTACTCCAAGTGCTTCATTTTGATCCATGCACTGACTGGTGACCCTTAGTCCCCACTGGGAGTCCTGACCAGCCGTTGTCTTCCCCAGTTGGCTTTTGAGACTCCAACGTTGCTGACAGATGGGTAAAATCCCAGTAGCCACGTGATTCCCTAGGGAAAACACTGAAGTGCTGAAGTTACTCAAGGAAGTGTTGCCTTTTTCTTGTGCTTGTGGCTCTCCCTCGGCGGCAGCTCTTTGTATTTTGCAATGTATTTTATGTTTGAGCCATGAGATAGTTTATTGGCATTTCTTGAAATCACAGCTCCCAGGTTAGGGGGATTTTTCTAGTGACTGTAATGGAGGAAAGACAAACGATGCCTGGGTAGAGTCGTCCTCATTATCGTATGAGGTAATTCAGGGGTGAAATGAGTCAGAAGACCCGATTTTCATTCCGGCTCTTTTCAAACAAAACAAATGCCACTTTTCTTTCCTCCACTTGCTCTCCTCATCTCTGGGGTCTGTCTGGGTGAAAGGTTTCCCAGTGCAGGCTGCTTGGGAATAACCAATGCAGCGATCGCAGCAGGAGTAGTAGCTTTTAACTCATGCCCTCCGTTCACCTCTCTTTTAATATTCCCCCTCTCTATACTAGGAATATTTCTGCTTTGTACTACCGGGAAATCAAATGTCAACTGATTAAGGGTCCAAATGTGTTTTGGGAACATTTTGTTTGATACAATGTATTTTGGGGAAAGATCTCTATCTCAGGATGGCCCTCTGCTAGAGGATCTGCATTCTCGCTGTAGTTTTGTGACAACAAAACTCCATAAAGCGGATTTAGAGGGTTCGCTTGGAGGAAGAACGGGTAGTGTTATCTGCATTGGATGACAGACTGTTTGCTTTGCTGGGAGACCGATTGGTTCTTTCAGAATGATCTTAATATTCTTAATTATCTGGCTCCTGGACTGCTGCTTTAATCTCTTTTTTTCCCTGCATCTCAAAAATGAATATAAGAGGAAATTTAAATGATAGGAGGAAATCATTTCATAGCAACTGCAATCAAACCATGGCTTGAAACTTTGAGCTGTTTTCAAATTTCAGATGGGGGAGCTGGGAACCACGTGAGTCAATTCAATACATGAATGGAAGAAGATTGAGGACCAGAAGAACAGTTTTAACATTGGCTTTAATTACACGTTTTCCTCTGAAAGGAAGGAAATGTGTAATATCTCCTCTGAACGAATGGAAGGAGGAACTGTTACCTGTGAGCTCTTCACCAAGGAACTTCCCACCTCTGGAGAGCGTTTTGAATAATATGTGCCTTATGCTCATGTGCAGGAGGTGCTTTGCTTGACCCAATGCTTGAGCATTTAAGCAGTTTTATTTCCATGGTCCATACTTTTTTTGCATTTCAGTATGTGAGGGTGGAGGACAGTGTTGCACATACTCAGTAAGAACAGCTGGCTGGATCTGGAACGTACTCAGAACTTGCCTTTTCTGACAAATTGCAGAATATTGCCATCTAACAAAACCTTTCCAACAGATGTAATTAGAGAAGCTTATCATTTCTTATCCATTAGTGAAAATTCCAGCATACTGAGTCACTTTCCTTGAGAAGCAATGAGTCGTCCATTATATCGTCCCCTGTACGTTGTGTAAAGAGTTTTCTTTGTAAGAAGGATGCAAACAGGTCTATCACCTGAATCCTCAGGGAATTGTATCATCTTTCAGAGCGCCCAAAAGTTTTATATCTGCAAGAAGATGCAAAATACCAGTTGTTTCATGGGTGTAGGTGGCTACTGCAGTGTTATTTGCGCCCAGGGATGTGTTACTCTGTCTCTCTTTACAGCTAAATCATCTCCTGGACCTGGTTCTTTGCATGGAGCTGCTGAAGTGCTGCCCTGGGACTGCAGCAGTAACTGCTGAGCCGTGTTTCAGAGTCTGAATGCACTTTGGAGCCTTCCAGAACAATTTGTTCCTTGATTTATAAAGGTCAACCGGTGTCTGGATAGATCAAAATTTGACTTGTTTTCAATAAGGATCTGGCCAAGTCAATCAATGTACTGCCACCTTACGGGCTTCGGTCCCCAGAGTCCTTGGATCTGCTTTCTCTCGCCGCCCTCCTGCATGCGACAGCAGTTATGATATGTACCAGGGCTTGTCTTTCTACGTAGCAGTATAAGACACGTGTTTATCCTGGAGTACCGGGAAGGTTAGATTCATCTGCAGATGTGAGAGCTGTTTGTATTCACCAGCTTCGTTAAGGGTGGCTAGAATATCCTGCGGCTTAATACAGGTGTATTATTGGTTAAAGTGCAAGTCAAGGCTATTATAAACCACTTACTGAGTATTTCTTCTCTTCCAAATCTCATTCTAAGCATTTTCCCCTCTCTTTTTAGCTCTTAAGTGCTGTCATCCTCTGTTAATATCTTTACAACAGAGGAAATTCATCATCTGGTCATACAATGCCAACTTCTTTATTAAGACCAAAGAAAGTCATAAGACTCCAGAAAATCCATATCTATATGTTTCTATATGTGTCTATATGTTATTTGAGCTGTTTTCCTTGATTCTTCCAGGAATGCGTAAGAACTGATTCCTCTGAATTCAAGAAAGACAAGAAAGAGTATGAAATCATAAATAATATTAGTCAATGGCCAATACAGAGAATGACACGGTGTTACGTGGGTTTCTTATGCTTTAGAATACTGAAGAATATAAGAATACTTCAGAGTATTGTTATACTCTGAATGCAATCTCCCAAGCATCTCCTTACTTTTTTCTTACCTTTTAATTGCTTGCTGATATGGTTCTCTGTGGTGAAAGGCTGTTACACTGGAGAGAGGAATGGAAGGAAGACTTCATTATTAAGTAAATAGTTTAGGGAAATTCCAGCTAACCAGTGGACAAGTGTTACTGACGCATTTGGGCTGTGCTCACCAGCTCAATGGAGTTGGTGTAGCCAGATTGGAGCTGATCACCAAATTCATAGGGAAAAAAAAAATTGGTTAAATTAAATACTTTAAATTAAAAACTTTTCATCTCAGAATTGTGGGCTCGTTTCAGAATACCTCAAATACATCCATGTAGCTGAACCTTTCTTATGGCAGACTGCCATCATAGCTGCAAGGACTTGGCATTTGGGAAACTTGGTTTTGTGGAAAAGCTGCCAAACCGCGGTTGTTAATGGAACGTGATTAAAATAATAATTAAAAGAAGGAGCCTAACTTCAGTATGTCAAATTGAGGAGTCTGGGATGCACTGCATGTAGAGTGGGTTTTTTTAGAGAATTGAGATCTCTTATGCAATTTTACCCTGTATTTCTTCTGGGTACCTTTTGAAAAGCTTCATCTTGCAGTTTAAAATGATAATGTTTAGTCTCCTGTGTCTCAAAGGTGCTTTTAGAAAAAGTAATCTTCAACCTTGAGGGCTGTAGCCCTTCAAATTTGTCCCTATTTCCAGTTCTTTACAAAACAGCATAGTTTAATAAATGCCCCTCGTCAGGGAAGGGCACAGGGTGGGTTGATGGGAGATGCTGCTGGGGAAACATAAGGATTCGTGGCGTGGCACTGCCTTGGGGATGGGAAATAGGAGACCTGGTATCTCTCTGTTGCCTTTTTCCTTAGTAAATCCCTGGCTGGTCACGATTTCATTGACTTGCACATTTATCTGGACTGTTGGGCCTACCAGCTGATTTGGCATCATCCTTCCTTTAAAAAATAGCTATTTGAATACTTGGTATTAAGTGACCTGTGTAATACTGATGGGAGAAAATTCATTTCTCTGTTTTAGGCCTAGAGCATTTATCAAGGGAATATGCCCTGTAAGCCAGGAAGATTCTCCTCTGAGTAAGCCGGATATTAATGGCTGCAGTATTTAACTCGACGTTTTGTATATGTCTGTTTCTTTTTTTTTTTTTTTTTTTTTTTTTTTTTTTTTTTTTTTTTTTGTTTTTTTTTTTTTTTTTTTTTTTTTTTTTTTTTTTTTTTTTTTTTTTTTTTAAGAGCCCCATTTCAATCAGTTATCTAAAAGGTCATGTTTAATGTCACATCAAAACTCTTCCTGTGAGATTTATTTCTCTGCTGGTGTTGGTAATGTTAAGCAAATAGCTGGGGTTCTGGTCACTGTCTTCAGTTCATTCTCTGTTTAAACATTACATTCAAGCATATTGAGATGTTAAATCTCCTTTGACAGGTTTTACATTTTTAGGGTCCAGTCTGGTTCCTTTTACACTAAGAATCACATCGATCTGAAGGAGCTTTAGTCCTAGGTGTGAACAGCACATGCTTAAAACTACTGCATTTGTAGGCATAGAAATTTGAGCCTGGTGGTGAGATTTCTCACAGAATCATTGGTGAATCAATCATTCGGCTATTTCCAATTTTCATTAAAAAATAGTGATTAAGTCTTTGAAATCTGGACCTAATAGACCTCTTTGCTTGGCTCTTCCTCCCCTAGAGCCCAGAGCAAACTTTATTTTCACGTTGAGTAACGCTTCTAGCTTCAAATTGGAGTACAGGCAAATATCAAGTAGTAATTGATATGTCAACAACTGCAACCTTTTAAATAATAAAGAATGGTATTTCTCATTCTCAGCGAAGCAGCTTGTGTGAATCAGGTAGCTCAAGGAAATGGAAATGCAAACTAAAAATCAGAGTTCTCACGCCGGTTTGTTAAGCAGCGAAATCAGGCAAAGAAGGTAAAAAAAAAAAAGGAGTTCTTAAAACACAGAAAATGTAGATCAAGGAGAATTAAGACAAAGATGACACAAATAAGATAGCTTCTGCATTAAACTTCTGTTTAGTTTTCTGAGGAGTAGAAAAGATCATCAAGTCAGATAAATTGCAAGCAAATGCTAGCTAAAATAGCTGGAGAAGTAGCTCATAGAGCACACTAAGATTGCTAGTAAATATATATTTTTTCAAAGACATTCAACCCAAGAAACATGTTGGTATTATGTTTATAGATTAGCTGATTGATAATTATGTGATTCATGAACAAGATTAGATGACTGAGCAGAAGTAGCATTAAAAGAAGATAAAGATGCGATAAAGCAGAAATTATTTTAGTCCGTTTGCTAGGAGGGTTCCTACATCAGCCTTTTTATAAGGGGCTGTTAGTGCCATTGCCTCAAATTGAGGTCTCAGTGCAAGAGACGTTAGAAGAAAATTGTCAAAATGAGTAGCAGCAAATTGTCAGGTCCTGATGGGGTTAACTGGAAACTTTGAGAAACTGCAGTAAGAATTTGCCGAGGTATTAACTGTGCCATGAAACTCCATGTTTTAATCAACCTTTGTCCATAAAAAAAAAAAAAAAATGCCTTAGATGGTTTGTGCTTAGCTTTCCAAACATCTGGAATAATGCTGATTTTCCAGAGAAATCTGCTTGAAAATACACGGAAAGCTGTTTGGCTGCTTGTTGCTAGAGGTGCTCCCGACCCGCCTCCCATCCCGAGGGCTGCCTGGCGTTTCCCATGTGGAGATCCAGCTTTCACGAGCAAAAACCTGGAAAACCTTTAACCCAGGGGTCTGAAATGTCCCTGGATGGGTGTCTGCCTGAGGCTGAATGTTCGGATCGTCGGGAACATTGAGGCAAAATACGCTATATTGCCCTTATTCAAAGACACCATGGCAAATGTGCAGGCTTTTTGTTGAGGAGCAGCAGTCCAGGAGGGAGGTTTGTTGTGGAGCTGGTTCTAGGACGTTTCCTCGTGGAGTATATTGAGATAGAAGAGAAGACACAATAAAAAATATATATATATAAAAATAATGCGTGAGGGATCTGCATTAAGAGTGCTGGGACTGCTTTAATGTATTATTTTACATTTGTGAAGTTATTTACTTTACAGCTGATAGATAAAAAATTTAAGACCTTTAAAAAAAAAAAAAAAAAAAGTACTTTCATGCAAAGGTGAAGAAAACAGCCTGTTCTGGGGTTTTGGTTCAAAATATGCAGTACAAAACCCACAAGCAAAACAGTAAAAGTCTGCTGGCAGGTGAATTGCTGCGATGTGACCCCAGAGTCATCGCGTCATTAAACTCGGTTGAATTTTCATCTTCTGAAATTGTTCTTTCTGTTTGTGAAGGGGCTGCCTCATAAAGCAGGAGCTGCCTGTCTCATTAAAAGGCCTGTGTGTTTGGCAGTGCTGTTTTGGGGCAGAATAGGCTGTTTTCAGGGTTTGGAGATCAAAGCATGGGGCTGTTGCCTCAAGGAAGTGTGCAGAGCAAGGGCACATCTCCCAGCAGGATTTCCGAGGGCAAAATACCAGGGTTATCCCCAAAACGAGCTGCTGCCGTTCTGCAAGGAAGGTTGTTTGGGGAGGTTAGCTCGCTTGCACCAAATAACCCTTCTCCTTCCTAAGCTCTCAGGCTTAACAAAAGCACCGCTCAGCTGCCCTCGCCTGACCGCCAATGTACAGAAAATGCCCATTTTGTGGCAATAAATGACAGTAACCTTTATTCTCAACAAACAGCTCGTCCAGAGGGAAGACGCTGTGCTATCTCTGCAGTTCTTCACCCTTCATCAGGTGGCTGCTCCCTTCTGTCTGCTCCTTTACGTGATAGGGTCCAGCCAAAGTGCTTGACCTAAGGGCCCTCAATCAGGTGATGGACATGGAAGGGAGCTCCCTGTTTTGCAAGAGCCTTTTTTCCCTTTCAAAATGATGCTAAATAGCAAATAATTTGGAAGATTGTGAAGGAATAGCTCTTTCCAGGGCGTATGATGTTGATTTATCTCCCCTTGAGAGTTTTATCATGCATTTACCATATGGCAATTGGATGGGAAGACAATGCTTTTACTTTTTCTTCATGGTTTCATGTTTTATTGCTTCCAGGTGAAGCATATTCTGTACTCAGAATTAAGGCAGCTTCACAGACAGAAATAAAGGGTCAGAGGTAATACATAACTTGGTCATCTAAGACACATGTCAGGTATGAAACTTTGGTATATTTCTGCCATACCATTAACTTTAATATGCAAGTTGACAGGTGAATAGGCGAACCTCTAAGTAAGTATTTGTAAGACAGGCATCTCGGAGGACTTTATTGAAGAGCGTTATTGCATCGTTGTGTTGAGACCACCAACAATTTTCCTACAAAATTTTGTCCTGGCATAGCAAAATCTCAGTGTTTTCTGCAGAGGGATTGAGTCTCCCATGTACAGCACTATATGTGTGTCTTACATCACCTTCAACAATATCTTACTTTTGGGTTGGTTAAACTCTATATCACTTGAAATAAATAAAACCACCTTAAACTCCTACTGATGCACATGAAAATTGTAATTAGCCTGTTAAACTTCTACTCTTGGTAATCAGGATCCTGCCTGAATGTTTTCAGTAAATACATAAACTACTATTTTTTTTCTTGCTTTATTAATTTGTGTGTATTAAATATTAATTGCTTCTGCCATCCATTAGTATTTCCAGGATTCTGGACTGCAGAAGATGCCTCATGTTAATAGCTACTTCTATCCTCCTGTTCAGGGTGCTGGAAATGCCTGGAGACGGCCCACACTCAATCTGACAGATGGAGTTCATGAAGCTAATTAACAGAAGATATTTGATTGAAATCAAGACCCATTTAGGAGGAAGCTTTGCACAGATGGAATAGCTGGAATTTTCATGGTCTAAGACTGCTGGACCTTCTAATTATGTTTAATTTTGCTCTAAACATAGTTAATGTGTAAGTACCCAACGTGTTGCTTTTATAATTAGGGCGTGATGATAAGTGCGTGTTCCTGAAGTGCCAACACGACGAGGCTAATGTTGCACGGGCTGAGCTGCTCGCTGTGCTTGCAGAGGTTAATACTGTGCGTAGAAGAGGCTTGGAACAGTTGAGAAAAAGAGAACAGAAGAGGCTTGCAACTCGCTGCCTTCTGTTTTCTGTAAGCTTTACAGACTGCGAAGGCATTTTCCTTAATATGTTTGGCCATTTTGGGAAATGGAGATGGTCTTTTTCCAGCCTGTGGACATGCTCTTCGACCTCCTTCAGCAAAACCAATATTTACAAGTGCAAAATAAATGCATTGCATGTGACATGCTACACTTTTATATGTAGGCATGAACTGATGGGTTCTCACTTCTCTTAAGGTCCTGAACCTGCATCAGGATACTCATCTGTCTGGGAGGCAGTAACAACTTGAAAATTGTCCTGAAAACGTGCAACCAGCATAGCACAATGTCATGCTTTTGGTACCCACTGGAGCAGCCTTGTGGATGGGGCAGGTTTTCCTCCCTTCTTTTTGTTCCCTTTATAGATATTATTCCTCAAATAGAATAAAGCAGGTTTCGTGTCCCTCGTCTTCAGCTGGAGATGTGGCAGAAGGCAGCTGCCTGCAAGGGGGTTGCTGTAAGCTGGGATTTTGCAGGTCTAAAGCAAAACCTTCCTTGCTAATAAACCATTTCACTGCCACGTGTCTCCACAGTGTTGTAAATACAGAGCACTTCTCTGCAGCTTAGCTTGCTGTCTGAGTTCCAGTAACAGCCCACCATAAGGAGAAAGTAATGAATACATGTGAGTCAGCTCCGCTGGTGAAGAAATACAGGTTTGCAAGACCCTGCTGTAAATTTAGGAAGTTCTTTCTCCTCTTTTCTGCCAAATTACCAGGAAGAAATTAGGAGAGGCTGCAAACAGAGCTGTTTTCTGGATAGTGGGGTGGAATTTCTAAAAATTGAGGGCCCTTCTGTCTGCAGAAACTTCTGCATGTTTGTAGATTTTAATAACAGGAGATGAGAGCACTCGCCGTCCTTGGAGCACTGCAGCTATCCAAATGGCCTCCAGCTGTATGGGGGCCAGCACACAAAAGTGCTTCCACTGAGATTGCAACGAAAATATGTTGCTCTTACCGAGGCAGTTCTCAAGTGCAAGTATTTTATGAGTGCTGGTCTTGTGAAATGTATGTCTGGATGCAGCGGTGCAGTTGCAGCTTGCAAGCATCCCTCTTGGTCTATGTTTCTGCGTGCTACCCATGGAGAAAGCACTGATGGCATTGCCAGTTGCTGCAGGTATTTATGCCAGCTCACTCATATTAGTCCTGCCTCTATAGGAAGGAGAACTGAGGCCACCATCTATTGCACAGAGGCCATGCAGTACCCGTTATCAGAAGCCCTTTTTGTTTGCTACCAGCTGTAACTTAATTCAAGCCATGGTTTAAGAGATATGGCCCTTCATTTAATTTCCAACTCTATCTCCAAAACAGATCTATTTGCCAGATAAGAAATATAGGCAATCCTTTACAAATAGATCTGCAGATTATCTCTACAACAAATAGATTTACAGATAGTTCTTGTCTGTGTACCCTAGGAAGGATTTTTTTCTAAAAATAATGAATTTCTAAAAGTAATGATTTTTTTTAAATAATGTTGCCACCCGTGGTAGATTATATAAAGGAAGGCCAAGATGAAGAAAAGAGAGTGCATTAGTTAATTGTAATTTAATCTTTGCATATGGAGAAGAGCAGAAAGATGCCTTGACGGTGTCTGGATCATGATAAGAAGGGAAAAAGGAAGCACTGCTCTTGTATGAGTGTGCCTTAATGCACTAGGTATAAAGTTGCTGGAGGACGTGTTGTGATGACAGCGAAGACATGGGACTTTTTGGAGGTGTTGGGTGACCAGCAGGTGCGACATTTCTCATTGAAGCAGTTCTTCAGCTCTCACACTGTCTCAATGGCATCTCACCGTTGTCTTTGGACTCATCTCAATTGAAGCTTTTAATTATGCCTCTGAGAGAGGTGCTGGGCGTTGACCTGGGTGAAAGCTGCCTGCACTGAAATAAGCAGTAAAATGATATAAGTGCTGAACGGGATGGGTGCTGTTGATGATGCCCAGTTTTGTGTTAAATTTTTCTGTTTCTAGTGACTGCCAGGTGTTCAGCTGCTTTAAACCCTCCCTTATATTAAATATGGTTTGTTCTGGTATAAGGGTGTTCTTCCTGCAGAGGAGAGGGTGGCAGTGTGTGTGTGCATGCTTCTTCCTGCTGCATGGAAGGACGTAAGGCACTTTTTGCCGTCGAGAGGCAGCCTTCTCTTAATGTCAATATTTAACCTGGTTTAGCCATCTAACTGCATCTCGATATTCCTGGAGAAACCTGTGTGGTTTTCAAATGCTGGAGCTCATGAAATTCACCACTCTGTAAATCCTCAAAAAAAAAAAAAAAAAAAAAGTTTCATCAAAACCAAAATTTTCAGATACGGGGCAGTTCCAACAAGA
>JAWLRI010000158.1:607799-730917 GCA_034781795.1 Crypturellus tataupa
TCTCTCTGCCCTCCTTGCGTTGTTATTACCAAAGTGGCACAAAGAGAGAGGACAGTATGAATGCAACACCAGATACTTCTGGTATGAAGGACCAGTGCTAGGTTGTATGTAGAGCTTCATTCTTCTGAAGGTCTTGATTTTCTTCCTGTTTGACTGCATGCCTTGTATTCCTTCTTCACTATTGTGCAAGTCTTGATTCTAATAAGCACCCCCCTATTCTCACTGGCGACCATGTTCCAAAACAATTTTCACTTTTTCTTTTTTTATAGCTGTTCTTTCCCCTTTTTGCACCTTTTAGAAGCCAACAGCAGCTTCTTGAGGTGTCACTGCCAACCTCAATAGCAGGTATTACTGTTACGAGCATTGCAGTGTATCAGTACTGCTCTTACGGGATTTCTGCACCTATATAAGTGCCGTTGAGGCAGTGTTTTTTTCTGGTGCATCTTTGCATTGTTTCCAATTCCCTTAATTAATTTGGAGAAATGCTTTCAAAAGAGCCCGAGGTACCTGAGGGCATAGTCAGGTTTTCAGGGCACCTTGGGACATCCTGGAGTGCAGAGAGCTGCTCTGTGACCTGGGGACCCAGGAATTGCTCCTGTGTTGGTCCCAAGTCACCTGGGCTCCTGGGTTAAGATTAACTAACTAATTTGACTTGGATTTGTCTTATAGGGGCTTATTGGGGCCCATTTCTTGTAACCACTTACAATGCAGGCATTTTCGTCTGCCCTGATTTAAATTTTTTTTTAATTACCTTTTGTTGCTTTTGCTTAACAAGGGAACAGAGGCAGCTAATGGATGTACAAATAATTTCTGCAGCACCAGCTGCACAGACAGGTGTTTCTCAGAGCTGAAACCATAAATACTGAGGCTTGCTCCTGGGTAAGAAAAATCACCAAAGTTGCATTCAACTTTACACATACAGTGAGGTATTTGCTTTGAGCAAAGGTGCGTGTCTGTTTTAGAGCTCAAATTCAGATTACAGCTAGTGCTTGCTAATGGGCTAATAGTGAATATGTATAATTTCAATATACCTGTTCCTACTTTGTGCCAAGCAGAGCCCTAAGGGCATCCTTCCAAATCTCAGGTCATGCTTCGAAGATTATAAACTCTTTCCTTCCTCTAACTATTCCCAGCACATGCTGGTGATGTTCCCTCTGGTGCCTCTAGCTCCGAGATGATTCCTCTGCATTTCAGCGTTATTTTTGGATCTGAAGTGCAATGAATAAATGAAGATGGGAGCTGTAACCTTGGTTTCTTTCTCCCGTATGGCACTTAATCCACCCTACCTGGCATCCTGCTTGGCCCCGTTATGCCCTGGCACTTTGTGCCCCTGCCAGAGCCCCAGCATTAAGCCAGCTGTGGGCACTGGACCCAGTGCAGAAGGGATCATTGGAGAGCGCTTGGTGCTAACAACTGAGCATCTTCTCAAGGTCTTTGCAAACCTGACACATAGGAGAGTTTGTTTGATGGACCTAGACTTAGCCTTAATTTTATGCACGGTTTTTTGTCAGTATGGAGGAGGTGACAGCATCAGGGACCAGGAGCAGCTTTGCAGTAAAGCACCAGGCAAAAGCAGCAAAGTGCAGTAATTTTTGCCTGGCGCTTTACTGTGTTTTGCAATACAGACCTCGACTTTATTGATCTGGCAGCGAAACTTTGTGGCTTACTAAAAAATCTGCTGCTCCTTTTATTTTTTTTCCCACTAAACCACAAAGTTTCCCGACCAATTTGCTGTGACTGCTCAAACGCATTTGACAGATCTATTATTAAATTCAAAACTGTCATCTGCACAGGCATAAAACATGACATGCTGCAGATAACAGGGGAACCACTACAATGATAAATAGAGCAGGTGTAGAAGATAAAAGAATGGTATATCAAATGGTGAAAATATGCCTAAGTAAAGAGAAAGCCTTTCAAAACAGGCATTGATTACAATAAGATGGCTACAAATGACAAATTAAATTAAGATGAAGCGATGCTCCTGCAACAAGCAGAAGATATGACATAAAGATGTGATAGACAGGGAACACAAAGGGAGCAAGACAGCAGCACAATGCAGAAGAAAATTAAAACACATCCAAGGTATCTGGTGATTAAGGCTTTGGATTCCTCTAACAGTTACACAGGCATTGAGCTTTCCGAGTGGTTTCGGTGGTGCTTTACACGTACGTTCAGTGAGGACATAAAAAAGACAGGATGTGAGAGACTGAACTGCTTGCCCTAGAAGAAATGCGGAGGTGATGACAGCACTTTACACCCAGAAATTTTTCTTTTTCCTGTGTCATCTCTCCAGGAACAATGAATTCATCCATAGGGTGCACTGGGTAACCCGAATCCGGCCCGGCGAGCCCAGGGTGATTACTGAGCAGCACACAAATTCGGAGCAACAAGAGCACATTTGGAGGAGAGGACATGTTCACACGGCTACTTCAAGAGTAAATTCAGCAGCTAATAAATTTAGTAGCTAAAAATTAATGTAATAGCTAATGTGGCAAAATCCCAAGCCCAGCTACTAGTAGTGTTATTTGGGATAGAGGCTCCCTGCTTTTGGAAACCTGTGTGTAGTCATTCTCAACTTTAAAGCAGGGTTTTTGGTTTCACTGAAAGGGAATAATGCCATTTTCATGCTTTCCTGGAAGAGGCTGTGTGGAAAAAAATACTGTTTTATTTAGACTTTAATTGTTTTATTTGTTTATTTAGACTTACTCTCTTTTCTAAAAGGAGTCTCTAGAGGCAGCCTGAAACAGACCCCCCCGATTAACAGAGCTATTTTTCCTGTAAACCTACCAAGTGAAGATACCTAAATAAATGTTTTGTTTAATGACAGATTTTGCCTTCCATAATAAGGAAGATTGCCTGTATATGCATTTTTGCTGAAGCAGAGAGTTGAGTGGAAGACTATATTACAGCTATATATTGCTAATAGCAGGAGTGCATAGTGATATTGCCTTTTTTTTTTTTTTTTCCAAACAACACTGATGAACTCAAAAATTTGGCTGATGAGTCTGTGAAGGCAGGAGATGCCTTTTAACAGGGACTCTGTGTATGCTTAGAAAAAACATGACAATTTTTTCACCTTTTTTTAATACTGTAGGTTTTCAGGGTGCTTTTTAAAAGCATTCAGAGAGAGATTTAAAATGAAAAGAGGGGGCAGTCTTATTACAGGATTTACGTTGTAAATAATTTGCCATTGAAATTAATGTCCCGGAGCTCATGCTTTTCCCTAACTATGATAAAGCACTCTTTGTGCTTATTTTTGATTAACATAGGGGAAGCCAAGAAGCTGCTCGATAAATATAAATTAAAACAAATTACAAGAAAATCCTGAAAGTCCTTTGGGCAACATCCTCCTTTTCCAATGACTCCCTACCATGGTCTTTAATGGAAGAACTCCCAAACTTCCTTCTGTCTTTTACCGAAACTCTGTGTGTCGCTGTGTTTTCCTCAAGTCCCCAAATTTGACCATGCTGATGGTCAGCTTGACAGGGCCCTGGAAGCTGCTGCAGGAAGATGCACAACTGGAGTCAACCGTCAAGAGCCGTTTTCCCTTGGGGACGGTGATGGAGCGGTCGTGGGGCATCTGCATCTTTACAGGCGTCTCCCGGACGAGACAGGTAACCCACAAGGAAGTATTGATGGATTTAGTAACGTTAACAGTAAGAGATATATACAGAGATATAAGAGATATACAGAGATAAGTAAGAGATATATGCAGGATTCTTTTCCTAAAGGAGACACGGAGCAAGGTTAGGCACTAAAATAAACCATCCCCTTCCAGTCCTTTGTAAGCCAGACTCAGATATCTACATGGGAAAAAGTAGTCCCACGTACATCCCATGATAAGTACTGATGTTGCTAATGGGAGAGAACAACATATTTCCTTCTCTTTTCTTTCTTTTTTTCCAGTGAACACTGTTTAATCTGGCTCCTCTCTGACGTGGTTAATGCTTGATTAATATTCCACTCTTAAATGCCAGCAAAGAAAACCGACAGAGTTTCACTTCTTAATTAGCTTCTTGCTTTCCATTTGCAAAGATTATGTGTCACCTAATGTGCTGGGGTTTGTCTCAGCAGAGAAATTGAGCACTTCTAAGCAGAATATACTTTCAAGCTGTCCGTAGCTCAAATAATTGATTCTAGGGCAGCTGATACTGTAACAGAACTGAAACGGCATTAAAAAAAATAAGAAAGAAAGCAAAAGCTATTCTGATTTAAAACCGTAAGAAGAAAGTTGTATTTATTGCAAAGAAATCATGTGAAAAACAGGACCTCGTATATAATAAATCTTATAAGAAACAAATTAATAACATAAAGGGATGGAAGCCCGGAACAGAAGGAGCTGACAGACAGGTTTTCTCTGTTAAAACAAAGTAAGATAAACAGATGAAATTCAGCGTTTAATATATGGGTGAATAACTGGACCATCATAATCTAAGTCAGACATCAGTGTGGAAGCCTGGGGAGGGCGCTGAGCCCGGTGTGCTGAGCGCACAGGTAGCTGCATTGCTGCAGTACCCTAAATGGGATGGTTCATTACGAACCTTGAGAGAGTTTCTGCTTTTTCCTCCTTTTTG
Source organism: Crypturellus tataupa (assembly GCA_034781795.1). Lineage (NCBI taxonomy): Eukaryota > Metazoa > Chordata > Aves > Tinamiformes > Tinamidae > Crypturellus > Crypturellus tataupa. The sequence goes on from JAWLRI010000158.1 coordinate 612,377, forward strand.
CTTCAGCAAAAAACAGTGTTGCTTCAAGAAAGCATCCTGGCCAGTTATAACTGTGCTTTACTTAGAGAAGTGGTAGTTATTTAAGCAAAGTCTAATGTTTGAATTTGTGACTCTAGAAATGCCTCCAATGATCAAGAATGCGTGAATACAAGTTTTGCAGAAACACCAAGTGATTTTTGTGTTTGCACCTTAAGTAGAGCAGCAGTTTCATCTCCTCACCCCGTTTTTTATCAAGTATGGCACCTAGTCTGGACTATTCAAGTCAAACCCAAGCAATCTGTGAGCGCAAATAATGCCAGTTTTGCGTCTGGAGTTTCTGGAAAGTGATCAGATGGGCATTTAGGTCTGTCTACTGGATATTGTCCTCATGGGTTTATGTGTATTTTGGTTCACTTCCACACCCAGTTCAGGGGCTGTGGTGGCCATGGAAGCGCTGTGACCTACCAGGGGTTGGTGACAGGCCCTGTTATCCCTGCTGTCCCTGTCCTTGGCAAGGGCCCAAGGGCCTACATCATTTCAACAGGAAATAACACCTTAATAAACAGCTCAAACCAAATCAGAAAGCTGATTCCTGGGTTTTTCTAGGTAGCAGAAAGCTGGCCTGTTTCTTACCCTTAGACTTGTTGGTTAGATAAATTCCAAGACAGTCACCTATGAGAACAAGCTATGAAGAGACTGTTCTGCTGTCATCTGCTCGAGTTCTTCCATAAAAACTGGGGAGAAGTAGGGTAGAGAGATGCATGTTGCCAAAGCTAAAGGTGGGTCGATTGATCTTGTGAAATTGTCCTGCTCTGGGATGCTCAAGATGTCACAATTTCCTGCAGAATGGAAACACGGTGTTTGGTGGAAGCTGCAATGCTCTCAGGTCATTTGCTTTAGGACAGGCAATAGATTCAGTATCAATTGGATGAAACATTCAGATTTTTCAATTTATGGATAAGCAACCAGGGTGAAGAGAAGTGTGGCTGGGTTTTGTGAGCTGTGCTTGAGTTTTGGTTTCAGTACTGTGGGGTAATTCCTGTGAGGAATTGCCAGGAAAGTGCAAATGAGCTTTGAGTACAAAGTTATGTCGGCAATATAATATATTGTCCTATCACAGAAAAAATAACAAACCCTTTCAAAAGGGAGGAAAAAAAAAATCATTTCACTCTATCAAAGTTATCAAAGTGAAGCATTCTTGTAGAACACCTTGACTTGATCAAATCAGGATTTTCTAACAGAAAAGGATTCGTTGGGAAAACTCTCAAGCAGCTTTTATGTAGCTCAAATTGCTTGCTTTTTTCGGTAAATATAATGTTTCTTATTTCCTTCAGATGACTTGTACATCAGTAAAATGTTCTATCTAAATATTTGGAAGTATTTCTGATTGAAGCAGCCTATGCGTTCTGTTAATAATTAGTTGCAGATGGTAGACTTAGAGAGCAAATTAGTTCTCTTAAGTAAATCACTTGCGATGACAGTGAAATATGTTCTGGAAGGGGCTCAGAAATATTGGAGGGGGAAAAGTAAATGGAGTCATAAAATTTACACCTTTTCTGAGGGCTGGAGCATGAGCAGAGCAAGCGTTTTATTCACTATCAAGTACATGTCCTGCTTCTGCAACATGTTGATTAGCAGCAGAGCTCAGTTTTGGTAAGCATCTGTAGCCATGCAAGAACTGTAGCCATGCAAGAAGCATCTTGCTCCAGGCAAGAGCTTCTCCATGGTCATTTGTGGTGCTTCTGTGGACGTGATGGTCAGGGTTTGTGTGACAAGACCTCACAAACAGGGTGCTATGGAGGTAACCTGGGACAGTGCTAGTCGAGAGAGCCGTTTGGTGCCTTACAGAGATGATTCTCTTTTGGAATTACTTTTTCTACCATATTACACTGCAAACTGCTTGTTGGGATTTCTTTGCACCTCCAGAGAAATCAGAGGTGTCTTCAGTGAACTGAGACAGCTAAGAAGATTTTGTAGGGGGTTATGCATTGGGTTTTCTTCCTCAACAGCAGTGTAAGGGCTACCTTAGACACTACCCAAAGGACTGCACGCAGTAGCCAGATATTTCCTGACCTCTGCCTTTTACACTGCTACTTAAAAATGACATTGGGAATTTAATTAGCACTGAAACTTGGCTTTTATAGAGTGCAATATTAATTGCTTAAAGAAGACGTATATCGTCTCACAAAGGACCCTTGCATATGATTGTCCTCAGAATGAGCTGTCCAAGAAGATGAAGTCTCAGAAAAATATCCTCTAAATGGCAGTAATTATATTCCAGGGACATCTAACTTGGTTGTGATTTCTTGGTGGCTGAAGAGCGTGTCCACCAGGTTGGTGCTGGTGCCTTCATGCCGTTAGTGTGAAGATTTCCACGCCAGCTTGCTCCTCTTTCACAGCATCTCCCTAGGGATGCTCTAGGGAGGAGGACACCTCCATTCTCAACCTCAGGAGCATCCTCCAAAGAGCAGGCCAGTTAGTTACCTGCAGTGTATTTCCGTGCTCTGTTTAGCTTCTGCAGTCATTTTGTAATGTAATAATTAATGCACCAAATGTTTCTTTTACAGATTCTCTTCCTGCCAGGATCAGTTAATGTGAATATTAGGAAAGCAGAAGCTTAACCTTCACTTGAAGGGTGAGTAAATATTACTACTTGGGGATAAGGAAACAGGATGTAAATTAGCTGCGGGCAGGTCAGCTGTACATCAGCTGTGATTTTTTTTTTTCCTCCCCCCTTCAGATTTGCATAAAAATTCTTAGGTTACCTTGGACTGAATCAGATGCAGCAATGTGAAGCCATGTGCAGTTCGGTTCAACTGCTCTTTTTACCCCACATTTAGGAGAAAGAGTTCATTCTGCCAAGGGGCTGGTAACATCGCGCTGGAGGCTCCTCTTGGCAGCCTCAGCAACTATTGAGTATTTTTATTAAAAAAAAAAAAAAAAATCTGTTTCAGTGGGCTTGAAACATTTTCAGAAGAGGAAATGCATTGATACCGCTGAGTTCTGTGACCCTGTTTGATGCCCCGTGCAAAGGAAGTTTTGCCAGCAAAACTCAAACAAAGGCTTCTTAGATTTCCTCATTATGGTTAATGATGGTTACACGTTTGGTTTTCCCTGCGGGGCAGTAGTTACAGGGACTGACTGATGGGCAATGCAATGAAAACTGTGTTTAGTGATTAAGGCACAGACAGAATAGATAATGTTATGGCACGATAGCTTTGAAGGGATACCCATGAGGATGCCCATGTTTTTAAGTATGCTTTTCCTCCCTCCAGGTTGGGATTAAAAAAGATATATTTATAGATAGATGGATGGATAGGTATGGATATATCACCAATAGACCATGACCTTTGAAAATCTACTGCTTTTCCAAAGACTTCTCTGAAGCTGAAAAACAAAACATCCCTTCTGTTAGCCTAAAAGACCGATCATGTACTTAAAATATTTTCTTTGCTCTCCTAATGCAAACAGACAACTCAGTTACTCACATAGGTATTTATGTTTAAATAATAGGCCTGAGAATATTGAAACGCTACTGCAGCTGGCATGGGGATGTTTCAGCAGTTCTTATCCCCCCTGTGAATTCCGGCTGTTTTTGAATTTCTTCAGTTTATCAAAACCTCCCTTCAGACATCTGCCAGTGGCTTGGTGTGGGGAATTGCAAATAATGCCGGAGTCTCTGCTGAGCTGTTCCAGTGGAGCTGGCTGGTAGTGCTGGGTTAAGTGTTGCACTGGTTAGCTGGGCAGCAGCTCCCTGTGCTGTGCCAATGCTAAGGGGACCTCTAAGGTCTTTTTATTTCCACCAGAAATTTCCCAAATGGAACCTAATTTCCTGGAATTATATATACATATACAGAGAGAGTATCAAGAAAATGAAGTGACTTGCTCCCGTTCAAACAGAGCATCCATATGTTGCACTGTTGTAGGAGAAGGGAGTAAAGAAAAAACATCTTGTTTTATCAAACTATGCCCATATTCATGACCTTTTATAGCGACAAGTAGGTGTTTATTGAACCCAGCATTTCAGAAATAAGAACTGAAGAATTGATGGTCTTGCCGAAAGCTGGGCAACTCAAATAGTAGCACAGAAATCATGTGAAGAAATGCAATGTTTAATGATCTTATCACCTGCACTGCAAGTACGTGGTCAGTCTTGTTGCTTAATGGTATTAGAGAGGCTGCAAAGCCAGAGGAGAAAGTAGCAGGAACCAGTGAGGAACAGGAAGGCAGTTTTAGGCTTTTAGTAGTAGGAAAGGCAGAAATGGGCAATAGAGGATAAGCAGTGTAATGAGCACAAGTCTGTAAAGGCCAAAAGAAAAGGGAGGACACTTCTAAAGAAGTTATTCTGATTTTGTTAAGAATGCTTTTCAATAGAAGAAAGCTTCATATTTTCTGTGAAAGACAGCAAGAAGTATTTTTAAGTTGCTTAGCCATTATCTTCACATTGAAAATCTACAATATTGACTCAGGTCAGAGCTAGCATGACTTTGTGGCAAGACACTTAAAACAGTCTGTGGAGAATGACTCTCTAAAGATCTCGGGGAAAAAAATAACTCAGCTGTGCTCAGCAGGTGGAAAGATCACTTGCCAGCTCATCAGCGAGCATACAAAGGCTCACCCACCTTCAGTTTTCATCAAACTTCACAATTATAGGAAAACCCCAGATATGCCCAAAGCTCGCATCTGGCCTGGCCCATTAGGGGATGGTGCTTCCTCCCCACCAGCTGGTGAGCTGGAAGAGCTTCTCTAGGTTCATGATTTTCATATAAGGAGAGAGAAGTTCCTTCTGGAGCAATACTTGGAAGCTAAGTCTGAACCCAGTGAAGCCATAAATCTCCTTTCCTTTTCCCCTGTAAGTCAGCAACAACCATAAGTGTCCTAAATCAAGCTGCTTTGAAGAAGTTAATGATGGACACAAGGACTTTTAGACATCTCAAGGACCTGAAAGCTGAACCAGTCATTCAAGCATACTGTTAACTGGAAAATCACTTCTGATTCCTAAGTCTGTCATGAGGGACCTACTGCTCTGGGGTTGGAACAAAAAAGAAAATGAAGAAGAAAATGAGAAGGATCTTCACCAAATACTAGCCTGAACAAGACATTGGATTATATCATTCTAAATTGGAGGTGGCTGTGAGCAGCCTTTCACCATGAGGGAATCGTAACAAAATGCTTCCTTTCAGTGTAATCCTCACCAACCAGGGTGTTTTAAAACGAATTTTGTTGCAGGTGAGTGCTGGGCCGTGCCGCTTGGTATGGATCTCAGTCACCAGCAACTATACAGGGGATGCTCCTCCACAAGAAGGAAAGCATCTTTCCTCTAGCTGTTCATATCTTCCTTATGCTCATCTTCCAAGTATGCTCATCCAAACAGAGTGTCAGAAATTTTTATTTTTATTTATTTATTTATTTATTTTAAATATTACCTCCTATTGGCGCGCTATGGCTGCAGGGAATTAGCTATCCCTTTGCTTTTGGAGGGAAAAAAAAAAAAAGAAAGAAAATAGAGTAGCTGGACTCGATCTCTCTGCAGAAATCACAAACCCCGAATTAACTGTCTAATGCGTCGAAATAAAAGTGGGTTCTAATAATACCCTGAGCGCTCAATACCTAATCACTGGAGCGGTGGGGAAGCTGATGGACCCGCTAATGAAAGCTTCTCTTTTGCATCAGCTGCACCGAAACAAACCGTTTACGCTGACTGACACCTTGCAGTGGGGCCGGGGGAGGCTGCTGTGCTGGCAGGGAGGCAGGGAGCCTCCCCGGGATGCAGAGATGCCCTTTGGCTGGCGAGGGAACCGCACACTGAACGAGAGCTGCTCTTAATGCTCCTGCGTCTCTTCCTCCTGTTGTTGACAGTGCTGTGCCTCTATCTCCCAGGGCTGACCAAGGAAGATGGGAAGGGCCGTGAGAGGCGAAGGCTGGACAGTGCAATATCCAAGCTGGATCATTCCTCAAAGTATCCCGGTGGCAGCAACAGCTTAATGGTAACTGTGAGGTTGTTCTAAATATTAAGCACAGCAGAGCACCGGCACATGCCGTTAAGAACATGCCTATATTTTTAATGCAGCGTTTTGCAGTGGTTCTGCCACGCGCCTTAGTTTGCTGCATACGGGGACTCTGGCCAGAGCTGGCTGCTGAGCAGGATGAGGCAGCTGCTAAAGAAGGCACGGGGGTGTTTGCATGTGGTGGCTGAGAAATTCCCATTTCTATAGACAAAACAGGGAGATGTGACACTTGTTGTGCTCCGTACCCTGCATCCGAGCTGCTGCTTTGCCTTCCTGAGCACTCCTGGATGCAGGGGCAGGCAGTGAATTGGACAAGCAGCCTCATCATTCACTAGAATTTGTTATAATATGTTTTTTTATATGATTTTATTATTTTAATAGGAGTGTTTCCCTGCAAGTTGCCTCCAGGAGTCCGGACTGCAGATAGTTTCTGCTCTCTTATTATGCGTTCTTCTGGTTGCATGCAGGCCCTTCCTCTGGACTCTGACAAATTCATTTCCAAACTGTGGCCGGCAAGTCCCAAAAACATGGTCACCCTTTCCAGCAGAATTGCAGTCCGAGGTGCAGTCTGCACGATCCTAAAGCATCTTATACAGGGAGCTGCATGCGCCGAGGGAGCAGCTCAATCCTTGCGTGTCCAGAGCACTTGGCTGGGATCATAAGGTAAGCAGGGTTATTTGCAGGTCCAAATCAATGGATAAATCAAATTTCTTGTCCATGTAGCTATTTAAACACCCCCCAGATGCACATTTTGCAAAGGCACAAAAGGCCGCTGCAAGGTGCTAAGGACTTGACATCAAATGACCACCAACCACTTTAAAGATTGCTCCTTTTTTTTTTTTTTTTTTTCTCCTGCTGATCTTTAGTCCTAAATATCTGGTGGTTTGGATGAATGGTCACTGCAAAAAGACCCACAAGAATGTGGGATTAAGAACTCAGCAGGAGGAGGCTAAAGGAAGAGATAAATTCAGCAGGCCTAGGAGAGTAATAAATGCAGGACATATGGAAATAAGATGGTGGCTATTTTGAAATGGAGATGTTTTCTAACTGGCAGCAGCAAGGGAAAAAAAAGCCTTTTATTTTCTCTGCTGCTCTAAGTGCAATTTTTTTACAATTTAGGAAATCAGGTAGAAGCAGACTTTTATAGCTAGTAATAAGGTTGAATCAAATGAAGAGCTATGGCACACGTTTGCGCCTCAGCCTAGTCTAATATGTAATAATAATAACGGGGTGGATAAAAAGACTTTCTGATCTGGCCCTGCAGTACGGCTTCATTTTCTCTTTTGGGTCTGTTTTGTGTTTGATACGTTACTTCTCTCCCAACAGCTAATCTTTATTCGCTCCTGATTTCTGAAAAATACAGGGCTTTATGATCTGTGGAGCTGTAACTGCTCTTGAATCCTTTAAGACATTACATGGTTTAGACTACAAGACTGGGTACAATATATTTCTGCTTAGAGGATCGTGCTTGTTAAATACTGTTTGGTGCAGGAGCTGCTGCTTGGAGACTCAATGGATTCGATGGCTCAGGATTCAGTGGTGATGAACTACCTCTGTTCCTTTGAAAAACAGGCAAAAATAAAGGATAATTTTGGTTAAATTCCTTGCGTAGTCTTATGTAGGGCATGACTGTAGATGAGCGCTGGAACTTAACTGCTGTGAGATATCCAGATCAGTGAGTAAATGCAAGATAGCTCTTCCTTGCTTCCATTTTCTTGGAATAATGGTTCGTTTGCAGGCAGACCTGCACAAAACCCAGTGCCAGCGGAACAGACAGTTTTAAATCTGACGTTTATAATATGCACAGGCAGCCGTTAGCAAGGAGGAGAAGTTGATCCAGCCATCCTGCAAGTGGGAAACCAGGGCACATGAAAGCAAGTAACTGGATTTATTTTTACTCCCGCACTGAACAAACAGGAGGTGTGTGTAATGCAAACCTGCCCAATTGACTGCAGCACTTCACTAATGTTTCTCCTAATTAATACAATTGCTTCCTTATCTCTGCAATTTACCTCTGCGAGCAGCTCCTGACGGCAGATCCTGCCAGAAACGTCTCTGACAGCTTTCTAGCCTACTTTTCATAACCATTTAACCGTTTTATGAGATATTGCACTAGTTTAACATGTACAACAAATTATTGCAATTTCTGCTTTTCCAGATTTAGTAATTCTGTCTAAAAATGCAGTCAAGTTTGCCTTGCCCAATTTGCTTGTAATAACAGAAAAGAGGATGAGCTGTCAGTGCCGATATTCTCTAAGTCCTCTGAAATCTATTTCCTTCTGTATGAACTCCACTAACTTCCTAAGGATGGAAGGGATGTCTATGAGATGCTAATTTCTATTCTTATTCTTCTGTGACCTCCTTTATTATTGTTGTTTTTAAGTCATGTAGAAGGCACAGATAGGATGAGCCATTATATTGAAATTATAATTAAAAAAATAGTTTATTTGGATGTGATATTAAATTTGTATTATTAAAAAAATAAGGCTTGTTTCAGTCTGATAGGAGGGGAGGAATAGCTTATGATGTACCTTAGTGCTCCTTGCTCTTCAAAAATGCTCTTGGTACACCTCGTAAATGCTTTTTGAGGGGAATATTAACTTCCTGAAACCAAATTGGCCCCAGTTCTGTATTCGGTGTAGCAGGGGGAAAAAGAGATCGTTTTGCCAGCTTGTGATTGCAATGAATGGGGCACTATAAACCCAGCTCATGCTTCTGGCTGTGGTGCGGTAGGTTAAAGTCTGCTTTTATGTTTGTATATTATAGATTATAAGGAAACCGCTAGCTTGCTTCCATACTAAGGGTTTATCTGCTGTTCTCAGCAGTTTAAGCACTCTGAATTCAGTCGCTAGTCAGGTGGCAATTCCCACTCTGCTGGGATAGGAGTTCTGCCCCGTGCCTGGCTGTCAGCTGTGCATCTTTTAGCAAAGTTGCTCTGAATGATCCAGTGGCTTCTTTCCTTGGGTCGTTTTCAGTTCTTTAGATGGAGTTTCAAAGGGAAAAAAAAATCAATTGAAACAATCCTGGAAAAGTCAGCACCTGACTTTCGGACTTTTTCCTAAAGTTGTGGGGTTGACTTTGGCAGCACCTGAGGCTTTTCACATAAAGATCAGTTAATATCAGTGACCATAACAGACAGCAAGCAGTGGACATCTTGCTTTTAAGATGCCCAAGTAATTCTTTCCTCATCTTTCATCCATGAACCATCTTCGGGCTCCTATGGAACACATTCGGCAGTATTTTTCTGCCTCTGAGCTGTTTTTCTGGCTGGGCTGAGGTGAAAGGCAGATATTTCCCATTGCTTAAGGCATGGGATTCATCACCCACCAATACCTCCATCGCAGAGGTTTCCTATTGACTCCACTGAGTCCTCGACTCCTTTTGCACTTGGTGGAGACAAAGTTCTTGAGCAAAAAGTTCTTGAGCCCTATATATATATATATGTATATATATATGCCTTTTTAGACATCTATTTTACATAAGTATTTCAGATGCAGACGTGTGAGGTGCCAGATGAGACCAAGGCTTTCCATGGATCATGGACAAGGAGGAAGGCTCTGACCACCCCAGCTTAGGGAACATGCACCCTACGAGCGCACCAGGGAGAGTCACCAGAGGTTAAACCATCCCCATCCTGGCTTTAATGACAGAAGAGGTGCTGCAGAAAGTGGGATTAAAAGCAATGAAGCCGCTATGCAGGTAGGCAAAGAGGTAATGAAATACATAGCAAAAAATATGTGATCTCTGATAAAATTGATGACCTGGAAAATTGCCACGGGAAGTCGTGTTTGAAAGCTGATGACATTCCTTCACTCTCCGAGGGCGCAGTGGTGATATAACTGCTCCAGCCCGCTCTGGCTGGAAGGGACAGCTTCTCCTTCCCTGACACTGGCCCCGATGCTTCCCACCAGCCAGCCTGGAAATGGCAAGAAATCAAGGTCAGCGGGTGCTGCAGAAACCCTCGGCTAAGGATTTTGCTTAGAAAAAGAACCAGTAAAAGCAACAAGGAGAAAAAAAAAAACTATTTTCCCTCTATTTTTTAGCTATGTTTTCTAAGAAAAACACACTCTACATGCAAAAATATGTCTGCTGCAAGATACGATGCTCAGTAGCCAACGCTAGATTATCTATGGATGCCTGTCTGGTTGGTGGCTGTTGGGCAACCAAATTATCCTTGCAAAAGAATTTACTTACTCCTACTTTTGCTTTAGAAAAAAAAATAACTTTAAAACTTGAAAAAAATACTTGATTTCTGTCCACTGTGTTTAGTTGGGGACTTTGAAGCTAGAGCATCCTGCTGGGGGGCAGAGTGGAGAGCTCTCTGCTTGATCACGCCTGGAGCCTCTGCTCGACCGGTCTTAGGAAGTGTTTTGTGTTGTGCTTGTTTGTGTGACCTCGGTTCACTGTTTTTGATTCAGAGGGAGAATCCTCTAAAAATACTAGGCCGTTTAACCTCTATTATCTGTAATATGCTCCAGAGATCTTCTCCTGGAGGCTTTTATTTACCCGCCATTCCTCCTTAGCTACTGAAGGTGAATTAAAGGTTGTTACTCTTTTATATATATATGTGTGTGTGTGTGTGTATGTATGTTTTTTTTCCTTTAAAAAACATTCATAGATGTATGCTTTTGGTTTTCTCAGGTGTACAGATTATACTTAAAATCCCAGAAGAGAGACTTTGGTTTAGAACATGCAACAAAAAACAAGGGATGCAAAAGCATCTTTAAAACGCATACTTAGGTGTGTGTTGCTTTGGTCCAGGGCCAGGATTTCTGAATTGATTTTCCAGGTGATTTCTGGCTGTTTGGGTTCCCAGAGCTGCAGAGAAAGCTGTGCTATGATACAAAAGCTGGTTTTAAACCTTTTTGTTCTTAGGATGCTTTTTTTTTCCCCAGAAGGAGCTCATATATTAACTGAAATGATAAAAGAAAGTGCTCAGGTCTAAAACAATGTGAAATCCATGAAAACGAGGTATTAACTGCAGCGTTGTGCACAGGCAGCAGCCAGGGAAGGACTGTCTGTTTGTAGCATCTTGAATTTTCACTCTTCCCCAAGCAGCAGTGCAAGAGGCTGGCTAGGGCTCCTTGCCACCTCTGCACTGAGGATGTCCAGAAGGGAAATGGGTTCCAGTGAAGCTTCTTCATACCTGTAATGCTAAAAAGTTCAAGCATGAATATATAGGAATATATTAATAATTTTGTTTTACTTGGGCTTGATATGAAGTCCTGTCTTCTGCGTCCTGATTACATGAATAGAAGGATCCTGACAGAGAAGTGGCATGACTTTATATCTTCTCTCTCTCTTTTTTTTTTTTTTTTCCATCTTCTCTAACTGTGTTGGCTTTAATACAGGAAGGTGTTATGTTTGCCCCAGGAAGGCACTGAAAACATTTTCACTTCTCTAAAGCAAAAGCTAGAACCCTGTCAAGGCTTTACAAATATGCAGGGTGTCTGACCCCCTCCAAGCTCATCAGTCTTAAACCCAATTTATACAATATTACTTGCATAAATCACTCTCCTATTTTTTTGCAGTGAAGGAAGAAAAGAGGATTAGCAATTCCAGTGAGTTTTGGCTAATTCACTGACATGTTTATTTTTGTCCTTTTACCACTGAGTGTCTTTTACTATCGTAATTTGCTGCTTCTGAATTGTTCCGTGATTCCTTTGACCAGATTCGCTTTAATGAGCTTTTTCCTTGCATCTGCTGTAAGATTTCATGTCTTATTTTAACTTCCTGCTTGTGATCATAGTGAGGACATTTAAAGAAATTGGGAAGAATGTTCTGACTTCAGAAGCACTGGGTTAATTCTGATCGTATTTGCGTAAAAACTGGAAATCTGCCTGGGTAAGAGCAGTATATGGGAGACCAGCATCCCTCCCGTAAGTCAGCACCTGCGTGTCAAAAATGCTGTAAAAAACACATCGAGAAGAACAAGTCTAAGCAGGCGAACATGAGGCTGTGTTGGTGTTTGGCAAAACTGAAGGGTTTAGCTCGAAGTAGTTTTGCAAGACCCGGTTAAAGTGACCATTTAAACATGCCCTAACATACTGCAATGTCTGACCAAGCTAAAGGTGCATCCCTTTAGGTAATTTCCATCTGGGAGTTACTTTCCAGGTTGTAAATTAGGCTTCAGCTTAATATTTCCAAACATCTGGCCTGCAGACTGGCCAGCAGAGTCAGGATATGCAGCAGGAGGGACGTTTAAAGGATGTGTCAGCTGGCTCTTGACACACCGTGCTGGAGACTGTACAGGAACGTCCGCAGCACTTGAAAGGTTAATGGCAGTGAGATGTGCACAGACATGACTGGTCCTCCTAGAGCAGGTGGGGGGGCAAAAAAGGCTGATTTGGACAAAGACCTTTAAAGCCCTTTTGCATTTGCATCTCCCTCTCTGAAGGGAAGGAAAGCATTCATCTCTCTCAACTTGAATCACTCGAATCTCTCGGAGGAGCCCAAACTTATCAAAGCAAACATCTTGGGGTCAGGAGTGAGCTAATCAGAACGGGCAAAACGCTCAACGTGGAGCTTCTGACAGCACAGGAGAGCCCCTCATAGTGTCACCAGCGCGAGGGTGAGATGTTTTGGGTTCACTCCGTGTTGCCCTCTCTCCTTCCCTCACGCTTGCCTGTGTCCGCAGAGCCATACATTCCTGAATCACGTTTATCCCATCCAGAGCTGAAATGTAGCCAGGTCCTTTTATTTATTTTCTTTTTTTTCCTTTTTAAATTCTTTGTTAATTTAAAAAGGCGATTTGAAGTACCTTTACTCCAGGAAAACATTATATAGCAACTTACCAATAAGAGCAAGTCTGTTACAGGGCCACATGTAGTTTAAATTCTTCGCTTGGCATTAAAAATAAATAAACAATGGCCCAATTAGTTGTGGACAAGCAGTGCTTTGGTTACTAACAAACCTGTTTGGGGGCTGCCACGTCTCTTGGGTCACAGGAGGGGACAGCACAGATGGATGAAAATAAAATGGGTGAAATCGAGTGAAGTTGATGAACACCCCATGGCCGGGGTGATTCTAGCGCTATCCCTTTGGTACCTGAACGTGACCCTCTCGCAAGCTTCGTCAGTATCAAAGCAGGCCTTTTGTTTTTTTCCTTTTTTCTTTTTTTTCAGGTCAGTTTGCCACATACATGTGAGCTGAGGAAACGCAATGCCGCATTAGAAAAGGTAGTTTCAGGTTACCGAATATCACACCCGTCAGGCTCTTACATATTTTCATTTTAGAACTCCTATTTAAATGCAAATTTTGCAGGTTAAAAAGTGCCCGCACATACTTTATTACGCTGTAATTACGCTCTCCGTCTTGCCGGGCCTGGCTTAGGATAAGGTCGGGGATCACTGTGCTGGCCCTCGTGGGCTGTGGCGATGGCTTTAGGGAAGGCTCTTTAGGAAAGCTCCGAGTGGTGAATTGAGGAAAAGTCCTAAGTATTTTGTCCCTAAAAGGACAGGAAAAAGAACCGAGGTCTCAACAGAAATCCTCATACTTGAGCTTGACCGTTTAAATGCTGAGGATGTAGTCTGTAAGCAGCAATATCCCTCAGTAAAGGCACTAAAAGATCTTTCCTGCTCTCGGCCTCTCCAGAGAAGGTTGGTTGATGCCACTAGATCCCAGAGCCTGTGAAAATTAGCGGAGTATTCGATATTACGAGGAGATACTCTATAATATTATTACCTGCAGAGCGTCCCTCCAGGCAGGTAGAGACTATCTGTCTCGGGAGGCCAAGCAAAGGCCTCTCAGAAATGGCTTATTCTCCCTGCAGCACCAGGGATCTCCTGGGGCCTCCTCCAGCTCCACCGACAGCGATTCTGCCAAGAAATATGCGAATATGCCGCACGACGTAACTTTTTTCCTCAAATCTTGAGAGGTTTGCCCAGTATTTTGCACAATCGAAATGTTGAGCGGTGTAGTTCCTTACCAGTTGGGTGCAGAAACTTGATTTCTCCATCCAACTTGCTGATTCAGTAGCATCAGGGTAACGTGCTCCATACTCCTACCAGGATAGAAATTGGCTTGAAGAGGTGCTTACCTGGGCAGCACACCGTGGGTTCTCTAAAGATTGCATTTTTGTTCTATGTAGGAGAAGAAATGACTTTGAAGGAGAGACAAGTTGATCTCCATCTCTTTGCTTTTCTCTCCACAGGTCTACCAGGCTGGAAGCAAGATTTTCCTGAATGCTGCTGGGAGGAGTACTGCATGTGTCTAGATTCCATGAGGCTCTGAAAGGTAATGGATAATGTGGTTTATATCCCAGGCTTTATTAAAGAATTTATCGCGTACAGATTTTCATTAAGTGGTGGGAATGCCGTGATTAAAAGGAGCAGCTGGTTGGAGAAAGCAAAAGGATAATGTTATTAATATACATTTCTTGGCAAGTTCTTGAGCTCCTGTTACAAGTACTGCTGATTTTGACGCAGGCTGGCCCTGGGAATGAATAGATGCAATACCTGTGATTTTAATAAGCTAACAGCTGCTTGTCTTGGAAGGCCTGAAGGCAGCAAGATCTGAGAGAGAGTGAGCAGATGGCTTGGAGGAACCAGTTCAAAAGAGCTAATTGTTGTTGGAGCTTGCCCTGGGAAGAAGTTCCAGGGGACAGAAGTAACATAATGATTGCAAAGACGCTATAACAAAACCCAAAACAAAACCCTGTGTGTCCTGCATACAAGTTGCATGGGACCAACTGAACAACGAGTCTAGGGAGTCTGTCCTTTGTGCATGCTGTGCAGGGGTCTCCACCGTGTGTTTTGGGGTCAGAACATGAAGATGTGTGTCTTTAGTAAGTCTGGAGGGAGGAAGGAATCTCACAGCCTCGGTTTTATTAAATGACCTTGTGTTCTGGTGAGGAAAAAGCCCAGCTTTTCTCTTGCTGTCCGTGTTCACTAGTGTGCAATACCCAGGGCCAATCTCGTCATTTGATTTCCAGCATCTTCCCATCTGGGGCTGCGTCATCTCTGAGTCCTGCAGCGGAAAGTGATCACACCAAAAAAGGGGGAAAAAAATGCTTTCTGTGGGGGTATCATCATGACAGTGCTGTCATATTGACGATTGGCATAAAACAACGTTGCATTTTTCATGGACGTTTTGTGTTCTTTTATCAAGGTATAACATGACTGTGACGAGTAGGTGTAGGAACGGCCATGTGTGTTTAGTAAATAACGGCTTTCGCTGGAAAATGAGCTCTGACATTTGTCTTTGACAATGCCATAACATATCAGCTTCAAAACTTGAAATTTGCTAAGTAAACGCTTCATCCTTGAAAGCTCAAGGTCTCAGATTTTCAACCAGCAAGTCTGCAATTTCCAGTTTGAAATGAAGCTTACCTTAAAAGGAGCAGCAAAATTAAAAAAAACAGACTTGATTTCTACTTAGGGTGGCTTTGAAGTTTGTCCCTTGAAATTAATTTTATCCTAACTTAATCTTTTGATACTCAGTTAAATAATCATGCCAGTTTTGCTGCTCTTGAGTCATTGTTGGGGTCTGAATGCTTTGGAATAAAGCATTTTTCATCCCCAAAGTCCTGAATTCTTATTGGATTTATTTTACCTTTGCTATTTGTTTCCTTTCTTATAATGTAAGTGTAATTTGGATAGCAAGTCACATTTTTGCATTTTGTTTCCCTGTAAATGAGATGCAAGCAGTTGCACTCTAATAAACGTACCTTGAGGAGTGTTTATTACCTTTGATAACCACAGGGATAAATACCTTTTAGTTGCATCTTAGTGTTTTTTAATAAAAAGACTACAGTATTCAGATTTGCATTTTTATCTCGCTCCCTTGTTTCATGGTTTATTTGTTCAAAACAAATGCTGAGCTCTAAAAGAATAGCAAGAGCCTCCCTAAAAGTGCTCAGCATCTGTAAATGTTACAGCTGACCCTCATATTTTAGTGCCCCATTTGATGATGCATGGCAAGTGCTTTTGGTGCTCAGTAGCGTTTGCTTCGATTAAATGTTATTTTCTTGGGGGGGGGGAAGTTTTGGGGATTTATTTATATTTCAGGAGATTTACTTATATTTCATGATCATGTATCCTCTGAAAATCTCGAATCATTGTAGGAGGAACCTTAGTGGAGCCAGGAATAGGCAGCAAGGACCACAGTAAAGTGCCTTAATCCCATGCTGGCATTTGGACAGTCAAATCCTTGCTCGTGTTCAACCTTTTAAGTGTCAGTCAGGTCTGTCCTTAGCTGCTGAGGTCTGGGGGGTCTAATAGCTGGGCTATCAGTGATGTGTGCTGTGTAGTTGGGAGAACAGAAAATACCATTGCCCTTTTTGTTGCTTTGGTGGCAGTGCCCAGGTGGGAGGATGTCCCTAAGAGGTAAGCGGTGTAAACACCGTGTCTAATCACACTGCAGAGAGGCTTGGTGTGAATCATCCCCGAAAACCCAGCAGTAAACTTCTTCCTAGTTGTACTGGCTGCGGCTTATCTTTCTCAGTGGCATTTCAGTGCTTATTATGTAACCAGAGTGTCACGCAGGACGAAGAGGGTGACAAAACTGCTTTTCTTCGGCCAGAAACGCAGAGAGCTAAGGGTGGTAAATGCAAACCCTCAATCAAGCAGCAATCTCTCAGCGCACAGCATGCTGTGAAGTTTGCCAGCCTGGCTCCAGCAAGAATTAATTAGTTAATGCATTTGATGTGTCTGGAGTGCTTTGGAAAACATGAAGTGCTTTATAACTGCTAGGAATTTTATTTCTTAATTTGTTAATTGCGTATTTATTTATCTCTAAGAGAAGCAAGTACCAAAGCAGATGGCGTTTGATACCGGAGCTCTTGGCAGGAGTCCTCGAGTCTGCAGCCCCACGGGAGCTGGGAGAGCGGGTGTTGTCAGGTGAGCTCCTGGGTAATGGGAGCTTGGAGCATTTTGTGCCTTATGAGTTGCGAGTGGCATCAAGGAGGAAAGACTAGGCTGAGATTTTAATTGCTTGCTTGTGGATTCATTTGGAGCTCCTGACCCCACTGCAAGGGGCTGGGATTGCAGCGGGAGGAGGAACACGGAGCCTCCTGCGTGCGGGCTGGGGTGTCTCAGCTTGGGTTCCTGCAGGGATGTTATAACCGTGGTGTAACTAGAGCAGAAGCATTTTCTGTTTGCGTAAAACCCAGTGCAGCAGTGTCATAATCCATATGTGGGGCACCAGTCTGAAGAGGATTGAAGACAGCACGGCGTCCTCAAGTCCTCCTGCGAGGCTTGCGCGGAGGGAAAGGCCCCCAGCCACTCTGCAGCCTGCAAATTGCAGCCGAGCTGTTGTCCCTTCTTGTTAAGTAAGAACCTAGAGAAAGCGACACATCCAGCAGGTCTTGTAAGGCCATACATAACGTGGCCAAAAATCCAATACGTGATGCCGAGGCTGCAATTACCCGAGTTACTACATGCCGCCTCCTGCCAAAAACATCTGTACCCTCCCAGCCAGATTGGAAACAAATCTGCATTTACCAGCGCTCAGTAAAGCAGAGAGAAACAAATGTATTTGACACTGAATAGGAGTGGATAAAATCAGAGACCTGAATTTCTCTGTCTTTGAGGTATTTTAGAGCCTAATTCATGGTGATGTTATGAGAAATTAGGTTTGTAAATATGTAAGTGGTGGCTGGGATTGGGATCCCCAGGTGTCTCCTGGCTGTTTTGGTATATTTGCTGTGCCCTTTCAGAAGAAAAAGCCTTGGGCTGGGTCTGGTTTCTCAGAGCTGAATTCAGGAGACAAATAGGGAAGCAGCAGCAATGTTGCTGCTTTACTCAGTCTCCAGAATGAAGCGTGAAGCTTCCCTTTATGTACCCATGAAATAAAACAACCGATTTATATTCACAGCAATGACCAGTGGTCCCAGAGGTTGGAACTGTCCTTTTTTACATTCTCCAGCTTCGCTGTGCAGTTTGTTTACCTTGATTTGCCTTAAGTAACAGTGCTAATAGCAACATCAGGAAATACAGCAGACTGCGCCATATATATACAGCACGTAACAGTGTTATATACACATACCTGCTACTCCATGGAGATGGACAAGACAAATAGTAACATACAGAAACTCAGGAGTTATTTTCGAAGGCATTTCAAATATTATTTAAAAACTTTTAAAAATATATCTACTCCTTTTTTTTTTTAATTTGATTTACAATTCTTTAACTTTGTGCGAATTGAAATATCTATTTCTTTCCTTAAAGTGGCTTCAGCTTTTGTTGCAATGAGTCATTGGGAGACTTTGATTCAGAAAATATGAGACACACTTAGGCACAGAGCCTCATGTGCCAAAACCTCCAACTTCCATCACTTTTTCTTCCTGTGAACCATTCAGTAAGGCTCAGGATAGACTGCACAATAGTTCTTTGAGGGAACCCTAAACCCTAGGATTTTTTTCTTTCTGGAAAGTAATTGCCCTACCTATGAGGCGATAGGACCTGTTCAGTCATTTTCCTCTCTTCTTTAGAAATCCTCGTGGGCGCAACATGTTCTAAAGAGGGGAAGGAGAAAAAGCTGAGGGAATGAGTCTACAGCCTTGCTGGGAAGAGCAGCAGAGCACCAGGTATGTGCATGGCCTTGGCGCTAGGCAGGTCCGTGCTTTAGCTGCTGGGGCAGGCGCTGCTGGTGCCCTTTTGGGGACTGGGTTCCTATGAAACCTGCTTGCCTCTAGGGTAAATTGCAGCTAGCGGCACAGCGTTGTGTTTAAGGGGCTAAATGCAATTTATGTCTTCAAAGTCCCTGTTGCTTTGAACCTCTGTGTTAATCACACTAATGAGAGTATCTGTGTTTTCAGTAACCTGTGAAAATTAATGTGGAGTAATGTGAATTATAATGAAAAAAAGGGTTCCTAAATATTCCTGGATTGGGATAGGATCTCAAAATCCACGATTTTTCATGGAAAGCTGTGTTTTTTTCAGTAGAAAGCAACTTTTCCAAGGTGGTTTACCTCTGTTGTTTTTCTGTCGTCTTCTCCCCTCTTCTTTGCATGTTAACCTGCTGCTTCTGCTCCTTTTCCAGGCCTCTGCCTGCGTTCGGCACCTCTTCCAGGTCCGTTCCCTCATCCAGTACAGCCCAGATTCCTGGGCCGATGCTGTCATGAGTCAAGCGCTGTTTTCCCAAGAGCCTGGGGCTTGTGCAAGCTGGGGCAGGAAGGATATTGTTATCTGCTTGGATATTGGTTTGGGTAGCAGTGCATGGGAAATCCAGAACATGACCTGCAGCCCTAGGTGCAGAGCTGGAAGAGGCATCAGGTCTACCCTGTGACGCAGCTGGGCATGGATTGAGGCTCAAGCCCTGCAAACATCTTGGGTGCAGGCAGACCTGCGGCAAAGGGGTATCCTTGGAAGGTCTAGAGGCAAATAGTGAACAGCACTGAGGTGGATGTGATGCTCTATCCTCCATGCACCTCCAACCTGTCTGGGACAGACGCTGGAGCTCTGTCACTGTCACATTAGATGAGACCAGATGCCTCCAAAGCTTCCCAAATGTCATCGCTGCGATCCCTCCTCATCCTCTGCAAGCGCGTGCGGTTTATATCCCGCATGCCGGGATGATTGAGGACGCCTCTGGGACACCATCACTCACTCCGTGGGGGTTTGCAAATGGTCTATGCCTTTTCTATGCACAGAAGGGCCAAATGAACAGCCTTGTAACTGCTGGCGCTTTGTTTTGCTGTGATGCCTGTTGGCTTTTGAAGCAACAACTGGCCTGTCACTAAAATAGGAGGCTTGCTAGGGTTCCTGGTGCCTGTCGTCTGGGTAGGTTGAGGCAGTGGAAGCCGTGCCTTGCTCGGGGTTATTTTCATATTCAGCTGAAATTCAGCTTGCTCGCACTCGAGGGAGGAGCTGCTTGCAAGCACCGAGGCTAACAAGTAGCTAAGTGTAGTATAAATAGCCTCAAGTCTGAAAGCGGCGCTTTGTGTCGCTTTCTTTGCCTCCTGCCTCGAAGACCAGGTACCTACTTGGGATCCCCAGGGATCCTAAAACGTCGCACTGTTTTTCTTTTATTACTCCCCTACAAACCTGAAATGAAACTAGTTGGTCTCTGGTGTACTGTGCCTGAGAAGGCCTCTGTTATAATGTGTTAGTATTAGTTGAAAAGATGCAATTTTCTGGTATTCCGGTATCAGCCTGCATCACCTGCCCTAACAGCTTTTCTCTTCGTTCCCCCTGGCACCTCGCAGAAGAAATTCGCCTCTGGCTCCCTCCGTTCTTGTGTGTAAAACAGCTGTAAAACAGGGGATGAGACAAAAAATTAATTTACTTGTAAAGCAGAACTTTACTGTCAAGCAGCTGACCTTAACCGATCCATTGCTTTATCTTATACTTAAATGGAGTTAAATGGAGATCACATACTCACTGATTTGTTTTTTTTTTTAGCCTGTTTCAGTTCCTGCTGCACACTGGGAATTTCTTGATGTAATGGGCTCTTTGTTAATTGAAAAATGATGATTTGTTGCGTGGGAAATAGGTGGGTTTTCTGACAAAATCCCAATTTTTTAGAAAGCCTGGAAAGCATGTAGAGGTTGGTGAAGCATTTTGCTGGATATTTTCAAAATGAAAACAGAAATGGTCTTTAAAATTTCGCTGATTTTTTGATGCTAAGTCATTTTAGTTTCAGAAAATATGAAAGAGCAAAATCAAAATACATTTAAAAATATTTTACAGTTTTGAAGTCTTCAAGGTGTAACTCTTAAGCATTTATCTTAGTGTGTGGAAAAATATAATGGGTTTTGCTTTTCATCATGAGGATGGGAAAGATTTCATAATCTGAAAAAATGTTTCTGATCTGGGCAAAACATTTTTGTGCTGGGTTTGGTAGATGCTCATTATTGCCCAAATCTATCATAGTTGACATTCTTTCAAAGAAGAGAGAAAATAATTTGAAATCATCTTGTAGTAAAGGAAAATCATAAATTTTCCTTGTTTCTTTTGAATAAGTAATTTCCACACATACTGCTCTGAGAAATTAAAACAAATCTTTCCATTTTTGGATGCTTTATCATGCAGACTGCAGGATGGTTGTGGTTCACTAACTTCACTCTGCTGCCTCTCTTTTGTTGGTCACTTTTGATTAGCAAACCCCTCACTTCTAATAACTAACTCAAGCTGATATGCTCTAATTGGTTAGTTAACTAGATTTTATTGCATTCTAATGGGAATACTGCACTCTGGGTTATTGGTTTGCCTACCCAGTGATACCAGGTCGTATAAACCTTGGGATTATTATACAGCGTGCAGACCTGGTCCTGCTTTAGGGTTTGCAAGGCTGAGTGCCAAATGAAGCAGTAGAGTACCAAGGGGAAATCAAATCAAATGGTTCTACATTTCCAATGACATGAAGAAAGGATTACCCTTGTTTTACTCATACTGAAAAGCAATTATTCTGTAATGAGGATCACAAATTATCATCATAATAATGAAGCCTTGCTATGGCTTTAAATACTTCTAATTTATTACACATATTTGGCATATTATTGACAATCATTACCTTGGCTGATTTTCCTGGCCATCCTTGTAGTTTTGTGAACTAAGCAGAGTATTTAAAACCATGACCATAAAGGATGGAGGTGGGTTACCTTGGCTTTCATGGAGCAACTGTGTGAAAGGAGCAAAAGGAACTTTCCAGACAGAGATCCTAGAAAGGAACCAATGTCCTTCAGAATGGGTCACACCTTGGCTTCAGGTGGGGAGAAGGAAAGGGGCCGTAAAGCAACAGAAAGCAGGGCTGGAGGTGCTCGCTGCAGGCTGGACAGGGGCTGTGCCCTTCAAAGGCAGCACATATTGAACCAGACGTCCATGACGTGGAGAACTCGTGTGTTGAGGAGGAGCTTCACCTCCTCTGGACAGCACTCCGCAAGCAGAGTTCAAGGCAGCACGCAAGGAGCAAACCCAAGGGACAGCAGTTGGTGCTGGGGCAAACAGCTCTCACGATGCTTTGGGAGTTGAGGAGGCCTTGTTAGTCTTCCAGGTGGTGTTTTCTGAGGGTTCACAAGAGCCAGGGAAGTGTGTGCAGCTTTGGCTGCTCATTTGGTTTGAGTTCTCCTGGGCTGAGCGCTGGGTAAGGAAGGATGATGCTCTGTAGGCTTTAACCTGCAGTTGAGCCTCCCTTACACAAGTGCAAGAGGAATAGTTGTGGCAAGTGAAGCAGTGGAAGATTGATATCTGGAAACAGGATGCATTGATGATGTGGGAAGGAGTAGTGTTGAAGCACCCAGTAGTCTTAAACAGCTGCAGTTACATTATCTGAGCTTGTTATTGCTGTTATAAATAAAACAGCTGAAGAGTAATAAGTACCCTGAGCTAGACTCATGTCAAGCCCTGCATGAGTGAGTAGAGTGGAGAAAAGGCAATTTCCATGCCCTTCACAGAGGCCAGGCAGCCGGGTGTCCCCATGTCACACAGGAATAAGGAGCAAAGGAGGTGGGTCAGCATGGAGCAAGGGACTATACTGCAGCCTCCTGGGGGCTGATGGAGACGTTACTGGGATCTGCACCCCAGAACTCTGGAAAAGGGATTTGGATCCGTCTGGTTTCGTGCTGCACGCTCAGCTACATGCTGCGTAAAGATGGGAAATCCTAGACTGTAGAGTCATAAAACGCAGGAGAGTTGTTAAATTATGCATCAGGGACCTGAAGGACTCAGAAGATGCAGGTTAACCCATGAGATGAGATGGGATTTTGCCACTCTGTCTTCTCCACTCTATGGCTTTTATGGATGATGACTACCTAAACGGCTCATGGTAGCTTTGGAGGAGACAGTCCAGCTTGGAGTTTGCTTGTGGGGATGTTTGTTTCTTGCATTCCTCTCTTTCCAAAACAGAATTTTGTATAGCTCTATGGGGCCTTGTATTTTCTGAGCTTTCTGAAGTCTCACTGGGATAACTATTGCCCTGAGGGAAGCTCATTTTTCATACTCTCTGAAATAATTCACCTGTTTGGAGCATGACCATCCTGACCCAGAGTCTGTCTTTGAATTCAGCCACTCGAAGGATTGAGTACCAGATCCCTTTCTGGTATTGAGATCTGCCCACAGCAATGTGGGCAGAGCTACACAGAAGCTGTTCTTCATACACTGTGTAGTCAAAATACGGAAAAAAAATGCCCATTGCCTTGCCCAAGAGTTGCAGGAGCAAAGCATCATCCAAGACAGGGAAGCCTGGACTGTTTGCTGATGTTTTCCTGCTATACCGGGTTTCTCACTGTCCAGTGCCTTTCTTATAACGACAGAGCAAAATCTCCGGTGCCTCCTGAAGCAAAAGCCATTTGCAGGATCTCATTCTTCCTGCTTTCATTCTTCACCTTTTCCATCGGCACTAGGTATACCAGGGACAGCAGCAATCTTGGCCTCTAAATCCATGCTTAGATGAGTTTGGAGACAGCATTGCTCTGCAGAGACATCACAGCAACTTGGAGAGGGAGACTGAGATGTTTTATAAGCCAGTTGCACAGCCTGAGAGTTAATTACAGGCAATATATTTCATAAAGGAAATCTGTGCTGTAAACCAGTTTCTGAGCATACGTAGAAGTCTGCCCTGTGAAAATGTTTGTATGATCTTAAGGGTGTTTGAAATAATTTTTTTAAATAAAAATACCAACAAACTTATCTAGAAATTGAGCTCTATGTTGGGCTCACTGCTGGGAGAAGATGAGCTTCCTGGCCCAGATACAAGCTCTGCCAGTCTCTCTCCAAGTCCTGTAAGCGTACAACTCGGTTATTCAAGTGGAGAACCTCTAAATTATATTCTTGTTAAGCTCCTGGGTGTTGGAAAGACAGGAGTCTGTGATACATGTGTTATTCCCTCGTGACACCCCAAGGCCACGTCAAAATCTGAAGAGCTGTTGATGGCCTTCAAGTTGGCGCAGGACCTTAAGTGTAGACATGGTCTCAACCATAACCTCACCAAGTCTTATGGGCACCGTCACAGGTCAAGAGTACCTCGGCTTCAGGGTTGAGTGGAAGCACCAATCCTGCCATGGAAAATCCCTCAGCCCCGCTTCTCCCAACTCCCTCAGCTCATTTCTGCTGTCACTACAACCCCTAGGCCTGAAGGGTTGTGTTAACATCAAAAGCTGCCCAGGGAGCTGGGGAGTGAGCGAAGCCTAGATTTCCTGGAGACTCGTCGTGTTCATCTCTTCAATATCCTCCTTCATTACAATGACTATAACTGATAGTGTAGACCTGAAACTGCTCCTGTGGGCCATCCATGCCCTCAGCAGGAGACAGCACTGCTGTCAGCAGCACCTAGGAATGTTTTCGTGCTTTTCCCTCCTGGGGTTATTTACACAGCACCTTTCCTCAGCCAGGCTGTAGAGCACGTTCTGAACTTAATTGCATCTTTTGCACTGCAACTTTTGAACTCGGTAGGAAATGGACAATTAAAGCAGATCGTGTCCTCATGAAGCCAGACTAATGAGTAGCTCTGGTGTCTCCCCGCTCTGTGATTCAGAAACCAGAAAAGCGGCAGAATGGCTGCTCTAATTCCAGAAGAAATACCAGCTCATTCTCCTGCTGCAATGCCAATGCCACCGGTGCCAATGTGTGTCTCGCAAACCTAACGCAGGCTCTTGCTGACAGGAGTTAACGAAGACTCCGCACTACCATGTGCCTTCAGGCTTCAAGCAGAGTACGGAGCCTCCAGCGATTCCTGCAAAAAGAATAGCAATAAATAGCAGTGTCAGGGTTAAAGCTTGATGATCTATGGATAATTAAAGAAAGAAAAAGCAAAGGCAAGTCCAAGGGACATATTTGAATTGTGTCATGGGGTTACTGTGCATTCGTGGGCTGTGTGTGGTTACATTGGTGTGCTAGGCAACTTTCCACACCCATAATTCAGCAACTCCTGGCTCTTTTTCCATGATCCCGATGCCTTGTCTTCTTGAGAGCAACCTTTTTAGCTTAGATTTAATCCATTTTAGCTCATAAATGAAGTGACAAAGCAGCTGCATTTATAAAAATGCTCAGAGGCAATATTGTCTAGTGTTGTTCTCTCTGATTTAGTGAATATATGATCACAAAAAAATGAATGGTAACTTACACAAAATATCTTCAATACGAGATCTCAATTAGAAATACTCGAGGTGTTCGTATAAAAAAGCCTTGCATAAAACTAGGAGAAAAACATACTTTTAACTGTCCTTCCAGTGAAATGAATTCTGTTTCTTCCAAGATTTTTCTCGACTGATACCTGACCACTCCCCCATGTGTTTTGCTTTAACTTCTATGTAGTTGCAGCAAGAATGGGAATAAAAACTCTAGGTAGAGATGTAGTTGCGTGGTTAGCTCAACGAATTCGGGATGGATAAAGCAAGTTGGTGGCTGCACGATGTTTTGTTAGCTCCAGTTTGCTACCGACACGTCCGATCCAGGAGGTTACGAGCAGTGTGTGCGTCAGTGATGCTATCCTGCCGCCTTGTCCACTGCTGGTTAGTCGCAGTCCAGCATCAATAGTGATTTTGTTAACAGGAGGTTTCTTCCCAAAGGCTTTCCAAATAGCCTGCCTCAAATGGCTCAACGTTATAAGCAGCTTCATTTAAATAAAAGCGGGCATAATAAGTTAAGTGAAAAATCAAAGGAACTGAATTGTCCGAGTAGATGTATAAAAACAGTGTGGCAGAAAATCAAACCGTGCCTTTCTCCCTTTGCTTCCATATTGATTTTAAGGAAAGGCGGCAGCAGTTTGTTTTCCTGGTTTTCTTGCTCGTAAATCCTCCGTTTCCATTAATGTTTAAATTCTCGCTCCCTCGCAAATGAGGTGGTTTTATGTATGGGAAATTTAAAGCTTTGGAGATAAATGGACAGTTCCTCCCGGCAGTTGCATTTTATTTGAGATCTCCCATTTTTGGCCCTAATAATTTTCATAGCTGGTCCAGAGCCTTTCTGTTGGAGTCCCCCACTTGCTCTGATGACAGAAGAACTCTCACTCTTCACCTTCGTGCCTGCACAAAAGTTTCTGACCTGCAAACGTCCTAGTCTTGTGTCCATCTGCAGTCAGTGGTTGTTTCCAACCCTGATAGAAGGAAGCAAAACCCCTGGAAGTCTTGCAAGAAAGGTAATAGATGTTGAGTCAGGCTCAGGTCTCCAAAGAGCCAGGATTGCATCTAGAAGCATAAACAGAATTCCTTAAATCCCCATCTCTTCTGCCCATTTGCTTTGTCTCTGAATGCTCTCTTGGCCAATTTACAGTGGCAATAGGCAGCTTTAATTAAGACATGAAACCTGAGGTTGTTCTAATCATTGGTTTCTAATTACTGATTTTTTTTTCCCCTGGTTCCATCCCTTTTGTATGTGATTGCTTCCTGTGACGTGGTCTAATACCACAATCCTCCCATAAAAGTAGTATTGGCAGTGTGTAATGGGCGCCCTGTTGGCCAACATTTCATCAAGACTCATGTCCTCTAGCTTGATAAAGCTAACTTGCCTGGGACAGTCCAGACTGGAGTCATGCTGCCTTGCTAGAAATAGAGGGGCTGTGTCTTACCGAGCAGTTTCAGGATCAAAAAGAGGGCAGCTTAAGTTTAGGTGCTATAATCAAGCGTGTTTTTTCCCAAAGATGCACTGAGTCCCCTTCCTATTTCCTTGTGTTGCTTTCCTTCTGGCTCCCTTCTGCCTTAGAACAGGTTAAATCCATCAGCAGTCTCCATTTGGAAATAATCTCTTCCTCCAAAAATTTTCAACCTTTTCAAATTTTCAAAATTTTCAACAATTTCCAATGTGTTGTCTGCATTACAAATCCACAAATGCGGATCAATTCTGCAAGCAAGTAAACCAAAAGCATACAAATCCGGTGTACTCTTCTTTGGACATTTCCTTTCAAAGGAACCTGACATTAATTTGAGCATTAATACTTTAACCTGTGTATATAGTGACAGGCAGCTGAACTGTTCTCCAACCTGTATAGATTTACCCCGGCTGTGCTTACATGGTGTCTAGCACAGTGTGTATTTATGCCACTCTCGTAAAGGCTTTGGTTTTTTCACCCAAGAAGCTGCGTTTAGACTTTTTTGATAAAAGGTTGTTCTACATCCGAGGCCTTTTTCTAATTGATCTCTTGAGGTCTCTCTCTGTAACCGCTGCTGAATGCAGATGCTCCCCCTCTCCCGCTGATGGTCGTGAGGTGTCGTAATGTGGCATTAAGAAAACATTTCAAGTATCTTTAAATGGCTCTTGCCTCGAACCGAGGGTGTAGAAGGAGTGCTGCGTAAGCACCCGCGTCTCCAGCGACCACCATCACCGCGGCTTCATCGTCGTGATCCTCCCCTCTCCCAGGGCTAATTTCCCCCGCTCGGATAGCAGGTTTTGTAACAAATTTAAATTACAAACAAAGCGAAGCGTTCATGAAAAGTGCATTAGCTGCCTAAGCTAGAAATGCAGAAATTGAATATGTGATTTATGTAAATTAGGGAGCTGCAAGTGCTTTCCAAATTAAGACACTAATCTGTAATGTAAACATATTAAAATGTTGCAAAAAAAATCGTTTAGTGTAGCATGAAAAATGCTGCATAGTTACTGCAAGAAAATGCTTAATTTTTCGTTGTGCCACCTGAGAGCAGGAAATGGAGTTGATAAGATCGGAGAACCAACTTGATTACTCAGCGAGGAATCGAACAACTTCATGCTCCGTATGCCTGGTGCTAACTAGGTGTGGGGGCTTCTGGCAGAAACAGTGGTGTTTTTGCAAAGGGTTTCGGTTCCCAAGTGGACAGGGGAGAAAAGGGTAACAATCAGAGTTTTCCATCACTGGGAGTTATTCTCCTGGATAGGCCAGAAGGTGCCATTTCGGAGTTAATGTAACTGTTTGGCTACGATGTTACAAAAAAAAAAGAAAAAGAAAAAAGCATTTAAAAATGTGAAAGCATTTAAACACGGAAAGCATTTAAAATGAAACGTGAAAAGATTTTCAAAGTCGACATGATGTGATTCCTATGGAAAGCCAGAGCGAGCCACTTTTATAGCATTAAAATGGAAATTCTCATTGTGAAAAATATCCATTAGTGCTAAACTCTATGTTTGACCAAGCTTACTCAAAGGAAAGCCGAATAAGAAGTCTGTGACTCTTCTTTTTAGTAAGGCCAGCCTGTGTTTCGTATATGTGCCATCAGACTTGGTAACAAAATGTATTTCTCTTAAGTGATGTGGTCCAAAGCCCGTCCCAGCTAACGGGATGGATTGACTTGGGCTCTCACAGATGCGGGTTGAGGCAAGAAATGGTGCACGATGCCCTTAGCGGGCTGGAGAACTGCTCAGCAGAGCAGCGCTGTGGGGCAGAAACCTCCAGCAAAGCAGAATAGACTGAGAAAGGCTACAGCAAGGAGTTGTCATCCTTCCAACGAGCCACGG
Organism: Crypturellus tataupa; assembly: GCA_034781795.1. NCBI lineage: Eukaryota > Metazoa > Chordata > Aves > Tinamiformes > Tinamidae > Crypturellus > Crypturellus tataupa. The sequence goes on from JAWLRI010000158.1 coordinate 640,665, forward strand.
ATAATACCAGCAGGAGGATTGGAGCCTTCATCCCGGCTGGAGTGAGCACCTTGGGACTCCAATTTTTGGTTAAAGGGCTGAGAAACCAGAAAACAACCTCAGCCTTGCGCTGCTCCATCCCAGAGGAATCCATGTGTTTGCACAGTTACGGATAACCGCTTCTGAGTCTCTTTTTCCAATTTTTATTTTTAATTTTTTCCTGGCAATTATGAAACTTCTTGAATGCCGAGCTTCAGTTCAGTGATCATCTTGTAATAATCAATTTTCTTTTAATTTCTGAACAGGTTTTACGGACTGAATGTAATTTGAGCATTTGAAAGCATTTCCCTTGGAACATGCCATCACTACATTTATTAAAATATCCCCCGTGGAGTTGGCTTTTATCGGGTAAATTATGGGGACTATCATCCCTTTGGCAGTTTCACAACTTTTGATCATATATTTCTCCATTCAGCATTGGCAGGGAGAATTTAGTGGCTTATGTGAGATTGAGTTTCAGCAAGCTGATGCCTGATAAAAGAGATCAGGACAGGAGTCAAGTAGAAAGAAAATGTACTCAAGTCGAAGGGAAGACGTGTGGATCTTAAAAATCCCGTAGTGAGCCTACAAACTAGTACTTGCTGTCTACTTTCTGCCCGGAAAGCACGAGATGAAGGTAGGAAGAGTCAGGGTTTTGTTCCTTTGAAAGCGCTGTGGAGTCATCTGTGCTGAAAGCCAAGCGGCTCCACCGTGTTAGGAAGACTTGGGTGAAATTCCTTGCATCTGGATTCACAGCTCGATATTATCTGCTCAGTAGTGCTTCCCCCTCAAACTACCTGCTTTCTCCAGGCATATGCTGAAAGCTTTGAGCTGTTTGAGCCTTTACGAACACAGTTGTCATGACCCCCAAAAGTCGGTCAGGATCCTGACTCTTCCTGTGTTATTTTTGCCCTGGCGAAATTTATTGTGTTTGAGCCCGTGTCCTCTGCAACCAGGGGACAGCCTGTTTGGATCCATAACGTTAGCGCGTAAATAGCAATTTGCGTTTGTGTTCGAGTCAAAAGGGAGCAACAGGACAAATTGTTGGTTCACAGGTTCTGCCGTGCGACCCCAAACGCCCATTATTTACAAGTGCCAGCAACGCAGTCGAGAACGCTCTCTGCTTATACGACCAAAACGCCTTGTATACAGATGCAGTGCGGGTTTATCAAATCACATAACCCCTGGCAATTCGATTTCACAAAGCCGCCTTCGTGGTGGGAGTGATGGAAGATGCGCGGGTGCATTATGATGGGAAGTTTAACCTCGCAACCCCGACTTGGAGACACAGTCAAATATGAATTGTAGTGTCATTTCATTTCTCACTATCAGATTGCCAGGAAATGGAGCATTGTTGCTACAGCCTCATTGAAGCTACTTGCTGTTTTATGGGAAGCTGTGAAAAACATTCTGTTCACAGGGACTGCAGCTCAGAGGTTTTATCTCCCCTCTACCCCTTCTTTCTTGTTTTTCTCCCGGAAGAAATGAGGACAAATAATGCGTTTTTATTCCCTCTAGCTCATCCACTCCCACCTAGAACGGAAAATCATTTTAGATTAACTTTCTAGTTAAATATACAGCACCAAGTGGGAGGCACAAAGGAGGCTTTTAGTGACTGCTGGTGAAGAGGAGGCAGCCCCAGCAGCAGCAAATAAACGCCAAGGAATAGGGAGCCTCTTTTCATGCAAATGTTTCTATTAATAAGAAACGAGAGAGGAAAAGTACACAAGATCTATAATTTATATTAAAAAGTCTCCAAATAAAACTTCTTTTTAAGTTTTCCCTGAGTTGCCAGCAACTCTTCAGAGCACGCTACTTCCATATATGAGTAACTTAGTATTACACACAGCTGCATGTATTTTTAATGGCCATAAGAGGGAATCTTTGCGATCACACCAGTGTGCTTTAGTATAATTTGCTGAGATAGACACAGAAACATGCTTGATTACAAACAATGCTTTGAAGACTCAATAATTGACTATTAAGTGTAGGATTAACCAAAAAGAGATCATAAAACAGCATGACACAATTCACTAAGTGATTGCAAGGATGTTTGAGGAGGTAACTTTTAAATGACTTTGATATCCCTCTGGGCCAATTCTGCCATCCTTAGTCATGCCGAATAGTATTTTATTCTACTAATAGCCCATATCTGATCAGTGGGACTCTTTGCAAAATGAGGCACAACTCAGTGTGAGCCAATGTGGCTAAAATGGGTCCAAGTTTTAGTGCATTCATATGTTTTATTAAACAATTTATAGTTACTCGGGTAAGTGATTTGTTGGTGCTGACTTCTTAATAGCAAAAGCACGATCACCCGAAGGTATTTTGCAAGAATCTATTTCTCGCACTGCAACGCTGCAGAGTCACGAGCTGCAGAAGTGCAGTCTGGATGCCTCTATGATCCCCCTCCATCCGGCGTTCCAGCCCTGAGCGAGTGGGAGCTCCCTGGAAAGAAGGGGGTGTTATTCCTGCTTGAACTAGAGCCCGCATCAAATACAGTGGAAGATATGGAGAATAAAGAAGGTTGGCCTGAGGAAAGAGGCTGGTGTGCAAGACTTCAAGAGAAGTGAGTTTGCTCTTGAGTTGTAGCTGCTTTTTATTTTCACCCCAGCACTGAAGATGAAGTGGGTTAAAAACCTTATTTATTTATTTATTTATTTTTATTTAGACTTTCAACGTGATGATTTTTGATCTGCAAGCAGAATCTAGCTCCCTTTTTTTATTCATCTGCATAGATTGGCATTTTTTAAAACCCTGAACTTCAACTTTTCCAAGCTCATTGCCCTTCTGATACTGAAGACTGTCTTCCAGTTTTGCTGGAAAAATACATGAATCTGTAAATGACCTTGATTTCTCTCTTGGTGTTGATTCTGAAAACTAGTGATGACAGCGTGATACTTTCTGTTGAACGTTGCACTGTAGACCATACTATGAGGCAGATTTTCTCAATAAGTAATGTGCTTATTAATCGTTTGATCAAATAGTTCCCTTGGAGAGGCAGGGAGGGCTTTTGGGTGTGATAGCAGGAGACAAAATGAGAACATAAGTGTTGCCCTTGAGGAAGGTGCTAGCTTGGTGTGACGCTTTGACAGCAGAAATTCTCGCTGAGCTGCTCCAAGGCACACACCAATCCTTGGCTCATGGCATCGGCCTCTTGATAGCTCTGCCTCCCTGGTCTGTCCATTTGCTCTTTTTAAAAGTTGTTTTCCTTCTGTTTTAATGCAGGAACCTGTGAGGAAAGGCGGAGACAGACTCCAGCAGTTCTTGGTTCTTCTGTGCATCCTGGAATGCTCCAAATCCGTGGTGGGAAGGAGCCATCCTGGAGTGGGATCAGGCTGGCTTCCTCCAAGGAGTTCAGTGGTGCTCCCTACCCAGGTGAGGTCCCGCGCTGGTAGTGATCAGAAATTCAGGTCTTGCAGTAGTATTTCAGCCATCTCTGCATGTGAAACGCGTCCATCTAACCCCTGATAATATTTTTGCCATCAGTGGTGAGTAATGGTTGCTCAGGAAAGCACATAGCCAGCACCCATCCAGTGTCCGGCCATTGGCAGCTTTGGAGATGGCGTTTGGAATAGGAGGAAGAAGTTCCTGTTTGTGTGCTCCTCGTTTCTTTGGATGTTTTGTAACAGAGCTCTTTTTTCAGGTCACTTACAGTGAATGTGGTGCAACTCATGAGGCAAAGCTGGTATTTTGACAATTGCGTATATTTGCTGGAAAATATGGAAAAAAAAACTAGGTGCAAAAAAATGAGCAGATAGTGACCTGATGTTATCTAGGTGGATTTCAGTAAAGATTAGTGTGAAATGGGTGTCATGCAGCTCTGTTGAACAAAACCAGGTAATTTCCAGTTCTGCCATTCTCATTCTGGAGGTCTTGCCTGGGTCTGTAAGGCAGGGTAATGCTCGTGGAATGTGCTGCTGCTTTTCCAGGCTGTGCGCAGTAATTGCAGGCTTAGCACTGAGGTTACAGCAACCGCTCGCTCTTTCCTACTGTTTCTGAAAATCCCCAAAGCAGATTGACGTGAGACCCCACGTCAGCAGAGCTCTGAATCAAAATCTTTCCCTGTTTCAACTTGAACCCTGTGACCAGTGATGAGAGTGTGCCGGGAGTTTGTTGTCTTCTTTTGGCTTTGGATGGAGACAACGGGGTGGAGAATAGCCGACTTGAGCATCTTCTTCCCTTCTCTTATTCGGAGCTGTGGATAGGATGGGAATGGGAGCCTTAGAAGGAAGGGAGATAAATAGATGACCATGTTAAGAGAAGAAGTCTGGAAAGTTGTGCCTTTATTCCAAGAGTTTCACTTCCAGTTAGCAGATTTTTTTTTTTTTTTGCCCTGTTTTCTTTTTGAGGATGGAGCAGAAAATGGTTGGCTGTATAATTATAGAGACATCTTACCCCCTTTTAGATGCCCTGGGGATCCCACCTGGCCCCTGATAGACCCTTGAGGGGATACAGGTACCCCCAAGCCCTGTATCACATGTGCAGCCTTGTGAAGGTATCTCGCTACCTAAAGATGTCCAAACCCCAAAAAAGTCCAAAACTGCAGGCGCTCTTGAGCACCTATGGTTGGTTGTACCTTGGCTACTGCTTCCCATTCCTCACACACCTCTCCCTCCTCCCCAAGTCATCCCAGTCCAGGCTGTTCTCTGACCCGTTCTGTAGTGTCTGCAAAGCCAGGCAACTGCTGACTCCCTCCTGGACAATTTGCTGGGAGAACTAATGCTCCGCTCAACGAGGAGGAAGCGACGGGCTCCCACGCTCAACGCAGCTAACGCGTTGCCCATGTTTTTACTGGTGCCATTGCAAAGTATCGACGAGCTTTCCTCTGGGCTGATACATACCTGCTGTGGAGAAGTCCTGCTGATAGCTCGGATCTGTAACACGGGAGCTCTCGGGCAGGGGGTGCTGGCCAGATGTGGCTGTTTCAGCTGTAGGTCGGCCCGGGGAAGGTGTAATGACCCTGCAGAGCAACGAGCGTGTCACTGCGGCTCCTCTGCTGCACGGAGAAACAAGACCTGCGCGAGAGCTCCCAGCGTCATTAGGTCCAATTACGCTCTAAGCAGGCCAGGCTGCTAAATGGCTTTCACCCAAGCCTTCCCCCTTCAATCACCCATGCACGTGCTCTGTCCCGGTTCTCCAGCTCCTTAGCGAGGTATTTTCATTTATTGCTATAAAATAAGCAAAGTTTGTGGGTTTTTTCTCTCTTTTTTTTTTTTTTTTCATAATACATAGTCTTATCAATATTATTAATAGTTAAAATGTGTTTTACATGGGTAAGCAAGCTGAATAATTAAAAAAAAATGTCAATTTAGACTTCTTAGAAGCAATAACTCCCCATGAAAGTTTTATGAGAGACATTTCCATTGCTTATTCATAAAGCGGTAACAATTAAAAGCAGCAAAACGCAGCAGCACCGTGTTAGGAGCTGGCCCGCAGCCGTTCAGCACCAGGGCTCTGTTGGCCAGCCACACAGCTGGGAAGGTTTTGGAGTCATCTACACAGCTTGGGAAGGTGTAAGAACAAAGATGAGGCGGTTCTCTGGAATTTGAATGAGCACCTTTTCCATGAAAAAAGCCTTTGTCGAAGCAGACTTAGGATTGTAAGGCTGAGGCTGCATATAAGGCATGGATACTACATGGTATGTGCAATTATTAAGGCGATAGAATAATCATAAGTCTTGATATCAGGCTGTCAGCAGAAAGAGGCTGAACGCATTCCGGCGGGAATGGTCCATTGGGAATGTTCCCCTGGGAGCTCAGCCAGGCAGGATCTGCTCACCTGCACGTCTCCAAAGCCTCCAAGCGAGCTCGGTCAGCTCCCACATGGAGCTGAGTCCCCGGGGAGAGGGAGGCAAGGCCACAAGAGTCCCCAAGAGACAAGTGCGGTCATCGCCATCGCTCTGGGCTTTCCGCTTTATGCTGAGGGAAAGCAAAATTCAGGAGTTTAACTCAGTGTGCAGCGGACTGAAGTTCCCATCAGTCGGATGCGTGCTGCACGTGCCAGGTTATTCACACAGCGGTGCCAGACGGTCTCTTGAGGCAGATTTAATTATTGTCACCATCCCTAAGAGACAAGAAGCTTTAATGAGAGAGGGGGGAAAGTACCGTCTGATCTGCTCCCAGATGGAGGAAAAGTAATAATACAATTTTGGGGAGCTTTTTGGAAGGCTATGCAGATGACAGATTACTAGGATGGTCTTTCAAGAATACCAAAGGATTATGTGCATAATGATGAGTCTTCTGTTCTTGCTGGCTTCGCGTTATCAAAGACACATCAGTTGTGTGTCATCCTGGTTGAGACAGTCTGCGTGTGCTGCCTTTGGCTTTCCAGCATGTCTGAGGGTGACTTGATCATTTGTGATGAATACTCTGCAATCCTGAGGCTGAAGAGCACAGTCCTGTACGTGCAATAGTGAATGCAAAGCCAAGCGAGCTCGCACCGACTTCGTTTGCCTGTCCTTGTGTCAATGTTGGAGGCTGAGGGATGTCCCTGTTTGTTGAGAGACTTGAGATTCTGCAAGAGTCATGAGGTTCCTCTCCACCCATGTCACCAGCCCACCCAGGTCCCTCCAAAGGCATCAGCATCTCCTCCTGGCTCAGTATCATCAGCAAACTTGCTGAAGGGGCACTCTCTGCCCTTGTCCTGGTCAGTAGTGAGGAAAAAGAGAAGACAATGAGTTAAAACTGTGCTTCATAGGTGCTTCGTATTTCACGGAGCTGAAGTCAGATATGTTTCTGAATATGGCCTTGAGCTGCTCTTTGTGTCGTTTCCCCAAAAAGGGCCCTGAAGCATTTGGAACCTGGCCGGGTTGCTAGCATCAACGCTTGCCTGAGGAGCTCTACCTAAAATAACATGTTGCTGCCTTGCAGCACGGTAGTGCAAATTAGTGCTCAGAAAATGTTCCCGGGGCTCTGGATGAGGAGGGTGTTGTACTCTAACAGTTACTGATGGCTCCTCCAGCTCTTCCAGCTTTGTATTTCCCTCTATCCCTCACTCTTTTTTTTTTTTTTATGGCATCCTATTTAGAAAGCCGTTAGCCCAGACCCTGAATTGACTGAAAATTTAAAGGCATTTCAATGTACTTTGCTCCATCCCCAGGTACGTGGTGCATATCATTGGGTACCTACAGCAACACAGCAGCACTGTCTCACAGTAACGGCACGTGGGTCCTTTGGCTAAAATAAATCAGCCCTCAGGTCTTGCAAGAAAGAAAATAGCACCTGGAATTTATCTGCTGTGGGTAGTGCTTAGGATAGGGGGGGAAACAGCAAGGAGAAGCAAAAGGCTGAGTAAAAGGGTTAGTAGCATGAGCAAGTGAATCCAACAACATGAGCTCCTAAGAATCCCTAAGTGCGTGGTTTTGTAGGAAACATTGTCTATGAGCTCGGCCACCTCAGCCTGTCCTTTGGCACCTGCACAGCTTTAAGCATGAGGACAGTAGTGTTGATCCTAATGGGATCCGAAATGGAAGAGAGGGTTTTCTCCATGACAAATAGGTCACAAAGCAGAAGGTAATTTTAGAATTAATGTGGGGACGCAAGCAATGCTGGGGTGCGGGTGTAATGAGCTCTCATTAGCATCTGTGAGGAATTAGAGGAGATTTGCAGAATAACAGTTCACCCATTGCTCATACTTTAAATAACAATTATTTGGTCTAAGCATAATTATAAATAAGCTTTTGCTTCTCATTAATTTTCTACTTGATTACTAGAGCCATTGTTCAAGTGCAGAGCAGAGAGAAACCATTAGAAGCTGTTTATGCTCTGCAGATGAGAGCAGAAATTATAAAAGAATTGTGTGTGAGTGAATAAAAGGACATTGATCCATGTGCAGAAAATGGCATGCCTGAATGAAGTGAAATTGTGCCGATTATTTTCATGCACAACCAGGAATATATAGAGAATGTCCAAACTGGTCTGTACAATTCCTTGTTTATGCTCCTGGAAATATTTTTTTTTTCCATTTGAATATTATCTTTTTCTCTATAATACTTGCTGAAATGCATTATTTGCAAATCTTTCCCTTAGGCTTGGTAATTACAAAATATGTAAAACTACTTAATATATAGTTATTGCGCTCCTTATATAAAAGTATTCAAACAAACGCCAAATCCAAAGAACTGGGCTTTGTTTTGCCTTTCCTTTCAAACTTTGAAGAAAATCCTTTGAAGTAGTGCAGGAATCATGAGATTTCCTTTTTCTCTGCAGCTGATCATCTTAATTCCTGTTCTACAAAACGATTTTGCAAAGCACCCATCATCTCAGAAGGCTCTTTTCCACTTCAGTCACGAGCATTACGCGAGAAGGAAATTGCCTGGAAACATGCTTTTTAACTGGAGCAGAAGTGGGTTTTGCTGAGTCTTTTGGGACAAGCCTTTCCTTTTTTTGTTGTGAAGTTATCCATGAAAAGTTGGGATTGCACTACTAATAGATTAGCATAGATGCTCAGGAGAAAAAGCCCTTTCTGAGGTGCAACACTCTCTTGACTTCTTCCTTCCCTCCCCCAAAACAAAATGTCGTGGAAAATTTTTAAAAAGAAAATGAAAATCTCCTTGATTGGAATTGAGGAGAACAGGGGTACCATTTTCCACATCTCTTCACTTGAAATGCTGTTGATGTGGCTGATGAAACATAAACAAATCTCAGATATCCACAGTCAGCTGGACCTGAAGAGAGGATTTCCTACTATGTTTGTTCAGTCAGTTGTCTTTCACATCTTTGCCAAGCTCATAGAAAAGAGAATTCACTTAGATTTCAAGAGATTACTTCTTTTATTGTCTACTTTGGCGAGAAGGCTGTTTTTCTACAGAATGCAAGAAGCGAGTGTTCATTCCTCGTTCCCTGCATCTAGGGTAAGGGAGGCTAAATATGAATTCTAGAGCTCCAGCCCATGTCTGATCTTTTCAAAAGCTAATTTACAGCGGTTAATTTTCTGCATGCAAAGTTGCTCATTGGCATACACAGTGGCAAAGAGTGTAGCGTGGCTTGTACGCCTCCAGTTAGAGCAGCCAGCCCTCGAAATCCCACTTTTATTTTTCCTTTTCCTGACACAGGAGAGGTTCTGGCAGGAAGTTATCAAATTCTCCGATGCTGCTGATGGTCCCTTGGAAAGCAAAGCCAAGGCACTTTGCATAAGTGCATTTGGATGGGAGCTTTGCCAGGGAGCTCTAAAGCGCGACCGCTTGAATCTTCAATGCTGTAGGTACTGCAGTACAGCAGGAGTGAAAAAAAAAAAGACATTATTATGCCTAGACTAGAGAATAATAGGGAAATGGTTCAATTAAATCATCTTTCAAGGCAGGAAAATCACAGGCTGTTGGTGGGAATGCCTGGTCTCCCGTAGCACAGCTTGCAGAGAGAGGTATTCAGTGAAAACGCACCTGGGATTGCAGGAAGATGGGGATGGGGATGGCGAGCCTGGCACATGGAGAAAGGGAAGAGGAAGTGGTTTACACAAAACAGACAAAAAAATGTTTTTCCCTCCAAAATTTTGGCTTCTGTTCTGAATTCCTGCCCCATCTAAATGCTTTTCCTATTAAGCAAGCATGTAGCGCTCATCATTTCTCAGCAGTGCTCCCTCCTGAGCACAAAGGGACACACTTGGGATGATTCAGCAGGTGAACCTAGCCAGGCTGGTGAGTAATCCCCCTTTCCCTGCGAGGGAGGCTCCTTCTGAGCAGTCACAGCCGTCTGTGAGGATGCGAGGAGAGCATCATCCTTGCATTTCCAAGGAGGGTTTGTGTTATATGCTCCTATCTCTTTCCCACCTACTTCCCTATTCTTTTCCATGGTTATTAGCTATTTCTGTTTGTTTTACTTTGGCCTTTTGTTAAGAGTGCATCCAAAACTACACTTTCCAGCCCAGCTGGCTTAACTGGATGGAGGCAGCAGTGCTCCATTAGCTGGCTTTGCGGTGCTGGGGTTTGCAGTAAGTGCTAATTGTTTTTCCTAATGCCTTTTATCCCTAGATTTCATTGTCTTCATCCTACTTTGAACTCTCTTTCTCTCTTTTAATCATCGGGCACCCTACCCGCTCCAGCCAGAAACCTGTTAGCCAGCAGAACCTTTATTTTTTGATTCCAGTGCTATCATGTTTAATTGTTGCACCTCGGCCCTTCCAGGTGGCCGCCGGCAGAGCTGGGTTGACCTGATGGTGCGTTTGCAGGGTCTGCAGACCCTCCACCCACCGCTGTGGCCAGCTTCCCTGCATGGAGAAGGCTTGTGGCACCCCAGCTGCTTTCTGTAGCTGGAAGCAATGGGATTCGGCACAAACTGGGAGCCCTGGGTTAATGTCCAGGCCGAACCAACGCTCAGTGTCTCCGTGGTGTCTCATACTCCAACCAGTGTGAGACCATGGAGCTGCAATCAAAGCCTAGGGCTGGGGATTTGTCTTGCGGGTTGTTTTCAGCTTGAAGCCTTGCACACAGTAATGCCAAAAGGCTTCATTTTCCAGTTATTTTACTCCCTCAATCTGTGTTCTTCATTCCCTCCCAGGAACTCACCCTTTTTCAGTCAAGGGGAATGAGTATTTACTGCAAAGTCACCGCATCGGAAGGGCTTGCAGGAAGGAAACCCCGAGGTGCAGGCTGCTCCATCCTAAGGCTTTCAGGTTGGCTACAGCTTTATATTTTATAGAAGCAATGGGGTAATGCAAGTTTTCCTTGGTGATAGTTTTCCCATCCTGTAACAGCTTCTTTTGTAGCAACCTAATAAGCATCCCGGCATCATTAGAGACTGAAATACTGACGAACAAAGAGAAGTCCCTGCCACGAGTTCAGACTCTCTCTTCCTTGGTAACTACAGGGTTTAGTTTTGACATACAGCTATAATATAAATGGAGGGTGATTAACTTAATAACACTTTCAGCTTAAAAAGTTATCTATTATTATGAATCATTGTCTGAGCAACTTGTGGTTCCATTTTCCATGGGTTATAAAAAGCAGAGCTGATTTAAAACCAACTCATCTGATTTGAGCTTGAAGGAATAGACTTTCTTTTTTTTTTTTCTAAATTAGTTTAATGAAGGGCTGGTCTTTTAAAAGGCAGCATCTGGCTACTCTTTTTTTCTTTTTCCTTTTTTTTTTAATTCCTCCAGCCGTTCTCCCTTTCGAAAAGCTATTTTTCGTCTTGACCGCGTGGGTTCCTCATTCTTTATGCTGCACATTTGGCAGAGGTGGCACTGCAGATCAGTAGCGATCACAGCAATTTGGGGTTGAATTATTGTGGGCTGTGTTTGTCCTGGCTCGCCTAGAAGGGAAGAAAAAATCAAGGAGGAATTAAAACGTAATTCAGTGTCGGTAACAGCGCATTTCCTGTCTAGAAAACGCTCTGCAGAGGGCCTTTGAGGGCCATGCAGAGGTACACATGGGAATGGTGAACCTTTTGGACTGGTAACTGAGCTGTTTTGCAGTCAAGATGCTCTTAAACCCAGCGTTCAGACAGAGTGTTTTTATCAGGACATTATGTTAATGAAATAATCCAGATAATTTAACATTTGAACATCACTGAGGCCTGTAGCTATAGTGTTTTGTGAGCTGTTACCAAAATGTTGGGATTTTTGGAAGCAGAAGTATCACAGTGTTTTGGCTGAAACACTGAGCAAATCTGGCATTTAGATGTGCTGCTTCTGGGAAGCCTGAGTGCCCGTCTTTCCCTCTGTGATTACTTAAGTCAGAGATTTCAGCAAAAGATCATTCTGTGACATTTGTAGCTCTAGAGATAGCAGAATTCATTGATAAAGATCTCAACTGTTAGGTTCTTCTCAGCTTAATCCCAGGGAGAAGTGATTTCCATGAGAACTGTGAAATCACTTCTTTTTGCAATGGATACTTGTCCAGACTGTGGAATTGGGGTCTGAAATTTGCAGATCTTTGCAGCTTGTAACTGGAGGTGCTTTGGCTTTGTGATGGTCTGTTTTGTCCTCAGGTCTTGTGCTTTTAGGACATTCTGGGTGATAGTCTGGTTCTGGTGGAGATTCTGGATATCTGAAGGCTTTTAGGAAGATAAAAGAAGAGATTTGTTCATAAAATCAAAGTCACTCCGTACTTTCATGACACCTAATGCTGATTTCCACGACAGCCATTGGCTGGGTTTTTCCCAGGTCCACACCAGGTCATGCCTAGATATTTAAAGTGGTTGTCACACCAATTGAATACAAACTCTCCTCCTTTTATGTGCGAGTTCCTTTGAGCATAAAAGATGTTCTTTTCTGGGGTTATTTACTTGTACCTCGGCACAGAAAGCCTGACAGCCTCTCAGGTAGCGCATCACCTGGCCCATGTCACAGATAACCGCGCGCGACGTGCACGGCTCTCTGCAAAGCTCCATAAGGACACGTGTGTCACTGCTGCAAGAGGCAGCACTGCCGAGCTCCAGAGAGAAAGCAGAGGTGTTCGTTGTTTGTTGGCACAGACTCGCATGGCATGAAAATAATTCGTTCCTTTTGTACCGAGGAGCAAGACGGGGGTCTTTTCTATTCCATCTCATTATAGTTTGCAGGACAAACGAGCAAGGGAGAGGATGAGGAGTGCCTGGTCTGTGTATACTCCATGGTCTGCGTGCAGGGATAGCAATAAAAAAAGTGTATGTTTATTTGGACTAGCACCTTAGCAGTGTTTGCCTAAGTGCTGATGTGAAAAGTGAAGTCCTGCCAAGCCATTTCAGCTGTGGCCTGCTCAGTGTGTTCAATGCAGCATATTCTTTAAGGGCACCAGCATTAGTAGTCTTGAAATCACTGCGACACTCACGTGCCTGTAGCCAAAGTGTGGATCTCACCCCTAACTTGAGGACTTCACATTCAGCTCTCAAAATTAAACTTTTTCTGAATGGATGGTGATGCTTTTAGCAGTTCCTGGGAGTCTTAGAAGCTGAAATCACACTGCTTTTAGGCACGAATACCTAAATGCCAAATTTATTTTTTTCTTTTTTTTTTTTTTTTTTAATGACTTCTGAAGTTCGACAGGATGAGGAGTGTTTATGCCTTTCCATTAGACAGCAGTGTTATCTGACAGCATCGGATCAAAGTGTTACCCTGATGTTCAGTTCGGTCTGGTCACTTGTTCCCTTAGCTATAAAGTGTGTATAATCACAAGCCGAAGAGCAAATTGCTTAAAGGGTACTTAGTATCTTTGAATTGTTTCTGTTTGTTAAAAAAAAACAAACCAAAAAAATGCTTGAAATAACAAATGAATTTTGTCCTTCCCCTGGCAAAATGCCATTACTTCTATACCCAAAATTTGTAGGGAGAAATAAAAATGGAGGGGTGAAATTATAGCAAAGTTATAACAAGCTGAAATGTCTCATCACTGTGAACAAGCTGTCTAAGGGTTGCACTGGGAAACATTAATATTTAAAGATATTCTTCAGGACATTTCGAAGCAGCTCAATGTGAAACATCTTTGCCTACTTAACACATAAATATTTTAAGATGTCAATATTTTGCACACATAGAAAAACACCTTAGCTCACTGCAGGGAAATCAAGGGTAAATGTCTTTCCGTGCTCCCAACACTGCCAAACTATTGGATTTCTAGGAGTTATTTCAAGCATGGGAGAACGCACAACTCTTGTATCTAATTTAATTTCAGATTCTAATGTAGCCTTAACTTCAAAAATGGCTCTAGATAGTCAGTATCTGCAGTGAACTGCAAATGGTCTGCAAGATTGGAATTAACACAACAAAAATGCTAAATTGCTAAAATGCAACTAAGGACAATGAAATAGCAAATCTCTTGAGAGAGGAGGGTTTTGTGTTCAGCTAATTATTTTTATTTTAAGAAATATTGAATCACTTTGCTATGGCAGTCGGTTTGGGGTGCCTTGAGGCACAGGGGCATCTTCACTCACGAAGACTAAGTGGTCTCTAAGGTCCCAAATTTCAGCCTCTTAGAGGTGTCCCATGTGGCCCTTCTTGAGGCTCAATGGGATGGAGGTGCTGTTTATCTGATCGTCTGCTCCATGTACATGCACTGCAGGTCTGTTCCTAACAGGCCTGTTTAAACTTTCATTCCAATACCTCAAACATCGACAAAACATGTCCACAAAACCATTGTTTTTGTCATTTTTTTTTCCATAAAATAACTCCTCCTGTCAAATTCAGGTGTGGATTTTGTCACAGTCTTCATTTAAATGTTAATTAGAAGGATACATTTATGGAGTTTGATATTAGAGAGTTAACCTTGGTTAGACTTGTTTACTGGTTAGCAGATTATTGTTATTATTATCATTATCTTTATCGTATTATACTTGCCCTCAATCTGCTATGTAGCTTTCACTGAAAACATTGCCTACAGCAAAGTACAGGAGATGGAGAGCAATAGTTCAGGGCAGGATTTGAGATAAGCTCAAGTCAACAGTGTCAAGGCAGCGGTGAGTCAACACTGCCTGTCTGTGGTCACCACGCTAGGAGAAACATTTGAAAAAGTTGGTGGGAGAACAGCAGGAATGAATAGTGATCCAGAAAAATTATCCTAAGAGGGAAGATTGGAATTATCTGATATGCATGAGAATAATAATTAAAAAAAAAAAAAAAAGGTATATTCATCCTCAGCTTTAAATGAGAGCTTAGAAGAAGAGATGGACTCCATCTTTTGCTGAAGAGATGAAGAGGACAAGCAGCAGCAGGCTCACATTACTGCACAAGAGAGGAGGGGAGGCATTACAAAAATGTTTTCAACCTTGAAATGAATTGGTTGTGCAGCCTGTGATGCTTTCTGACTCCCATCATTGAGGGGTTTTAAAGACAGGGTTAGAAAAAATGTCCTTCAGTAATGATTGAGATAGTCTTGGGAAAAAGGATGGATTAGGAGACCTCCAGATAGCCTGCCCGGTCCTTTTTGCCTGTGGTTTAATTACATTGAAATTCAGAACTGCAATGGAGGTGACCTGTCTGCATTATGAACAGTCTTTGTGTCCTCGCTTCCATGCTTTGAAGTACTGTATTTGTCAGGAGTAAGCTCTTAATATTGCTTAATTTTCATTTGCTCAATACCAGCAAAGAAAATTTTGCAGAAGAGCATGTTGGATATTTTTCAATATTTAGCTTTTTAGAATGCCTGCAGGATTTCCTCAGGACGGAAATAACATTTAGCAGATTTAGTGGAATTCCCGTGGGATAAGGGCAGGCATTTGCCCTATCCCCATATGTAATGGAGCTGTTCTTGGCAAACTGTTTATCATCAATGCTCTAGATGACTGCTTCAGCTCAGGATAGAAGTGAAAACAAAATTATCCTCTTTTAGAAAAAATAAAAGAAATAATTTTTTATGATTATCTCTTCACTTTTGGATCTGCTGCTTCTACCTAATGAAAGACAAGCTTCCCCATCACTTTCATCCTAAGCTAGCAGTGTCCTGCAGGGTGTCCTACTGAACAGCTACCTAAATAATGAACTGCAGCAGCCCCACGGCATGTCGTGGTAGAGGCTCATTCCTGTCGTGTCAGAGATGGCAAAGTTTGGAGGATAATGCAACACGGTCTACTTGAAAATAGTGTGGAAAGTCAGACTTTGTTTATATCTTACTAGGAAAATTCATATTTCTTTCTCAGTTACAGAGTTGGTGTTACTCTAAGTAATAATAGTGATAGAGGGCTGCTATCACATACCGTGACTTCCATTTAAGAATGGTATCTGCAATTGAGGAATTGCTAAGGGATCTGCAGGAGCTGGATTTAGCACATCTTAAAGTGGGTTTAACATATCTTAAAAGCAAGGGAGAGGAAAGAGATGGAAGCTGTTGGGATTGTATCTGTTGCTAGCGGTCTTCTGCAGCACGAATTGTGCAGACTGGTTCACCCTTCCTTGAATCTTCCAAATTTGGGCTTGATTGGGTTCAGCTCATTTAATGCATGGGAGAAGGTGGGAACCCAAAGGATGTTTCTTAAAAGGACTCATTCTTCTTTAATGGTTAGAGTTAATGTAGTAGAAATCCCTAAAGGATGAAATTTTGAGCTCTTGTATTTAGAGTTTATTCAGTTCCTGTAATAGAGTCAATGCTGTTGACATTGTTTATATTATGCTGCGGGCGCTAATTTGATTTAACACCACCAAACTCAATTAGAGGCAATTAATTCTCACTATTATTTCAGTAGCAGGAGTGTATGGATGTAATGAAAATATAGCAAGAAGCTTTGCAAACCTGGGTAGCCATTATGGGTTAAGTGCATGTTAGTGTGGCAGTAACTGCCTGGATTTCCCTCGTTCCCCCTCTCGGCCTGCCCAAGTGCTGGAAAAAGCCTATTATCCTTGATTAGTTTGGAAGCACGGATAATTCATTACCCTCCAGGAAGCCAGAAAATGCCTCAAAGCTTTTAATAGCTCCCATAAAAAGAAGAATAAAATTGGAGGGCACCATGAAAACAGTGAGCGACTGACCAGTGTGCTCTTAATAGTGGAGCTGCTGGAATTATATCTTGACAGGCAGCGCTGTGAACAACTGAGGAGAGATTTGTTTTCATGGGGTGGATTGGCTTCTCGATGCCGTCGGTGCCTGGAGGTTGCTGCCTTCCATAAAATAAGAATGCCAAGAAATGTCGCAGATCTAGGAAGGGATTATCGAAAAGGTTACTTAAAGTTTGTTTACACGGCGTGACACGTGTTTCCAATGGCTAATTTAGATAGCAGCTGTGATTTGGGCTTTTTTTTTTTTTTTTTTCCTGCTTAAGCTGGGATTATCTTGCTTTTCCGTTGTGGCTAAGCAGTTTCTCCTCAAGCTAGGGTGCCGTTTTTTGGAGATAATGTATCTCAGGAAGTTATTTTTTCTTCAGTTTTTGTGGTTTTTTTCCCTCATGATGCAATGCGGTAAGTCCTTGCCCCAGGTTTGGTGAGCTGTGTGCTAAGAAGGGTTTCTTGTTGCGAGGAAATGCTTGAAACTGCGAGTCCCTGGAGACCTGGAATCCCTCCTGCTGTCCTAGATGGCATCTGCATGCCAGCCAAAATGAGAAGTGCAGCAGCGGCGGCATCGCGTAGAGGCAGGGAAGGAGCGGTGCGCCCTAGAGAAGGTGTTTTCCAGCGAAGGGAGAGCAGGAATTGGTGTCGTGTATTACAAGCAGCAATGCGATTCATACAAAAGCCCCAGAAGATGACATCTAAACTGCATAGTTAACCAGGGTACATAAAACCTTAACTGGGGACAGATCCGCTCCAGTAATGGGTAGTCCTAGAGTCATTTTTCAAAGAACACAGTGTAAAATCAGAGGTCTTTTTTCCTTTTCTTTTTTTTTTTTCCTGTCTTCTGCTAGGGAGTGCTGCTGTGGGAATGGCAGGCAAACAGTCCTTCAAAGTCATTTATATGTCAGCTACGAAGCGAATGAGGCAAAACCGTGAAATGAATTGAAACTGGTGCTGCAGCTGACCGGCCTTTCATTCGTCATCTTCCCCTTCGGGATAAAAGGCATCGTCTGAAATGGGAAAGGAAGGGGATGGAATCCAAGCAGAGATTTTTGTCCCAGTTTTTGCCAGCTCTCGCCTCCATCCTGTTGGCCCTGCCAGTGGGAAAGTTGCTGAGACCACTTGCAACCCCACAGCTTCAGGAAAGTGCAATTATTTTATAATTGAGGAAAAATTATGCCCCTACAAGTTAAGGGGAATGAAAGTCAATGTGGGGCTGAGCATCATAAGATTGAATGGGGATGATGTTTTTTCACTGTATTTTGTGAGATTCAAGTGTGCAGGACCCCTGTGTTATGCTCTTAGGCCTGAGACTACCTGATGCTGTAAAACACGACGACACAAATATTGCTCATTTATGTCACTATAAACTTAACTTTATAGTGGTACAATCAGTGCTACCATTTGTAGTATCTAAGCTCAGCGTTACTAATTGTATCACTATAAAGCTATTTTATAGTCATATAAACAGTACGTATCACGCTGTCAGGCATGGATATTAATGCTACAAATAAACCAGTGAACCCGTGATTTGGGTATCTTTTACGGTGCTAATATGCAAACACGAGGGGCAAGCTCACCCTTGCGGGCCATGAGCTTGTGTCCCATTAGGGAATTCTTGTCTTGCTTACAAATTCTCTGCTGATTTGCAACTCTTAGTCATAAATCCAGTAAAAATAATACCCGAAGGCCAAGGTAAGTTGTATCTGTCCACTGCAGAAGCAGTGGAAGGGAGGTACATGCTCATTTCTGCTTTAAAGCTCGGGGTGAACGATACACGTGCAGTGTGATCACATAAGTGTTTTTTTTTCTGTAGAAAATCAGCACTGAGGAGATTATTTTAAAAAAAGCTAACACGAGAAGGTCTGCCACATATGTTGATTAAACTTGCAGGAGATCCAAGAATCTATAGGCCAACCACCTGCAACTCAAGTGTTGCTTGAACTTAGAACTAAAGGACAGAGGACTTGCTAAGTTGCTTAAGCACCTCTGGAAAAAACACGATGCTTATTTAAAACCTTGCTCAGATCTCTCTGCACCAAGCAGAGCAAAAGCAGAGTTTTGCAGCATCATTTGAAGCCTGTGATAGAGAGGAAGTATTTTATGATTATAAGCCTCTCCTTGGAAAATGCTATCTGCTCTTAGACCAAATCTATTTGCCGCAGTTTTATACATTGCATATTTTAAAATTTGATGAATATAATAAAGCTAAAAGCAATATCTTTTTATGGCTCAATTCATAAAAAGTCAATTTATTCTTCATAATTAACTTTGTTAAAAAATAAGAAACTATGCATTGACAGAAATACGTGTAATCTATCGATTTTAAAACCACCTGACAGGCACATCATAAAGCTTGCCTATATGTTTTAGATGTTAGCCACCTCAGTTTTCCTTTCTTTGCAAGATAAAGTTAATTAAGAGATGCTCTCTCTGTACAGTTTAGTCCCTGGTACAATCCTGAAGCACTTTAAGGTTAAAAAGTTCAGTTGCCTCTTCTGCAACTAGTGGCGCTGCTTTGCTTTGATATTAATATGGGTATCTAGAGTCAGATCTAGATGTGATGCCCAAGATTTCTGGTCTGGTTTGAAGGAGTTGAGTTCTTCAGACTGATCTTCATGCACCCAAAAGGAGGAATATTGTGCAATTAAAAATTTTACCTCATTAGGGGTAAAAAAGAAGGTTAGGTGCAAATGATACCAAGAGCTACCCACTCAGATAGCTTTGGCATCAAGCTAGTGTTTTGCAGACCAAGAGTCATAAGCCAGAGTGAAATATGCAGCCTTGATATCCTCAGACGACTACAGGAGACCAAGAGCAGAAGGCAATTTGTGTCCTGTGAAGCCAGATAGGTCTTGGCAGGGACCCTTCAGCTACATGTATTGACATTAGTTTGCAGACATACTGCACGGGAATGATCTGGAGACTACTAACAGCCTTTGGGTCTGGAGAATAAATGGTTCTGCTGCTCGAGCTTTAATGAAAACTGTCTTAAGGCTTGCGGAGGGATAGACACAAAGGAGGAGCATGCTAGCGGAGTCAGCTTCTGGGCTTCTCAGATGTTTTGCTGTGTGTTTGTTTGTTTGTTTGTTTTAAATAAGGTCTTTCTAGCTGATGTAATTGTAAAGAAACCCTTGAAAACATGACCCGAAGGTAGCCAATGCAATTACACATGCTTGAGTATGCCAAGAGCCTGAAGCGCTGGCTGTGAGAATAAATAGCCCCTTTCAGCTTCGCATATTAACTCGGATGCGAGTGATGACACTTCAGATGTCAACAGCGCTGGCTACTTCCTTGCTCGTTGGAGCATGGGGCAGAGAAGAGGGATGCGGAGGTCTGCGTGACCTGCTCCAAATGGAAACGCTCGCGTGGGTGCCAGGGGAGAGGGGTGTCTGGTAGACATGCCCGCTGACCGTCCTCCTCGGAGGGAGGGAATCAGGACCTCACTGCTCGGTGAGATGTGGTGAAGGTGAAGCCAAAACGAGAGAGACCCCAGAGAAACCATGACACATTCTGGGCATTCACGCAGACTGTGCAGAACATCCTTAGCTTGATTCATTGGTGAAACCTTGGTTGCTTGGCTTGAGAAGCAGCCCATTGCTGCAGGTTAACCTCCTCTTCTCCGTCACTGGCATCTGCCCATTCCTTCCAGCTCCCTGTGCAATCCTGAGCCATTGCATGATCCAGGCATCCTTTTGCCATAGGCAAAGGGAGCGCTGCTGGGTGTTGGAGACAGGCAAGCTCTGCAAGGAGGTGGGAGCTGCATGAAGGCAGCCGCCTGGAGCTATGCGATGGGTTATTGGAGATGTCAGCGTCCTCCCAGGCTGGCTCTGCTCGTCATCGTGCCCTCACGCATGGGCTTGAGCCCTTGTGGCACATGGGGAGCTCTGATCTCAGGGGGAAGGGCTGACCTTCTGCAGCTTCACATGGGCTTGCGCCATCTCCATATGGTTGTTTCCTCCACAGGTTGTTTCCATTACACTTTTTATATATGAGAGATGGTATCTGCCATTCCCACCAAACCAGCGCCTCTTACATTGCAGGAGTCAAAGCAAGGAAAAAAAAAAAAAAGAAAAGCAATCAAAAAGATAAAATAATTGATTAAACTAGACAGTGAATGACTGAGCAAGGGCGACTGGAGAGTAATGAAGTGTAAGAGTGCGGGGTTGCTTGCCTGAGATCCGGGTGTGTTCAGCTGGGGAAGGACATGGGGACTGAGGGACAGACAGGTTTCCGTCATGAATATGCAAGATATCAACAAGAGATAATATTAACATCTTGCTCAGAGTGGCATTGGAGGTAATGTCTTTGTCTCGATCTGTGGGAAAGTGAACTACGTAAATCAATTTCTTTTTTCCGTAGGCCTACATGAAGTGTGAAGGGTGTCTCTCCTCTTCTAATTGCCGTGAAGCTCGTGGTGCCTCATTTCTTCTCAAGGTAAATCTGAAGGTCTTTTAATTTCATCTATAGTTGTCTGTTTTTTCCTTGCCAGAGAGGGGTCTCAGTTCTATGGTAGATACTTCTGCTGATGCTGGGACACGAAGGACCGTGGCCACTTTTCCCGTGCGTGCTTCTAGCAGAACTTTAGGCAGTTGGCTGTGCCTCCATCACTTGGCATTTGCATTGGTTCACTCCTTGGTCCGGTTTGCCTAAAAGGAGCTCGTAGAGGTCTTGGTCTGGGCAGCAGCCGCCCTGCAGCTGAAGTGTGACTCTTCTAGGGCTATCGAGCTGCAGAAAGCTCCAGGTTTTGCTGTTATACAGCTGGGTACACGAGCATTTCAGGCATCTTCTGTACCCAGCCGAGTAAGGACGGCCAAAGGAAAGCTGTGTGAGTTGTTACGAGCTGGCTCACAAGCAACGCAAGGGTGTAACATCTAGTATACAAACCCTGTGCACAGCGTGACCCCAGCCTATTTTTAGAGAGCCTGTTTTGCAGGAGTCAGGAGCTGTGAGAGGACGTGAAAACAAACCTAATGTCTTCTGCTGTCAGCTAGGACTGTCAAGGACCTTTGCAAGTTCCTTCCAGCCCTGTAAAGAGCAAACAAACATAATCACGGCTCCACATGCATTTTTTTTTTGGAGATTTTTCAGCTCTGAGTCAGCTGCGCGCGGCGCTAGGCTGTCTGCTCGCGTTGGCACCGGACCATCAGAGCCCTTGCCTCTTTCAGATGCTGACGGTAACACAGTGCCATGGAGAAGCAGTTTCCATGGAGCGGAAAACTCGGCTAAAAAAGCACATTTTGTATGTGTGTCGGCACAGCAGCAAGCTCTGGTCCGATGGGGTAGATGGTGGAGCTTCCATCTGGCACGCGAGCTTGGCACATGAGCCAACCACGTTGCCTATGGGCTTTGGACGTCAGTCTTACAAGGACAAAGCATTAACAATGGAGACTTTTCCAAACTTTCCAGGGCTTTAGGACTCTTAAATGGTTTTGTTTGTTTGCCTGTGAAGGGAGAGGTCTTATATATATATATATAGGTTATACTTTACTAAGATTTTTTTTTAAAACTGGTTACAAATCCAGAGGTAAGTTCTAAGCATATTTATTCCTGTACCAAGTACAGACATCTAGTTATTTTGGGCTGTTCCCCTTGGACATAATGGTACGGGTCTGACAAAGGGTTCAGCTGCAGTGATTACGGACTGGAAAATGGGAAATAGTCAGAATCCTAGTGGCAGGAAGGGGATACGGAAGAGCCAAGTGTATGTGCAAAGGGAAACAGCTCCCCTGATTTCACCCAGATTGAGGGTTTGCTTGAACAGACTCCCTGACTCCCTCTGTCCTGAGTGTATCTTAACATGCAGATGGGAGGGATGTTTTAAAGAATTTAACGGACATTTATTGTTTGGCTGCTTTTTCCTTGCAAATTTGAAGTTAGATAAAAGTTATCCCCGAGAGCCCCCAAAATACCTCAAAAAGACAGCCAGAGCAATGCAGCCTCTGTGGCTATTTTTACCAGAATATCTACCTCAAAAGACTGAAGAACATCGTTTTCGACGGGCGGAGAGATTCCAGTGGTGAAAGAGGGGCTGACATCAGCCTTCCCATCACTGTGCTTGACAGCGTCTGCTTTTATATATGCCTGTGCACTCGTGTGGCAATGCAAGGGGTTCTGTGTGCAGAGGACCACTGCTCCTCACGGGCCCCAAGGACCGGAGAGAATACCCAAGAAGGGGTATTTTTTGGTGAAATGGCTAAAATCTCCTTTCCAGTGTGCTGTGCATCTGTGGCTTTCCAAATGCAACTAACCAACCATGCGCTGAGACTAACCCGGCGCACGAGCCGCATGAATCAACAGAAATAGTTTGCAAGGCTGGAAATACAGATTTCACTGTTGAAACACAGGGCAGCTCATGCCCTGCTCCAGTCAGCAGGGCTGCTTGGGTAAGATAATCTGAATTTTCTGCTCGTTGTGTTTAAAGCAATGTGACAGCAGTGTAAGTCAGGGAATTTCACAGGGGTGATGCTGACTGCCACAGCGAATGCGCTGGACCATCCTGGGCCTGGAATCTTCTTCCCCCTCCACTCCAGATGGCCGAGGTCAGGGTGCTTGATCTCTACTGAAAAGGCTTTTCTGAAAATCCAGTAGCTCTGCTTTTCTGTTCCAACGATTCTATCGATTTCCATTGATCTGAGTCGCGGCTGTACAAAACGGAGGCAAAGCAGGGGGGAATCCAGCCCTTTGCAGGGAGGCTGTTCTAATTACAGGACACAACAGTATTTTCAGAGGGGTTTAAGGGAAACCCTGTGCTTGTCGCAGAAGGCAGGTGGCCAAGGCGTGGTAGTTTGCTTGCTCGCCTTGTGTATTATTGTAGTTTAAATAGTGTTTTAGCCCCGAAAACATTCACACCAGTAGTAGAAAAATGGTGCTGTGGAGCTTTAGGCAGTCCAGCATGGATAAGCAGTGGGAGATGGGCAGCACTCACGTTCCCTTAGTAAACAGAGTATTTCAGCCTCGCTGTTTTGCAAGAATCTCTTAGCTCAGTAGTTATGTCAATGACATCTGAGATGGAAAGTGTTTTGCTGACAAGGTCATTAAAATTTCAGTGTATTGTTTAAGAATCAATAAACAAGTATTCAGAATAGCTTTCTGAAGCTGAGCGCTCAGCCGGGTTAAGAATGAACTTCCACGTCCCTGCATCTTGTTCACATCGAGGCTCTTATTCTTCTCCTTGAATGAATCCATTCAATTAGTTGATGAGATTTTGATTTCTCTCTTCTTCCCCTACCTTTTAGTAGCAGTTTAACGTATGACTAATCAAACAGCGGCTCGCGTGCTGTCTGGCCCCGTCACAACAGGTTAGCCGCTGTCTGCGTAGCGATTTCTCCTCAGAATGCAAGGGGCAAAATCATAGGATTGTGCGTGTGGTTTTCTAAGAGCATTAACACAGCCGTGTTTGTCTCTTGGCTTTTGCTTCCCATGGTTTTACAATGCGCTGTCATGCTACCCGAGCTGAGATGCATCGGAGAAAACAGCTTTATCCCTTTCAAATATCTTAGAAATGTTCCTGTAAAAGGATGGCTTTGGGGACGTCTCCCAGAATGACAGCCAGCGGCTTTGTCACGTTTGAAATGGGAAGTAATTCTGGATTTAAATTCCTTTCAGAGCAACTATTCCTACCGTGTCCTCCAGGATGGTCCCTGATGCTCTGTGCTACTGAGGAAAGGAGCTAAGGAGGTGATGGGCCTGGTTCTGCCTTGAGCCCTCAGCTTTCCTTACGGGATTGGAAAGGTTCGTGTCTCCTGAGGAAGGATGGAAGTGAATCCTGGCCGGGGTGAGAGGCAGGGACGGAGCGGAGTTCGGTGCACGAGCTCCTGCTTCTTCTTGACACCAATTCCAGCAAAGCTGAGATGTCACCTCTCGGAGCCGGTAGGTCACGTAGCCCATCCCACAGCCCGCTGGCACAATCGGCTCAATCTAAATGGCTTCGGGGAAAGGCTCGTATTAAAAGCTTGCAGAGTGACTGTCAGCTTTGCGAGGGAATTTCCATCTATCTGTAGATATGTAAGTCAATGACTGCCCACAGCTAAAATTGATTTAAATCAAAACTGCACGGAGGTTGTGTACACAGAGCAGCCGGGAGAGCGGGGGCACACGCATTCCTGCGCAGTCACTGCAGGAGGACAAGAAGCAGCCCTGCCATGTGGCATCTTTAAAATATAGACAACAAATCATCCTTCATTTTGGACCAATGGAATGAGTTGCCTGGGTGCCTGTAAAAAATCCCTATGAAAATGTACTTGAAAAGTAAGTGGAAATTAAGACCTTTCAGCTGGAGAGGAATCAGAGGGGATGCCAGAGCATTTTATAAAATACTAGCTCAGAGAAAGGGGGCTGACACTTAAACTTACTGTGTTTTATGCAATCAGAAAAATAGGTGTTAAATTGTAAGGCCAGCCCTTTAGAGCTAATCAGATGGCTTGACTGTTAGGGAGGTAACTAGTGGAACAAGAAATTATTGAATCAATAACATATTAGGACTGGCTATTTTGCGGGTGTTGAGAACATTCACAATGATGTCAGGAAGGCTCTAAGAATAACAAGTAGCCTCGTGCACACTGAAGAGTATAATACTCCTATAGATAACTAGGGGCTTGAAGGAAACATCACGTTTTAGGTAAGCTGTTTTATATATATATTTTTAGAGGTTTTTGCCCATCTTTCTTTGTGGTAGCTGGTGCAAGCCTTTTTAAGAAACAATATGCTTCATCAGATACTCCTCTGCCCTGTTGGAGAATTATATTTCTAATGATCCTTGCTTCTCTGAACTTCCTCCAGGGCCAAATTTGGCCCTTCATGGAACCCCTTCACTACCAGGCTCCACATTTTCCTGAAAACTGCAGGCAAGCTGTTCCATGAGCCTCTCAGCATTGATTAGTTCTGGAAAAGATCCTGGAAGAAACCAGGAGCCTGCGGCACTGAATCAACCCTTGGACCATGCTAGCATCAGAATTTGAAAACTGGCATTTGCTAAATTTTATTTCTGCAGTGAAAATGAGACTTTGCTGGGTTGTCTGTGCTCCAGGGTCATTCCTGATGCACGCACTCGTCGAAACGAACAGAGCAAAATTTAAGTGCAGAGACATGGCCTGGAGAAGGCCAGACCTTGCATCCAATATCCAGAGTTGGGTGTCGTGCACTAAACCCCTCTTGGTGGCAATAACCGATTCCTCCATCCCGTTGCTTCCGTCAAATCAACATTCGAGCGTTGCGGTTGTTTCAGCCCTGTGTTCCCAACTCGAGACAAAAAAATCTCATTTACCAGAGCGTCCCTATGACAGACGCGGAGAGGAATTGCAAGGGAATTTGTGACAGTGGTTGCGTTTTTCTTTGTCTAGCCTGAATCATCATCATTACAAGCAATAGCTTGGAAAGTTGTTTGTCTTGCTGGCCCATAACGACCGGCCCTCGATATCTTGAAGGGCTCTGTGGTCAAATGCAAGTTTGTCTGCAGAGTTGAGCCGTGCTTGGCATGCTGCGGCCATCAGAGAGTAATGAAATGTTAATAGATGGTTCTCCCTGTATTTATTTATTTATTTATTTATTTTGCAAAATGGAATTTGTTCCCATTGCTTCGCGGTGCTGGGTGCATTGCTTGCGTCCTCTCCCCAAAGCATCACTCATCTAGGGATGCCTGCGAAGGGAAGAGCAGCTGCAGTTGTGCGAGGAAACCCTGCAATATCCAAGCACCTAATAATGAGGTGAAGTAAAGGGAGCCAATGCGACTGGTTCTTCAGTAACCACATTTCCATACAAATATTTTATGCATGCAAAAATATGCATCCTTTATTTTTAAGATCTGTATGAAATGTAGATAGTTTTAAAAGCAGTTTCCGAGATCATTTTCTCCTGTGCGCTTTCAAGAGGGAATTGAAGTAACCTCTTTTCTCATAGATGGTAATGAAGATCCTCTTCTCTTTTGCTGCTTTTGTTTAATAGGTAACTTAGGACCAAAGGTTTATCAATCCCTGATCTGTTGGGCTGAAATAACTTCCTTCCTGAATGTCTGTATTTTGAGATTCCTCTCTTCCATCTGCTAGATGCCAATAGTGGGTTCTCTGATTAAATTTACAGCTTACAGCATTTGCTTTTATCTGTCTGGAGGAACACTATTTTATATTTTTTGATCAGTTTATTTTCCTAGCCTGGCTTTTGGTCTATCCAAGCTCCTACTTCTTCTGGTGTTATATTTTAAGATTACTAAAAATGGTTATCTGTTGTGATTGACAAGTGCAAATTGAAAATATAAACAGATGTCATTTCAAATTGGTATATAACGGGGATAAAAAAGTACAGGCAAAAATAAGTCCCTGAGGAGGTTCTACAGTTTGATGATAAACTATTTCTCTCTTATAAAGTCCGTGTGCTGTTGTCAAGTGGAAAAAGCTGAATAGCAGCGTGAGTTGGCGCCTAATCCAGGTGATAAATAGTTCTGCTATCATTAATAAATTCTTTTTATCTGATGCTGATTTTATTAAATGTCGTGCAGCCTTGTCATCCAGCAGTGGCTTTTGCTATAGCCCTTCCTTCCCGTCACCCTATCCAGACTGTTCCTCTGGAGATGCCCATGAGCGTCCCATGGTCCCAGCATCATGCCCTGCACTGTCTCTGGAATCAGTTCTAAAGGGGATGCTCTTTGTTTTTGTTATCACTAATGAGAACGAGGAGAGAAGGCTCTGCATTTAGCTAATGAGAACGTCGTGGTCTGGGCAGAGCTGGAGAAAAAGTGGATTTGAAAGGTCGCCCTTGGTAATGAATCAGAACATTACCAACTGGCACCAGCCGTGATACGTAAGAGGGTTTAGCAGCTCCGTGGCACACACGAGGTCGAATAGCTACATGCCCATGAATTCTGCATGCTTAAAAATACACAACAGGTTGACTCTTACGGAAAAATGGACTGCTCTTACTGACTCATGCTGTTGATCGAAGTATGCAATGGTAGGTGGGATTGGGAACTGGAACAAGAAGATAGTTTAGCACCAAACAGGCTTATGTTTTCAATGGGGCTTGAATCTGAGAGGAGAAGTGGGGGAGAAACTGGTATGGCTTTGTTATTAGTGTGCCAAAAAAAGACAGATAATAAAATACTCCAGGGACATACCCACATCTACGTGCTGGCCTTGCCCCTCATCTCTTTCTCTTGGGGTAGGACCAACCACATCCTAAATTAACATTTGGCATCATATTGAAGAGTGTGAGTATCTGTGAGTTGGTCTATGTAGCAGAGTCATGGGAGGGTATTTGAAGGTGGCTTCTTTATTATTATTTATAAACATGATGAGAGGAAGAAGCAAAAAATACCTGAAAACTGCAGCATGCTCGGATTATAAGTTTATGACTAAATGCTTCATCTTCCCAATCCTCTCAAGATGGTTTTCCATCTAGCTCCCATATATCATCTCATCCATGTGGAAGGATGCATTGGGGTACAATCCATGTGTTGTAGTGAGTGGTTTTTGGCGGAGCAGATGGACTTTTAGCAGCCAGGATTATCACCAAAATTGGGTTGCACAGCTGGAATTAAGTAATTCCAATGCTGGTTTGCTCTAATTATAGACATCACAGCAACCACCACAGGCGTCTCTAAGTGTCCCTATATGCTTTACAGAAACGCAGTGAAATTGCTAATGAGAGCAAGCAGCACGGATTTGGATTGCTTCAAAAGCTGCTGCAAATGCAGCTATTGCTGAGGGTCTGATATTTGAGTGGCCTGTGATAGTGAGCAGAGCGATTCCTATTTAGTCTCCTTATCTTTCATGGTTTCAGGAAGTGGGCCAGAGCCAAAGATTTGGATTGCTGTTTCCACTCTACCTCTTTTATTATCCTCCTCATAAATTTCTTGAAGATTGGAGTTTGAAATCACAGCAAAGCTTGGCCTGCTGTATTTGAAGATTAGCTGGAAGATCCGCTGCTTTTTATTCCCCAATCATGCACAGATAAAGAGTAGATGATCGCTGGTGGGAACGGAAAGGTGTATCTGTCTTGCTGTCTGTCAATCAGCAACATGCCCTGTGGCACAGTCAGGGGAAAGTATTTGATTTGGTATTGACATATTGCCCAAAGAATTAAATTACTGTATGTCTGAGGAATAGAAAAGTAAGCAGAATTTCTAGGCCTGGGGTTCCTGCATGCTGCTGAGTTAGAAAGGTGGCTGTGGCGGGGCCCTATGGCTCAGAGCTCTGGTGTTTAGCTTCTTTCCTGTGCTGCTTGTAGAGGTTTAACATATTTCACCATACTAACGAGGAGTCTTGTCACCAGCATCAGGAGAAAGGTCTTGATTTTCCTTCTGCATGGCCGGGAGCAGACCCAGGACATCACGCTGTGGCTCTAAGGCTTTGCAGGTTGGACAAAGCCTCGCATCGGCCTTGGATTTGATCCAGGGTTAGTAGATGGCAGTGTTTTATCCCCTTCAGAGGTCATCTGAAGAAATCCAAGCAGAATTAGAGGCTATAACTCAGGTTCTCTTGAAAAGTCAAGCTTTGCTTTGCATCATGCCCCATCCTTGAGGCCAGCACCAGCCCTCCGCAGCTCTCCATGCTCTGGGATGCTCCAAATCTGCCAACTCCACTTTAGATTTTTTAGCAGGTCTCTGTGAGCTCCAGTGACATGAGTCTGGGGGGTCAATGGGGGGTCAATGCCAGGCTGGTGGCATCCACAGGTGGTCGGAGACCAAGGGCAGAAGCAGTCCTGACCTGACAACAGGGCCATTTGCAGCGAACTTGTGACCTCCATCCAATTGCTCTTGAGTGGTCACCACATCGCCCAGGTCCTTTGCTTTGCCTCTCCCCACCTGGACACTCCTGAATCGTTGGCTTGGCCGAATGGTGACCAAATGCCCCAGCAGATCTGACCTTGATTGCAAGAAGAGCTAATGTGGAGAGGGCTGGCTGCACAGAGTTGGTTTCCTAATGGGACCTGCAAGTGCTTTCCTTCCCCGGCTTGCTGCTTCATCACCCCATGTTGGTCCCACTAGTAGGAACCCCCATGGGTGCTCTTAGTGCTGGCATGGATGCCACCGCTTCCACGCTCCGAACCCTCCTTACCCCAACCTATCCTTGAAGCCACATGCCAAGGCCAAGCCTTGATCCCTACGATTGGGGGAGCATTGAGGAGCCACCCTTGCATTCCCCCATTGGAGGAATCTCGCCGTTGCTAGCACACATGGGCCAAGAGGTACCTCCTCTGGATCCCCAGCTTGCCCATGTCCGAGCATGGCTCGTCCCGCCCCTCAGAGAGGCACATTGCAGGTATGGGCACCCGCCTGGAGGTGACCAGCTCTAGCCAGGCCTGGGAGAAGTGGCCATCCAAGCAAGCCAAATGCCAAGGGCGTTTGTGGAAAACCTTGTCCCTCCAAGGCTTACAAACCTCCGGGGCTAGCTGCTTTCTCTGGCATCATGCACATACGAGCGGGCTGGGGATGCAGCCCTGGCCACGAGCGCTCAGGTTTGACAAATTTGTCAAACACGTTGCATAATACCCAGGCGCTTTCCCACAGAAATATCCAGCCGCCGCAGCAGACGCCGGCACCATGATGGCAGTGGGATGCGGCGGCAGGGTCTGCAGTAGCTGCCGGGTGCTTTCTGTGCAGCTGCAAAATGCACGCGTGGCACCAGTGCTGATCCCCTTGCAGGGCGGCTGGGATGGAGGGAAGCGGCCGCAGCGAGGCCAGGCACGGAGCTCCGGGGGCTCCATCTGCTGGTGCCGGGCCGTGGGTGACGGCACTTGGTTTTGTGTGGGGAAAACTCCGTAGCGTTCAGTTGTTTGGAAAAGCAAAACTTCAAAGCAGGAATGCAAAAAAAAAAAAAAAGGAAAAAAAATAGAGGAGGAGAACTCCTGCAAGCACTTGTTGAAATAGAAGAGGGGAAGGTTAAGCAGGAGGAGAATGTAGTTTATGTTCCATGAATAGTGGCTTGTGAAAGGAAATTGTAGCGTTTCAGGAGTGAAGTGCTCTGAATAAGATCCCAAGTTCCACAATTAAATGTAATTCAAATGCAGGCAGAGGGAGGGGCCGTTCATTGGGATGAGACATTGGGCTTTGGGGCTGCCAAAGTACTATCAGAATTAAAAAAAAATACTTTTTTTTTTTTTTTTTGCCTGGGACAGAGCTAAATAAAATGATTGTGGAGGTGCTGCTCACCTCAGGGATGTGCTTAATCTCCAAAGAAATGACTGGAAGGCCTTGTGGAAGGCCTGGTTGTCTGTAATCCCGCTCCCTGTCTCCAAGCTGGTGATGGAGCATCCTGCCTTCGAGGTGGGTAAGCAAGACACATCCATCCTCGATGGGAATGTGGTGCCAGTTGCTCTCCGAAAGCTTATTACAATTTCGAGGGCCTGGGAAAATGCTGATTATGGCGATTGCCATCCAAATGCCTTCAATTTACTAATAAAGCAGTGTGATGAGTTTCCTCTAACGCTGTCACCATCTGTCCCACAGTGATATTGGGCAGATGAGCTAGAGATTGGTACTTCTGCTTTCTTTTTAGCTCAAACATTTATCTCAACAGCTGACAAGGTTCAAAGGATGTGTTTGCCATCTTTTCTCCTGCTTCCGTGTGGAAAAGGGAGGATGCACAAAGGAGGGTTTTACGTTCAAGGAAGACCGCATACTTGGTCGCCATGGATTTTCTATGGGATTTTCCTGATGAATCGGGGGCTTCCCTGTTCTCTGCTGGTGGGGATGCATGTTTGCTGGAGAGGGAGGTTCCTCCAAAGCATGGCCAAGGATTGGTCTCGGTTGAGGTCCACCTTGGTCCACAGGCTGTCCTTGGTTGGACTGCTAACCCTCCCATGGGCTTGGACAGGACAACCTTGCTGTAGGATGGCACTGGTGATGTTAGAAGACTGTTTGGAGGTGCCTAACTTTTGATAAGGACCTTGTGCCTACCATGGAGTAGGGAGGCTTTGTGGTAGGCTCTACAGCAAGGATGGGCTCGGGCGCTACCTCGTCACTGCCTGGTGTGGGGGTATATAAATTTGTTGTAACTCCTGTAAAGAGGATGCTTTGCATGCCTTGGAAAGAAGCTCCCATGTAAGATTTGTGCCTCCTATGTTTATTATTTATAGCAATCACAGTTCGAAAGCACGGCTTTGGGCATCTTCTTGAGCTCTTACTTCATTTCGTGCTGCGACGGAGCTAATGGAAGAGTAAATGATGATGACAGGAGGAAGATGGGTTTCGGAATAGTTACTTGCCATGACTCGGAGCTGCGGGGCTCTGCGAATCTCTGTAGATTTCCCAGGGCTGTGTCAGCGGAATAACGTATGATGTCCTTCCCCGTAACACATGCAGCAGTTTCTGGATGGCACCCACAAATTCTCTGTAGCACTTTGGGCTTTTTTTCCGCAGTCACATGCGGTGTGCCAGACATTGAATCACCCTTTGCTAAAGCTCATAAAATGGTATTCAATCTTTATGTTTCTCTAGCTGTACAGCTTTACGGGTTATTGTTTTACTGGTTCTTAGGTGATTATCTTACCCAGATCTTATTACAGCGCATAAAGCTGTTTTTCTTTATAGGAAATTGAGTTTTGATTGTGATTCATATTTGCAATTATTATTTAAATTCTTTCAATGACTCAAAGTGACACATAAAAAAAAAGCCAATCCAGACTCCATCAATAACAGCTTTCCCCCTTGTCTGTGTCTCTGATAATCCATACTAGCATGGTAGTCCTGGGAGTCAGATCTCCTTCGTGCCGCTCTCTCCTCTGTGTTCGTGTAAATCAGGATAATAAATGAGACTGGAAAAGTACCAACAAAAAAAAAAAAAAACTCTGCAAAGTACCAATAAAAAGATCTCTACAAAGTACCAACTACAAAGAAACATCTGAAACAGAGATGGCTGGACACAGAGGCACCTCCAAGGGCCTCCACATGGCTTCAGTGTCTCGGCCTGGTCCCTCACTGGAGGGTTTTCTGCAGGATGAAGTTGCTTGAGATCAGTCTCGGCATGGGAAAGGCCATCAGGCTGGATATTCCCAGCACGGTGACCATCAGAGATGATACCTCCTGCTCCCACTGAGGCTTCTATGTGAAGTGTGCTCCTAACACGGCTGTAAAATGAGGTCCTTGTCCCATTTCTTTGCCCGTCAGTCCTGCTCCCTTTTCTCTTTTCCAGCTATTTTGTGAGTGTGGAAATTTCTGAGAGGTTAAACATTGCCCTCTTGGAGAACTGCTGTTCCACGCTGTCCCAACTGGAGCCTTGAAGGAGGAGATGTCACCCTCCAGGAAAGCAGTAACGACACCATCTCTCTGGCCTCTGCTGACCCCGCAAGACTAAAGCAGCTTTTATCAGTAGCTGCTGCTCTATAGGAAGCCATCTCAATTCATCAGAGAGAGAAAATTAAAAGCTTGGCCACGGTTTTGTTTTGGACCGTTGTTCCTCCTTACCCTCTCCGTGGATCCGCGTAGCACAGCTGGAGCGCGGCTCTAATAAGCTTCACGTGGTGTTTGTAAGCTCGGTTTAGTGCTCTTAAAAGCATTTGGAGCCGCGTACCTGTGGAGAATGATGTGCAAAGGCAGAGCGGGGTTTCCCTTTGGCAGGAGAGGATGGCGTAGGGAGGACTGGACTAGATTCAGGGGACTTGGCCACACTGCTCCTGTACAGAGTCGGGTGATGCACTGGGACGGAGCTGCTGAAAGAGAGCCCAGTCCTGAGCGTGGCACTCTCAGCAGCCTTCATCATCCTGTGGGGCTGACCTGAGCCCGATTGTCTTATTTATTTATTTATTTATTTATTTATTTATTTTTGTAGGTGTCTCATGAGCAGTTTTTCCAGATGATGGGAATATATACTAAAAAAAAAATATGTTGTCTCAGAATTGGGTGAAAACCCAATTCAGCTTCAGGTGAACGCTGTTGAATATTGCAGAATTATCGATCCTCTGTTCATTTATTGTTTAGTTCTTTTTTTTCCTTCCTTACGTGCCCTTTTGTTCCCTCCCCCATGTTGGGGACGTTGGGGACAGACACAAAACCCGTTGAAAACAACCTCACGAGGCAATTTTTTTGGACCTGGGGCTGCTGTTATGAAGAAGTGGGAGCTGACTGCTGACAAATGGTCATGTTTGAGCTCAGAGAAACATGTTGAAGCTCCAGCAATAGGATGACCTTTTATTTAAACATTTGATCATTTCATAGCGCAGCTGACATTGAGCAAATGAAGTCAATACTTTGAATGAAGCATGACAATCAATACTTGAGGCCCGGGGGGTTAATAAAATAAGTCAATACCACAGATCTGCCTAAGAGGTTGCGATCTGGTTGCACGGAGTGTTACTCCTTAAAAATAAAAAAAAAAAAAAAAAAAAGAAAAAGAAAAAATCTGAAGCCCAGGTGCAAAGTGCGGAGAAATTAATTGAGAAAGTAGCGAGCATAACCAATTTTTTAATAAAGTTCATCGGCCTCGGTATGGATTTAGTGTGATGCATTCAGGCTGCTGGCTTTGTGCTTTCGCAGCAGTTCCTGCTGACACGGAGCCGCTCTGCCAGGTCGCAGTACCGCACTTGTCCCCCCTTCTCCTGCTCCCCTGGCCCCAGCCTTGTAACCCGGTGGCCACGCTCAGTGGTGACCGACAGCTTTGCTCCTCAAGGTGATGCTCACTCTGGTCGGGTTCCTCTGTAGCTCTGCCCTTGAGCTTGTGCTTCCCCTTCCCTCCCCTTTCCATGGAGCATCTTTGGTACCTGCTCCGTCCTCCTTATCCCTCCTCCACGAAGCCAAGCAGACCACACGGAGAGCCTCCTCGGCACCTGCTCTTTCCTTCCCTTACATCTCCTAAACCCATCGAAGAAGCTGCAACAGGTAGAGCACCTGCTGCTCCTCGGGCTCGGCCCACTGCCATGGGCTGTCATGCAATTTTCATAAACGGGAGTGTTTGTATCCGTAAAAGTGGAGACATTTGTGCATGGTTTATAATTAAATAAGACATGGCAGGCGATGCATTATCGTACAATAACAGCTGCTCTCGTTACCGTGCATTGTCAAGATGACAAACTAGAAGTTACAGTATCTATCACACTCTCTTGTCTGTAAATCTGTTAGTCCTCGTTATCATTACTGGATGCCACTCAAATGCTAAATGAAATCTCTTATTTATACAGGCAGAACCATGGGAGCTCTCAGGCTTATGTCTGTTTTAGATTTCTGTATCTTTTCTGTGACGCGAGAGAAGTTTTCTGCAGACGAAAGAGCCCAGAAATTTATAAAGTTGGTTCTGGAGGAGGGACGAGGTCCCCTTATAGCCTTCTCTCAACATTATCCAGCCTCTTTGAACCAGGACACTGTAGTAGTTTCAGATGTGGCTGCGTTATGTCTAGGAATGGCATCAGGAAGCTTTCAACCCCTGGGATAACGCAGGAAAGTGTCTGTCGTGTACATCTGGAGAGTGATTTAATGGTAATACTCTTACATGTTGCCAACACAAGTTATTAGGGAAGCACCTCGCCTGGAATTGTTGAACTCTCTGAGAACTTCCAAGGTTCCTCGGTTACCAAGCTGTTTTGCAATATGTACTTTGTATTCTGAAACTATTGCTCAAGCTTGAAAAGCTGATGCAACAGAGTAGGTTTAAAGAGATTTTCGCCATCCCAAGCAGCTAAAGAGTGGCTTCATTACCTGCTCCACAGCACTGCCCAGGAACATTTGCCCCAGTTTGGGCTAATGCTCATTTCTTGAAAGATGAGAACCATTTTTTAGCATCATGGTAAGTCAATTACTGGTCACTATTGGCTATCTTGGTTTATTTTTCTTTTTTTTCTTTTGTTCCCACCCATGCTGAGCTGCTGCAAGTCCTGGCAAGTCCGCGATCGTGCACTCGGTGGTAGTGATACGTTGCACCAATATGTGGCAGTGTCTCCCTACACCTCAACCACCAACTGAAGGAAAAGTAGATTCTTAGGCTTGATTTTTTTGATAAACCAAAGGAGGAAGTCAGATGTTTTGCAAAAAACTTGGTTCAATCTTCTACTAACTCAACTCACAGCCCCTTCTGTTGGAGCTCTCTGGATTGTGCTGGCCAGGCCAACACCTGGTCTGCCCTTCTTCACTTCTAAGTCCTGGGAAGAGTAGGTGCAGACTGACCCACCACATCCCTGTATGAATGGGATGCAGAGAAGAGGTGAGAGATTATGATAAATGATACAGACTGTGGTCTGGCTTTCCACAGCCCATTCCTGCTACTGCCCTTAGTGCTACTGAACGTTCAGGTGTGGAACCTCTACCAGGTATGTGGCAGAAGGAGCATCTTACGAGTGCTCCCATGTGCCTTCTGTTAGTTTGAAGGACAGGACTTTTGAGGAGGAGCTACTTCAGCAGCAGCATGAAAGTGGTCGTATTCCAAAAGGTCATTAAATGGACCCTAAGAAGAGGTCTGTGGAGCTTTTTGGGTGTTGAGAGCTGCTTCTAGACCTGCTGATGCTCCAGTTCAAGACTATATATATGTCAAAGCAGTGGGTGCAGGCACACGAGTCCTGATTTTTGGGGGGAATTTGAGCACCAGTCACTGTTTCTAAGGTGGGGCCAGAGCTCCCTCGATCTTCACCTCCCCCAAAAGCACTCTCAGCTTCTCAAAAAAAACCCTTATCCAGTGAAGAGGTTTTCAGCTCAGAGGAGGCAGCAGGACTAATTAGAGTGAGCTTTGCTCTGCAGTGTCACTCTGGGCATCGCACTCTGGGCATCTCTCAGAATAGCGAACGTGGCCTTGACGCGTCCCTGATGAGTTACAGGGGTCAGCGGGCCATGGAGATAATGCGAGCGTGGGGAAGGCCATGAGTAATCCCTCCCCAGCCCAGAAAACTGATTAGTTGGCACCCTCCTCTTTGACTCTGTTGCGTTGGTTTAGTTTGTTAAAAAACATACCACAAACCCTAGTATTTTTCAGACCGGTGTAATGAAAAATACCAGCCTTATTATACATCCCGATAGATAAATCTGTGCAAATGTGGTGTGACAGGAGCCTGCAAGAATGAAGAAAGGCCTGATTACAGCGGGATTTCTGCTGTGTTTATTTTTTATGCCTCCTCGCTTTGCAATGGTTTCATTTAAAACCGACCATAACAAGAACAAATGCCAATTCAGTTTTTAAACATTAGGGTAAAGCTGAAAAGCCAAGGTCTAAGGTGCAATTAAAAGAAAAAACATCAGCACAATTTGTGCCGTCACGGCCACTGTATTAATTTGTGCCTTGCTCCAGGCTAGTGCTTCTCGACTAATGACCTCTAATTACATTAAGAATATTAGGCCCAAATTAGACTGATTTTGGCGCTACAATCAGTGGGAGTTGGGTAGCAAAATGCCATTAGTAAACCAGACAACTGGCTTTTTCTTGCAGCACCTTGCTGCCCATTTGCTTTAGACAGGCCTTTAGGGACCTCCTGGATCCCCTTGGCCACACTGCAGTTCAGCCTGGGTCTCTGGAAATTGCCATAGCTGCATTGACGTGAACAGGGTTGCAACTGTTTGCATTGGTTGACCAGCTGTCTCATAGCAGAGTCCTGTACCTTAATTTATATGTATATATATAGGCACTTCAATGAATAACTTGGGTTTCAGCGGTTCTGGCGCATCGCCCTCCTCTTTCTCCATCCCATCTGTCAGAATAAGCCTTTAAGGTAGCTGCAACATGAGACACTTGTGTCCCCAAAGCTGGGCTTTGCTAAGGCTGGGTGTGTTGTCATTGGTCAGCGTACCCATGTGGCATATGGTGGCTCTTCACAACCTGTGCTCATTTTATTCTGGCACCTAAATCATTGTAATTACCACGGTGATTGAGGAGAGAGGCGTTAACAGCTCTTCAGAGGGAATAAACATGTATATGTTTAAATCAAAGTTGCATTAGAGCAGAGGATTTTATTGCTTCATCTACTGCCGTGCAAATGGGCTTTTTTGATGGAGAGCAGGTCAATTTTTTCCTCATCAATTGATGAAGAAACAGAGGAGATAATTACCAAATCTGTGGAGAGCAAAAAAGAGATTTATTTTAATGAAAGAACGCAAAACTGGTTCTGAGGGCAGTACTCTCCCCTTCCAGCGGTAATGATGAGGGCTGGATTTGTTTGCAACCAGCACAGGTTGCTGGAAGCAAGAGCCAATAGGGAAGTATCTGTAAAAACATCCTTTCTTGCTTTCAAATCTGCTTATCGACAAAACAGATTTTTTTTATTCCTCTGAAGCATCCATTTGGATCACAAATACAGGCATCTTCAGAATGAGATTTTTAAAGAAAGCCTGGGAGCAAGAGAAATATTTTACTTTTCCCTGTGAAGAACTGTGTTTATCATTGGCTGGCCAGATTTATTACATCCCCAGTCCCCTGTAAAGTTATATGATTTTTTTTTCTGATAAGACAGTTTAAAAATGGATTCAGTTTATTAGAGAGGAAGATACCACCTCTTTTTAGAGATATTCCTGATTCACAGTAGCTCGCTCACAGTTCTGCATTGACGGGTGGATTGAAAGTGGAATTTGGAGCAGCCTTCAGACCCTCCTGTCTGGATTTATCCACACGGGATAAATTGAGTAATTGTTAAATATGGATACTAGGACGATCGCCCAAGTTTCAGATGTGGAGGAAGAAACTCAAACATTGCTGTGCAGTAAAAGCAAAGGGGGCAAGACCAAAACCAGGGTCTGAAGGGAAAGATGACTTCTGGGCGCGCTTCACTTTGCAAAGCCAAACGAGAGCGGCTCTGCACGGAGCAGCCCGAGCTGGGAAATGCGAGCAGAGGTAAACCTAGTGTCACGTTGGTCAATGAAAAGAATCTTTACAGTGGATTAATTAGAAGAAAACGGAATCACATTGCAAAAACAGGCTTTTCTTTGATCCATACCATGCATAAAGCAGCATCCCGCTAACCAGCTGCAGCAACAGGGCTAGTCCCCATGGACGGCAGTGCTGGGTCCACACGGGTTCATTGCGGAGGGTCCATCCCCTCCTTGCACAGGGCTGCGCAGCCCCTCAGAGCCCCTAAAGGAGCCCAAGCTTTGGGACCTGCCCCTAGCACTGCTGTAGCCTCCCGGTTGCGTGGTCTGAGGAAGCGTCTGGTCCTGGTGCGTGCTCAAAGCGGGTAATTAAGCAGTAATTGGGTTTGACACGGCGTGTATGGCGGGGTGGCAGGGGGGCGAGCAGCTTGCGAATCAATAAACCATGAGGCTGCAGGCTGAGCTATTTATTGATTTATGACCCGCTTTAGCTCCAAGTTTACTCCGCATCTAATGCAATTATGCCTTCTGGATTATGCTTCGTTTAAAGGAGGAGGGAGAGCATATCGTTTCATCTGGGGAAACATGCTGTCTGCATTAATAATACCTTTCAGAAGCTGGATGCTGCTGTGTCGCCGGGCGCGTTTTGGTCAGATGTGACATTGAGAATCTAATGCGCTGCCGGCTTCACTTCGGTATTAAAAGCTCCAACAAGCCAAACTGCAGGAAAAAAAAAGAAAAGAAAAAGCATTACAGAGCAAACCTATTAGGATCCATCAAATTGTGTTTGTAAAGGTTGGTCTGTGCTGATATAAAACACCGTGGAACAATATTACTCGCTCGAGCAGCAGCCGTGTAGTCTGGGAGAGCTAGTGGCCTTTGCAACTGGAGCGGTGCAAGGGACGAAGGACAGGGCACAGCTGGAGTCTGGCACGCGTTGGAGCGTATCCGGAGCACCCAACAGTTTCATTTTGAATTTTGACTGCTGCGGATAAGCAAAGAGTAAGGGGAAAAGCTTCCAAGTAGCTCTGCTAAGCAGCAAATGATTTTTCCCCCCCTGCTACCACCACCAACAGCAACAAATCCCAGAGGAGGGAGTGCAAGGAGATATCTTGCTTTGGGGTCGGTCGGCTGGTCTCTGAGAAGAGCATCTCATCTGCACAAGGGTGGGAAGAGCGGTGTTACTGCCCTGGTATTAATGTAGCCCTGCTACAGACTCCATCGTCTTTGGAAAAGAGTCGGACACTTTGAGAAGAGCGTCCCGGGACCTAGAACCGGTGACACAGGGGCTCAGCCGGTCCTGTAGGTACAGGCTGGTGACCAGGGGCAGCACCTCAGCTGGAGCCCGCCGAGTTCCTCCCCCCCGTTATTCCATGCAGTTCCCGTTCCCGAGTCGCTCCCAATGGAGACGGAGGCCGTGGAGCATTCGTTCCTCATGCTCTAAGAAAAGATCATTAGCGGCATGGTTGGAGTCTTAGCTAAATCACTCCGAGTTTCCTACTGATCATTCACTTCTGGGAACGCTTGTTGGCTTGAAGCAATAAGAAATTTATCCTCCCCCCTTCACAGGCCTAACCCTTCAGCTGTGTCTCTATAAATCTGTGACACTTCCTGTTGATTCGTGACCGAGGCATGAGCATTGTCCAGTGGAAATCTCATCACAGCCACCCCAACGTCTTCAAGACAGGAATTTGTAAGAACTTGGGTTGTTTTCCACACTGGTCTCTTGGATTTCCCCATTAAGAGGCTTTTGCTGCATCTCAGCAGCACAGACTGCGTCACCAACTTCACAAACTTCCCTTAGCGGCCTTGATTGGCACTGCTGTCTGCTAAGGGTGACTAGTCTTGGTACGTAGGTTGGTGCTGGGACCCAGCTGTGAGCTGCTTGGTCCAAGTTCAAGAAGTCTAAGAGTAAATTGCCCCTGAGAGCCGTGGGTGGCCTGTAGAAGGTTGCAGAGTGGAAGCCCAACCTGGCCAAGAGAGCTCAGAGCCGACTTCTTAAGCTCTAAAGCAGAGGGTGTTTATCCTTGGGGCTGAAGATGGCAAGCGTCCTGTGTGTTGACATGGGAGTTGACAGGGAGTCGTGTCACCAAGCCCCGCTACTGGAGCCGCATCCTCGTCCTGC
The DNA here is from genome assembly GCA_034781795.1 of Crypturellus tataupa. Classification (NCBI taxonomy): domain Eukaryota; kingdom Metazoa; phylum Chordata; class Aves; order Tinamiformes; family Tinamidae; genus Crypturellus; species Crypturellus tataupa. Next base: position 680,900 of record JAWLRI010000158.1, read on the forward strand.
CTTGCGCTCTCATTTAAAACCTCATTTCTGAGGAGATGGAGAGTCCGGGCCGCCAGCGATGCGCCCTCCGTGCTGTAAAGAGTTTCTAAATTAATTCTGCTTTATTTTTTCTTTGGCCTTTCCTATGCACTGTGCAGAGAAATCATTACAGCCTGAATTACGATACATTGACAGCAGACTATTACCCTGCATTTTTAACATGACATAATTACACCAAGTTTAGTGGTGCTATTACAGTTAAATTATTTAGTTCAATGCCTAAAGTCAACAGTGTCTACTCGTTGCCATTAAAAAATGGAGACTAAAGCAAGAACAGCTTCATGGCGCCACGAGTAAATAAAGCCGTTTGCTACATGTTGTTTTTCATCTCTGCACAGACAGTTGTCTCTGAGCGGGAGATTTGCAGGGGACAGAGGGCAGCTGAAAACTGTGGAGATGAAAATGAATTTCATTGGGCTGGGAGAGATATTTGCAGAAAAAAATGCAGTTCTTTTTTCCTTATTCTGGTATATTCAACCTCCCTTACACCAGTTGATGGGATGCAAAATACTCTTTGATGGATGGGCGAAATCCACGGACTCCATAGTCATTAACTGCAGGGACGTGGAATTGAAGCCAGTGTCTACAGATATTTTCTGTGGGCATCCAGAAGAGCTGGAGGAGATAGGACATAGTTTGAGACTGGTGGCATTAAAGAGGGGCTGTGAGCATTTTAACAGAAATCGAACCAACAATAAGGGAAGAAAAATGAAGGCAATTTAAGACTGTGCGAACAAAAACCTAAGCAGATGCTTTGGCTTAGTAAGACCACATCCTTGACCCTTAGGCTGAGATTTCCAGCAAGTCTGATATCACCTTGATGCTGCCCCCAGATGAGCTCAGTGTGCTGGAGAGTCAGCCCTGCAGCTGCCTAGGGGCACTTAATGGTCCTACCTACCTGAAACTGTGTGTCCTTAATTGTACACAATTAGTGGAAGGTTCTAATCCTTTTGGTCATGTTTTGGTGGTAGATATTTTTGTGTATTGGATAGTGCTGTATGAGTAATTCTTTTGCATCTGCCTGGCTCTTCATCACTAAATGTGCACACTTTGCAGTACTTCTGAATTAAGCTGCAAGGAAAAAGACCCCAAACCAAATGGCCTGACTTGGTCTGAAAAGATTGAGCGTGCCTTTAATCTTCAGCCTTTGTCCAAAATACCAAACAAGCACTTATAAAAATAATAATGTCAGTGGTAGCAAACAGAATAAAATCAGTATAAAGAACAGTATAAAAACAGAATAATCAACTTGCTCAGAATAGGCCTGATGCTGCTTTCCCTTCCTTGCACAGCTCTTCTGAAATGGTCATTTCACGCACATCTCGGGCATCGCTGTGTATGTGTCAACCAAATGCCCGGGAAAAAGCTGTAAGAAGGGAAAGGAAAAAGCTTTCAATATTACTTTATCTGTCATACAAAAACAAAATGAAAAAGAGGCACAAGCCCAGCTTTATTTTCTCCCTTCTGGAGGTCACCTTGAAGAGACCCAAATTGCACACAGAAGCATCCGTTCCCCGTCCTTACATGGATCAGAGGATGCTGTGCTGCTCCGTAATGGCAACCAAACCTGGCTTTGTAATGGCACGTAAATCACCATCCATAAAGAGCAGCCAGCCCACATTCCCAGCCGTACATTAGGAAAATTGGAGCAGAGATGATCCCTAATGGACGTACGTGATCCGAACAGTCTGCCATCACTGGGCCTTTGAGAAGATGAAAGGAAATCAAGGAAATCAAGCCCAAAGCTCCATATACCAGTGCGCAATGCTGGAGAGTATTCCTCAACACGGCATAGTTATATACTCTGTATCAGGGAATATCAATAAAAATTTGGATATTTGGGTTGTCGTCAGCCAGGGGTCAAACCTGAGACATTAGCACAGATGGTCTTTGATTGCGGAAACAGGTAAAGGGATTTTAGTGATGGAGGTGGAAGGAAAATCCTGCATTGCTCTCAAATGGACAAGATTAAACTTGAAACATTGGATTTTCTTCTTGCGTCAGAAGACATAGAACTGAGAAAGCCACATCAAGACTCCCAATGGCCAGTGTTTCTTCCAGGTTTGGGTAGTGTAAAAGAGAACAGGAAAATATGAACGTGGAACATCTCCTTCTGCTGCAGTTAGGGCACCTCAGGCCTCTAGGGCCCAGCAAAGTACTGAACTTGTTTGGCAGAGAGACAAACCTTGATTTACCCTCCTAAAGCCACTCAAGTGTCTTGAGGTAGTTTTGAAATTGTCTTCATTCAAGTTGAACAGACATTTAGAAACAGCATGGCCTGTCACAGCTAAGAACAAAACAACCAACTCGACAGTGAAGATGCCAGGATTTTGGATTTATCAGAACTTGGGCTTTGAGCTTTTTCTTTTTTTTATCAAAATGACAATCACTGAAGCTGACCTTTTCCAAGGGAGAAAATTAGTGTTTTCAAATGTCTGTATTTTCCAATAGAAAAATACATTTTTAAGAAATACTCTTTCAACCTGTCTATCTGACAAAAAAGCACATATTTCCACAGACTTTAAACGAATGCCTTTGCTTTTCGGAGAAGGCATCGGGATAAATAGCTGCAGAGAGAGCATCCAATATATGTGGATTTTAATAAAGTCATGATGCCATTTCTACATAATTCACACCTCAAAATCAATTCCTGTAGCAATGCGCCCAGGTGGACTGAAAAATTACTGATTGATCATCGCGCTAAGGTAGAGAATTTGCAATATATTCTCTTATGCAGCACTTTCTGGTGAGAGATTTGCAGGTGTCCGGTCAGGAGCGCAATCTAGTTTAAGCTCATTTATTTGTTCACTGCCTCCTGTTATAATAAATACAGAGCTCCCAGCACTGACCACGCTGAAGGAGAGTTCTTCAAAGGGTGATAGGAGTGGATGGGCAGGCAGAAATGATGAAGGAATCCAAGGAAACTTCAGCAAGGAGAGGCAGGGGAGGCGACATTAGTGTTTGGGGAACTCAGCAGGCTGGGACATGTCCACGTGGAATGTGGCCTTCCATCCCTGTGCTGTTTTGGTTCGTTGTTAGGATTAGTATGATTAGTACCCTGGTTTTGATGCTGTATTACAAGACCAAAAGGCAGATGCAGATGCCACACTACAGGTTTTTACTAAATAAATACGTGTTGCAAAGGCAGGGCGGGGATAGGAAGCCCTCGGTGGTTTGATGCTGTAGATGGATGATGGGGACATCCCCACGGTGAATCAGCTGTGCTGGCCAGGAGCAGTTTCTGCGGGGTGAAGGCGTGCTGTCCCCATCAATCTCCTCTGTCCAGCAGAGATACTGATGGGCCAGAGGCCGGGTTTGCTTTGGGCTGCCCTCCTGCTCTAATGCAGGCCGAGGTACCGCGGGGCTTGTGGCTCCTGGTCCAGCTTGGCTCGGTGGCCACAGGCTGTGGCATCAGCACATTCGCATCCAGGGCCTGCAGCTGGCATGGAAATGCATTAGCAGCAGGGAGAACAGCCAGTGCTTCAGGGTGGCTAAATGCATAAATGGCCAAATGGCCCTAGTATTAGAGGAATCCATCATCAGAAAGGAGAAATAATCATGCCTTCATTTTACTCAGCCGCCCTTAATAGCAGTGTATGGCGCATAATAGGGGTAAGTGACTGCTTAATCTGTGCAAGGGGCTTGAGACAGTTCTAACACCGGTAGCCTGAGCTGTGAGTCTCGGTCTCCATGTGGAAACCCATAAAAACCTACATATCCAGCGCAGCAACTTGCACAGTTAATTCATCTTCCTTAAGCAGATGCCTGAGCCGTAGGAAACGCTGCAGCCAGCTCGTGAGAAAGAGCCTGTTAACGATTCAATACGCTGGGAAGGGATGGCTGGAGGAGAACCCTGGCTTCAAACTTAAAAGAAAGAGAAAGAAAGAGAGAAGAGGCCATTGCAGGTGTAAGATAGACTTCACAGACCTTATTATCAATAATGGAACAGATAACCGAGCTAACATGAAGCATGAGAAACATTCCTCGCATTATTGTGTCCCCAAGGAAGAGAAGGGGAGAACAAAGAGCATAGAGAGGCAGGAGCCCTTGGAGGGTTGAGCCCGCCCTGCTCTGTGGAACGCCTCACCTGGGGGTGTCCTGACCCTCTTCTGTTGTGGGGCTGAACCAGGGTCCTGTCTCCTGGCCCTGTTTCAGGCTAAGTTGGTAAAACAGGCCAAGATACGGTACCTATAGCTAGCAAATCTCCCAAGCTGGTGGTCTCTGGGGTTTTGATCAACATGTAAATGGCCATGATTTGGGCACCATCCTGGACAGAGTAACGAAATTGATGTATTAAGCGTAAGGCACAGCTAAGTTGGCAGGTGCACAAAGAAGCAGCGCGAGTTGCTGTTCGGCAGCGGAGAAAAAAAGAAGCAGCTCAAACTGTGCAAAGTTTTGTGATGCTGCTGTTGGAAAAGCCTTAATTTTCCAGTTCGTCTCCTGGGGTTCTCCCCTACCTCCTCCCTAGCGAGGAGAAAGGAGGAGAAACCCACCTCAAAGGCAGCAGAGGGAGATGCTAATGGACCCTGAGAAGCATGACAAAATGACAAAATTGTGCAAAAAGAGAAGCAAGAAATGGAGAGGAAATGAGCTCGAGAGGAAAGAAGGGAAGGGAGAAAGGCACCTGAATGACACCGGCAACTAATTGATGGGAGAGGCCTCAGAAAGCAAAGCAGCCAGTTCAGGCTAACACCGGGAATGGAACGGGATGCAAGGAAACGCAGAGGACTAGATACCTCATGGGCTAAACGGTGATCTGGAGCGTCCTAAAACCCGTACAGCAGAAAGGCTTCTCTGTGCAGGACTGCAGCAGGTTCAGCCTTGTGGGGGGCCTCTGTCTGGGGATGGTTATGGGGTTATCCAAAAGCCCTTTAGCTGCAAACCGTCCGGAACGGGGCTGAAATACCACTGCTGAGACCAGGAAAAATGGGGGGAAAAAAAGCGACCATCTTGGACACTTCAGTTGGGAGCCTGGAGCCACCCAAAGCCCTGGCTGATCTATGCTATGCAGTAGGAAGCGGTGGGTTTTTTTTCTTTCTTTCTTCCTTTTTTTTCTTTTTTTTTTTTTGTGTGTGTGTGTGTGTGTGCTGAGAAAAAGCATCCTTGTTACCTGGAGGTCGCTTTGTGATTCCTTTTCATCTCTTTCAACAAAGGCCTCGGTGTGAAGAAAAGATGTGAGGGAGCAGGATGCGACTCCTCCAAGTGGAAGAGACTCCTCCGCATGGAAGATTTAAAGCAGCATTGCACGTTGGAACACCAAAAACTTGCAATCCTAGGAAGAGTGTTTTTGCTTTGGCCTGTCCCATCACTTTCCTTAAAACATAGGTCCAAGAAAGGGGGGAAGTTTTTTGTATATCACCAGGTACTTTTAATTTGGGTCATTCCGTTTAATTTGAGGAGCATCCCTCTTTGTCAGCTGTTGCAGAAAGCACATCTCTGCACTGAGGCTGCATTTATGTCTCTAATTCCTGACCTGAGCTGGTATTTTGGGAAGAAATGTTTCTTTCCCTCTCATCTCACCTTGTATCTACTTGATTCTCTTTAAGATGTGAGAATTGCAAATGAAGAGCTTGCTACTAACTGCTAGGAGTAAGGAACGGATTTGATCAAAAATCAGGTAATTTCTTTTAGATGATTTTGTGCTTCTAAATTATCCTTTTCAGAATGTCTGAATAATTGAGAGATTTCCATAGGAAAGTGGAAAACGCAATTATGGGCAATTTCGAGACGAGGGCCTGAGGAGCTGTTTTTGCAGGAAAAGCAGAAAGGGTTGAAATCAGGCAGTTTGCAGGCAAAACAAATATCTGTACTACAAGTCAGCTGAGCTGCTTTTTGACTTGACTCAAGGCAACCGCAAGGTGTGATGCCTAGCTAAAAAACTAGGGAGCAAGTCCAATCGCCAGGCATTTGATTGCTCCTTTTTGAGGCATATTGCTGCTCTTTAAATGCCACATTGTTTTTAAGCTCTTTTGTCTCCACTCGGCTTCAAAGCGGCTGTACAAAATCAGCATAAATGCTTCATGGTCCATCATAACTCCAGGCCAAAGGCTTGTCAGCACAAGGCAGTGAGACCCAGTGGATGATCCGTGTCCTTCACTTGTCACGGAGGGACCGAGTGTTTCTTGCAGATGAGCACTTGGAGAGATGCTCTGGCTTCGGCTGGCCCTTGGATTAGGGAAGAGGAATAACCATCCTTGCAGTTCCATGTCTTGGAAGAAGATTTGGAGGAAGGTTCCCATTGCCTCGGGGAACTGTTTAACGTTGGCCCTTTTGCAAACCGGGCCTCCCTGCTTGCTCCTCGGGAGAGCAGCCAGTCCCTGGAGCTGCATCCCCAGGTGAGATTTACGACCCAGCAGGGCTGCTCCTTCAGGAGACCGTGGAGCCGTAAAACCTCATGGCTGCTTCCTCGGGGTGCCAGCAACAGGCAGTGGGTCTTGCCCATAAAGCAAGCTGTAAAGTAGGTATCGCTTTGAGTTACGGTGTCTCTCCCGGCAGAGATCAGCTAATATTCATATTCAGATGAAGCGCATCCCCCAGGATGCAGTAATGCTTAAATATAGTTTCTGTTTGCCGGAGTTTGTAAGCTGGCGCCGAGCACCGAAGCACCCGAGTTAGAGCTGAGACGCACGACGGTTCCCCTGTCCTTTCCGATTTGATCAAGGGCTGCCACGGAAATGCTGATTACTGTTTTATGGGCAGTGTAGTGAGGAGGGAAATGGAGAAAACAGTGGCATGGTAAAAAAGTAATCAGCCTCTTAATCTAGCCTGGTATCTTTTTTATGGGACAGTGGAGCAGTGTATTAGGAGGGCTGGAATTTTAGATCTGCATTTGGGTGCCTAAAGATGCAGATAGAAACCTAATGGGATTTTCAGAAATGCAGTTTTTCAATGACATTTCGGCTTGCAATTTCCTCTGAAAACCCCATTAGGAGCCAATCTGCATGCTTAAGTGCCCAGCCTAAACTCGGCAATTGCTGTTTTATATCTCCTTAAAGTAACCTGCTAAAGAAGAGTGCTTGCAGCAGCCGTGTGTAATCCAGATGGCCTCTTCAACCCAGCAGGATTCCTTGAGCTCTGATGAATTTTGAGAGCGTGGTGGCGTGAAAACGCTAGGGAAAGGGAGTTATGTAATTAATTAATAGTCTCTCGGGCACATGCCTTTTGCTTTGGCTCGAGACCGGTGCCATTTGTTAGGCTGTGGCTTGCTGTCCCCCTCAAGTGGCAGGAACACGTTGCGGTGCACCTGTGTGCCAGGTGTGACCTTCAGGTGCAAACCTGCCCTTCTGCCAAGGGGACACGCTTATTCTAATGGAGGTGTATCTTAAAATCTGAGGAAGCTTAAAGTAATTCAGTATTTTACTTCAGCCGCAAATTATTTTATGTAGGTAACTCCTAGCTAGGACTGGTGGCCATGCACATCTGCTGGTGCCTAATTCTTCGTCTGTTTTAAGCAGTACTGATGTGTTCAAATATTTATGTATTCATACGTACAGTCACATCTTGGTGTGTGACAGATAATTTTCGTAGACGAATACAATCCAGCCGTGACATTGATGGTGACAGCTGTCAGACAATTGAAATACACTCTTCAGGAAAGCCAAGCGGCTCCTCGCTTCCTGTGATTTTCGTGTTACAACAGTAGATGAAAGCTAAATAAAAGGCAAAAAAAGCTGGAAATAGAAATGCAGCCCAGTAATCAGGGCCGTATCAAATTTAATCGAATGGTAGCCAAATTATATTAGAGGGCAGTGTTAGATAAGATACCACTAATGGGGGCATCGGTGTTAACTGGAAAGCAATACCTGCACGTGTTTTATGCCATCACCTTAATGGCATGAGGGACTCATTTTTGTATTTGGTGGATCATAAGGTACTGAATGCTTTATCTGGGGTTCTGAGTGGCTCTAGCCATGCTACTAGCATTAATACATACACTAGCATTAATGCAGCATCCCCCTTTTTCATGTTCTTTGGAAAGCTCTCCCTCTGTTCCTAACTCCCAAAGCTTTTAGGTGCCTACAGGCTCCATGGTCTTAGCCCAGTGTATGGCTCAATATATGTGAAAACCAGTGCTGTAATTTGGTGCTTGGGATGGGATTGCAGCCTGGTTTCACACTAACGTTTCTCCGCTGCTGTCAGCAGAGCCGCTAGTTTTTACCAGTGCATTACTGGAGCATCCTAAGGCCGGCATCAGCTGAGGGCTTCATTCTGCAGCCGATGCAGGCACAGCATATCCAACATCCCGGGGCTTCAGACCGTACTGGAAAGGCAAACCTGAAGTGTGCTGTCTTAGCAAAGGCAGCACATTCCGATTGTGCACCCTGCTTGGCTTTACCTGGGATGTGAATAAACAGATACCTTTGAGGGAACTCTTCCATTTCCCTAGTGATGCCGGCTGAAAATCTATAGTTTACACAATGCATTGCCGATGGGCCTGCTTGCAGGAAACAGGAGAGTCTTTTATGAAACACGTCACAGCCTACCTGAAAATGGCAGGGAATCAGCTGATGCTCCTGGCGTAGCCGTCCGGTCCACGAGGACGTGAGTGCAATACTCCTGATGGGAAGCGTTCGCACGTCCGAGGTGTCTCAGTGGGGAAGAAGGCTCGTTGGGGTGGAACAAGGGCACGGAGCAAGGGCAAGGAGCTCTGGGGAGCCCAGGACAGAGCGTGGCTGTGCATGGACACTGCTGTCCTCGTCTTCAAAGCTGGCTTGGTTTCAAAGGGCGCTTCTGAACGCGCGTCCAGCGCTAGCGACTGCAGGGAAGAGCCTGCACAGTTTGGACAGTAGCTTTAATATATGTATGGATATATGCAGATAACATGTTTTGGGGTGTTTTTATCTCAGTTCAGCGATTCACTTCTCAGCTTCCCTGGTTGCCGCAACAACACGGAGGCCTTCGGCCTCTGACACAGCAAACATTTTGCAAGGCTTCTGTGAGATGTGGGGCAGTGTTTCCTTCCAAAATACAGTCCATTTTTTGCAGAGAGGCGGCCGCAGCTAAATAGCTGCTCTGGGCAAGGAGGATGCCAGGCATTTAGGCGTCCAATAGCCACAACTGGCACTTTGTAGTCCCCTCGTAAGTAGGTCTGCGACCACCAGTTTTTGATATGAAAAAACGAAAATTGCAGATCTGCTGTTGGGCAGGCTGTCCCCAGCCCAAAGGTGGCACAAAGATTTCTCTTTGTAACACTGGGATCCTGCTGGCTCTGGGGACAAATCTGGTTGTCACAAGGATGTCCCTGGTCTCACTGAACTCTCAGATATTTGCACCCCGACTCCCTCCTTTGTATGGTAGCTTAGTCCAAAAGGACCAAGTCAAGGGTGATGAACCAGGGCCAACCTCTCTCACCGAGGCAAACACCAAGGACTGGACCCTGTTTCAGGCCGACTTGGCATCCTTCAAGGGCTACAGAGACAGAAAGACGGAGCGAGAGAGCTCCAACAACTCCATCCTGTTCAGTAGCTGGTCCAAACAGTGCCGCAGACCCAAAGCCCTTGGGAGGATCCACCCCGTGTCTGCAGGTAGAGCAGGACAGCAACAGTGTGGAGCTCTGCATTTGGGCAGGAGTGACCAAAACATGTGTCTTTTAAGGGAAGAGGAACCCGAGTCCAGCATGAGGTCAAATAAGAGAGTTCCTTCAACTCTATTTCTTTGTATAGCCAGCTCTTTTAATTTTATCCCCTAAATGACCTTTAATAATTGCACTTCTGGACTTACTAGAATTCATATTAAAAATAGTATTGCTTATAGGAGTGACCTTCTAATATACGCTCATAATGTCGTTTTAAAAAGCCAGAAAGCAAGAAGAGAATATTTGATTTTTATGTGGTTTTAACGGCTTCTAACAGCCCTCTAAGCTGGTATTTTCCCCTCATCTTAATTTAGCTAGTAGACATGCTCTATTTGTCTCGGCTTCCAGACCACTGTTTTTTTCCTGGAAAAAAAATCAAAAATAGTTTTTGCCCTCCCAGTTGCAGAAAGAATCTGGCATGATGCGTGCGTCTGCTTTGAGCAAAGCTGACGTTCCCAGCCCCGTGACAGCATCTGCGAGCTCCAGCCCCTCACGCAGCAGCCTGCGAGCCCCGGCCTGCCGTCCCGGGGACCGTTGTGGCACGTGCACAAACACCGGTCGTGAAACCGGCCCCGCGGTGTCCTGCAGCGCCGTGCGGTAGGTGACCGGTCGCTTGGTTCACACTGCCCCGTGGTTGCATGAGGATGGAGGGACTCGGCATGTCTGTGCGTGGGCGCCGTTTCCATGTGAGATCCTCCGTGCTGTTTAACTCATCCTCCCTCTCACTGCCCGTCTTCAAGGTCGCCCGGTCCTCCTGCCTCGGTGCCTCGCGCTTGCTCTGCGCTGGCAAAGCCGCCCCGCTTGGCATTAAAGGCCTTTTACTTTTTTAGGGGAGTCATTAATGGGAATTGGCCCTAAAAAGTGTTCCTGAGGAGCCTCATTAGGAGGTTCCTCTTGGCGCCAGCCTTCCCTTCAAACACAGAATACGGCTGCACGGTGCCTCCCACACCTCGCTGGCCTCTTACTAATTCCCATCTTCTCCAGCCTAGTTAAGAGTCTCCCAGGTGGCACCTATCAAGGGCTCCACAAAAGTCCCAATCAATTAGATTACGCTATTTTCTGCGCATGGAGAATGATATTCATGAGAGGGAAATCGAGTTACTCTGATACAATTGCCCTTTGATAATCCTGCGTTACATTCCATTGCATTTTCCATTTATCTCTGTGTAGTTCATGTTTCTTTCTGCTAACATTTGTGCTAAAGCTGTGCCTACCGTCGAGGCCAAACTTACAAGACTGTCATTTCTCAAATCTTTATTGTTTCTATTTGTATTTAATACAACCACTATGTTTTCTGTGAGCTCAATCGTCTGCAACCTGTGCTTTGACAACGGCCTTGTTGTTTACCAAAACAACATCTAGAATAATGTTTTATTCCCACTGTTTTCTTTCCCATCCTGCTTTACCACTTCTTTATTCACTGCTGTCCCTTAGGTGCTTGCCTTTTCTCTAGCTGTGTCTCCATGGCATAAGCCTATGCCTTGAGCTTCTCCTGCTCTGTGGTTAAAGCTGGTCCTTCTCTCAGATCTGGTCTTGGGAGCTCCGATTCCAGCTGCAGAATGCTGAGAAGAGCACACGGGAGCTGCATACTTCCACCGTGTGTGGAAAAAGGGAGATTGTTACATGCTGGACCCTGTCATGAGCTTTCAAGATGTGCTTTATAAATGTGTCAATAAACGTCTTTCCTTCAGCAGCATCCACTAGAGAAACATTCGAGTGCAAGTGTTTTGCTCTGTCATCTTGGAAAGATCATCCTGTTTCATTCCTCGTTACAGCCCTAGCAAGCCTTTTGGGGAAGCAAGACCCATAGTGTAGGCATGGGAAGATGGTTTCTGCCCTGTGGAAGTGACCGAAGACAACTCCATCCGCAATGATGGTCATTTTCGCTGAGACAAATCAGTGCCGCCTGCAGACACCCTTGTTTGCCCTGGAGTGGCATTTGCCACTTGAACGGTTGGCAGCAGGGAGTCGCTAGACCCTTTTGGAGTCACCTGCCCTTCGCAGAGCCAACGGAGCAATCGGAGCAGCCCGTCGCGCATCCCGAGCTGGGCGCGTGGGGCATCCCTGCACGGCAGCTGTGGGCCCATGGCACTGGGGATGGACACGAACAGTGACTGTATCCAGAAGAGCAGGCTGAGTTTGGGGCAGCAGTAAAAGGGAGACCCACTCTCTGTTACTGCCACCGGGGTCCATCGGAAGAGATCTTCAGGGTTTGCTGTCTTTGCCACGTCCATCCAGCAGCAGCAGCAGAGGTTGGATCCTGTCTCCATCCTTCGTGCACCCACCAAGGGCAGACGCACAACTACGATCAGCTGAATTAGGCCTCTGCCTGCATCATCCCTGTCTTGCATGGCCCTCTTTCTGCATTGCCTTTAGAAGGACCGAGAGACTAACCCCTTAGTACAGGCTCTTGGATTACCTGCCTGAATAAAGATTTCCAGTCCTCAGCCCCCTATATACATGCCTGCTTTCCCCCAGTCTGAGTTCAAAACACCAGCAAATTCATATCCCCCCCAGGAGCTGTTGAAATGGTTAATGATCCTCTTGAAAAACAAAAACACAGCCCATGTCTTTAATTGTAGACTGACTACTTTCTGGCTTCGACCTCCTGCCACCGGATCCTGTTAAGACTTTCATCAGCTTGATGAAATGACTCTCTCCTGCACGATACCCGTCTGCATGGGAATTTGTATTTCGGCACTCGGGAGCACCAGACATAAAGAGCAGAGCACAAGGAGCGCCTCGTACTGTCACACTTTGTTTGGGAGAGGACGGGATGTCATCATTTTCCTCAAAGAAAGAGCAAATAAGAGCACCGTTCTCCACAAGCCGGAGGAATAGCAGAGGCAGGGTAAGCCTAGGAAACGGTGATTTCTTGGGAAACGGCGATTTCTTGGTCCTTTTGAATGGAGTGGAGCTTTGCCCTTTCATGCAGCACTCACTTGTGTAGTAGGACATAATCCCAGCGAAGCACCAGGGCTTGTCAAGAGGAGAATTAATGAAAATGTATTGTAAAATACAGATGTTCAAGTCAAACAATTAATGGAGGAGCCCTGAAATAGGATTAACTCAGTGCAGGGAAAAAGAAAGCAAAGAAAATAGTGGAAAACCTATGATGTATGTGGGCCCTGGAGGGTAGTGTAATATTCTACAGTGGAGGAGTTAAAAGCATTCTGGTTTTGCATTTATGGCAGCGCTGTTTGAAGGGTGCCTATATACACGTGAATGCATATGCCTGTTGCAAGGTACCTTCTAGGACAGGTGGCTGGTATCTCGGCCATGTGGAGCCCAGAGGGACAGCTGACCTGAGGAGCTGCCCGTTTCTGCCCCAAGGGCTCCGTGTCCCTATGGGAAGTGGGGCCAAAGAGGCAAGGGCGGCTGTCCTGGGAACCTGGGCTGTTGCCCGCTAATCCCTGAGGCATCTCCTCTCCTTGACAGGTTGGAGCTTTTATGTTCTGCTAAACCACGGGGAAAATAACTTTAAACTGCTGGCAAGGAAGCTGCAAAGTGCAACACATAAGAAAGGCTCACCAAGTGCTTGTTTTTTATAGGGGCAACATTAAGAATTCGTTTGGTCTCGGGAATCAAAAGAGAAGGGGTCAGGAGAGTCTCTTGACACTGCGGCTAACCCACAAAGCTGTAGGCATGTTTACCTCGATGCAGGAGGGCTCTGCTCGGGAAGGGGAGCGGGACGGCACCTTCGTGCGTACGAAGATGCAACAGTCCTCAGCAAAGAAACAAAGCGAGAGGGGAGGAGATGATAGTCTGGAGAAGAGTGAGGTTAACCCCAGGGGCTGCCCATGACAAAATGCCCCTCTGAGGCCTTTTGGGGCATGCTGAGTGCAGAAGGCTGCTCCCACGGGCATGAAGAGGACGGCGGTGCAGCACGGACAGAGAGGAGCCCCAGAACGAGCACCCCTTGCAAACCCTCGGGGGGTTACGGCCCCTCTGTGTAAGTTCTTCACGCAAGCGGCGCGGTGTTGCAGTCCATTATGAGCTGCCTGCAGAACCGGTTGAAGGACATGGAACAGGTGTGCTTTATAATAGCAATGAAAATAATATTAGCAATAATAATAATATTAGTAATAATAATAATAATAAAAGCAGTAGGAGTAATGGACAGGTGAGAGACCTTGCAGAGATGTGTCTCGCGGGCCTCCTGTGCTGACATGCCTGCAAGGCGCTGCGCTGCGTAGACGTGTTACCTCGCTCGGAGCTATATAGTTTAGAGCTGCCATATATTTAAGACCTTTTTGTTTCTTGTTTTGTTTTTTGAGGTTTTGGGTAATTATAGCTCAGGATGCAGAACCGTCTCCACAAACGACTCCATGAGCCGGGAAGACCTCCTGGCAGCTGTTTGTTCCTGGCTGCTGGGCTTGCTCCAGGCTGCTCCTTGGAGCCGTGTCTGCCCTGTGTCAGCCCCGTCGGCAGCCGGGAGGCTTTGGGTGCCTGGGGGGGTGGTAACATGGGGTAGCGGGTCAGTACAGCCGGTAAGGTAATAAACCTGCTTGCACTTATATATACACACACACACACACACCGTGCTTCTGCACTGATTTATCATTTATTATTTGCATTTGCACTTTTTTTTTGGCTGATGGATGGTTATGGATGCATCCCAGAGCAGACAGCAGTATTGCGTAGGTACAGCTCCTCTGCACATAGTGCGGACAAACAAAGAACTGTCCTAAAGAAAATGTGCTCTAAATAAATGTAGTTTGTCAAAGGTGAGGAAATGCTGTATCCAAATTGACTGGGAGGAAAAAAAAGAGGAGAATAAAATGTGGGTGTTGTTAGGAAAACATGCTTTAAATATCCCGAATGACCCATAGCTGGGACAAAGAGGAAGTGCTGGCTGAAAACCCATCCAGGTTTGAAGTTAGAGAATAGAAATTTGAAGAAGTATAAAACAGAAGATAATTAATTATTTGTGTTTCCTTTGCACAAATTAAGGACGGTGCTTCACAAAGCAGGATTTAACCTGCCGAATCTCCTTAGCATGCTAAAGACGATGGGTGGCTTGTCCACAACGTGCAAGAACTTTCCCAAGGAGGAAATGTCACGGCTGATGGACTTCTAAATCTAGCAGTCAAAGATCCAGCAGGAATCTGTGCCTGGAAGCTGCAGTGAGATTAATTCATATTAGTATTAAGGCTCAGGAAAGTCACTAAGAGTCTGGAAACTACATTCCCATGGGTTTAGAAAGCAATAACAGTGCAGGGAATTTCTACTTGGAGTTGATGTGTTTCTTAAAGTCCCTTAAACAGCAAAAGTAAATAACCTCGTGCAATGTGTCAGCTCATTTGCTTGACAGCTGATGAAGGAGGAATAGAGAGAGGAAGGTGGGAAAAAACACAATTCACTGAAGTGCACTTTGCTTTCCATAGAAGCAGTCATTTAATGATAGATCTTACTCAGGAAAAAAAAAAATGTGTTCATAACGACAAGATTCATTGTATAATTTACTTGAAACAAATAATGTGACCACCTCGACTCCACAGCACTGCAAACAAATTTACCTAATAGCGGGTGGCAGGGCTTCCTTAGCCAAACGTATGGCTGTGCAGTCAGCATGTACGTTTGCAAAGGAACTGGCACTGGGAACAAGCACCCTTCAAGCACTTAATAAAAAAGATTTTTCTTTATGACTTTCATTTAAAATACATTACGGAAATCGCTTGATTCTCCTTAGCTTCTGCCAGATTGTGAATAACTGGCTTTCAAAGCCTTCACGGTGCAGAACTAATTTAATATATTAAGGGGAAACATTGTCAGAGCAGCATGTGGCATCGGCCACGCCGGTTTGGGACCTCACCACCGTGTGGAAAATTCAATGTCACCAGGTTGAGGAGGAGGTGGAGATTGGCACAGAGTGACTGCCACAAAAGGGAAAATATTTGTAATTCCTGCAGAAACTCTAGTGAGCAGATTCAGAGAACGGGTGCTGGATGGTTATGAGTAACACTGACCTCCCCAAAAGCTTAGGTAGGAGGTTATGTCTAAGTGAGCTCTGACTTGAAGATCTTGGCTTGAAAGAATTGGAAAACAACAACAAAAAAAAGGCGAGTAAAAAGCAAAAATGCCATGAATCATGCCTAAAGTTTCTGAAAAGAAAAAAAAAATCTGTGATTCTCTGGAAAGCTATTTCTAAGCATCCAAATGCTGCTGGTGGCAACTGGACCTGGTCAACAGAAAAATGTGCAAGTTCTCATGAATAAGTGTGAAGGGAGCATGTCCTCCCTTCCAACCTGAACATTTCAGGGCCTTGCTCTAGGCAAAGGCAGCAGACAAGCTGCCAGCAGGAATGTTCTCAGGGCAATAATTCCAGGGGACAGAGCAATTCCCTTGTTCTACAGGGAAATCAAATAGCAGAGGATTTTCCTAGTTTTACTTTGGGGATCTCAGAGCTGGCGCTGGAAAGACGTGTCCATGCCCAGGAAGGGCTTGCTGTGGCTGGTCCTTGCTGCAGACCACCCCGCATCAACAGAGCTCCTTGGCAAGGGCTTCCTCCCTTACCCCTTCTCTGTCCCCACGTTGATCTGTGCTTATCAGAGAGGGCGTTTGATGAAGCTGCAGGAGGATTTGCCGTCCTACACTCTATATGTGCAGGCAGATTCGTCTAACTCAGCCCCGTCCCTGGCGGTGATATAGGACCCACTAGTCAGCGAGGGGGAGATATGCTCCTCACGCTGGGTTTCTTCCTGTCTGCAGATATGTATCTGAGACACGAGGGTTGAGTTGTGCCTGTGATATACTGGTTTCTCATCCTTTTTTTTGGAGGGGGAATAACAGTGAGATTTTATAAGAGATGTTAACCTGTGGGCGGCTGGAGCAGAGTGATGCAGATCGCCTCCCAAGTCCTGGTCCTGCTTCCCCTCAGCTCCACCACGATGCTTCACTTAGTTATCTCTTGTGCTAATGTATTCCTGTATCAGCGGCTGCAATCCTTGATTTATCCGTACAGCAGGGTCTCCAAGCTAAATCAAAGCACAATCTCCCTTCACCCCACCCTACAGCATGCGAAAGATTCATTTCTGCTGGAACGTTTTTGCCCAGATTTCTAGGATTTCCCTAGAAATCCATCTTAAGGGACGCTGATGCTTAGGGATGCTGATCCTTGGGGAGGCTGATCCTTGGGGATGCTGAACCGTGGGGATGCTGATCCTTGGGAATGCTGATCTTTGGGGATGCTGATTCTTGGGAGTGTTCATCCTTGGGGGTGCTCATCCTTGGGGATGCTGATCCTTCACTCCTGCTTGCAGAATTTTATTTAGGAAGCAGTGTCCACCTCCTAAGATGCTGGTGTCCTCCTGCAAAGTGTTTTGTACATGATTGCAGGAAGTTTTATCCTGTCCTTTGAGTCTTGACTCTCTCATCAAACATACCCGTAGGTGTTAATTCAGAGGTCTGGTGGAAATACAAACACACTCGAGCCTTGCTGCCTCCAAGGCTCCTTTTTAGAGCTAAAGCTTTTTGCCTTGCAGAGGATTGCAGAACTGCGGTAGATAACAGGGGCATAATACGGAGCCGTTCAAAAAAATCAGAAATGATTCATGCAAAAGAGTCTTCACTAATCCCTTCTCAAACAGCATAGTTTGGAGAGACATTTGGTGCAAGTGAGCTCTTGCTAGCCACAAATATTTATACAGTGTCAGTGCGGCTATAAAGGCAAGAGTGCTAAGTCAATGATAAAATAGAAAGGTTTCGAGGCAAAAGTATTTGCTCACAGGAAATCAAATCCTCAGGCTTTATAAGGATAAATGACATGATAGAAACTCGGTTAAGTTTCAGCGCGAGCCTATTCCTGGTGCACACGTGTCCCTGCCCCTGCGGCGCGGCTGCTTTGCGGCACAGAGCTGCTCTGCGCTCCCACCTTCTCTGAGCATTGCAGGGTGATGGCAAAATTAGCTGATTTGGCCCCAAGCGCAAGGGCTGCTGCATGCTTAGTCCTGCAGAATCACAGCGCTTGTTTATGACATGAATTCATGAAAGTGGGTGGGAATTTATTGGTGGGAAACGAAATGTGTCGTAGCTACCTTGTCTGATAAGGCTCTCAGTGCTGAAAATTTCCCACAGAAACGCAGTTAGAGGCAAAAAGATCCATTTGGATCCAGGTTCAGTATTCCTATGAATTGTGTAGAAAGTTATTCTCCAATTTAATCGGGGAGAAAAAAACAACAAAGCGAGCAGCAGGTTGCTAGTGGAGATCCATCACCCTTATTGCTCCAACAGAATAGAAGCCTCTAAAATTGCAATAGAGGCTGGAGGATTTTCTGTGAGTTGGTTCTGCTTTCTTTTTATATATATATATGTATATATATATATATTATCCCCAAACCACTACTTAATTCTACTGCAGGATGTCCAGAATTAAAAGAGAGGGTGCAGAGAGGTGAGGGTGCTTGGGAATCTTAACCGCCTTCATGAGAACGGGCGCAGGATGCTGCTGGGAGTGGAGTGCAAGAAGTATTGTGAATCCAAAGGAGGCTGAAGGTTCAGAAAAAGGAAATAGGCAGGAGAGAGATGCAGGGACAGAGAGGAGCCAGGATGGTTCAGAGGAGCGAGCAGATGGAGCAAAGCAAGTGTGGCAGCTGTGAGCCTGCTTGCAGCTCCGAAACCCTCCCAAAGAACCAACTGGCGACACTAGGCAGATACTAGATAGCACCATTTTTGCACAGGAGGAAGAATATCTTGAGTTTCCTTTTTTCTTCCTTAACAAATAGCAGAAGCACAGAGAAATGTTAAGCCCCACACAACTAGCTCATAAAATTCCTTCAGCTTTAAGAGGCTCCGGAATGTCGTGCCAGGCTTAGCCATGCAGGACATGCCTTCCTTTTTCCCATCTTGCTGGGTCTGCACTCCTTGCAGAGAGCGCTTGGCTGGTGTCTCCTGCAGATCAATAGTACATAAACAAATACCTTGTCTGCCTTGTTAATCCCATCAGCTCCTCATTTAACTCTAATTTTAGCTTGTATTTGTTGAAAGGTCCTTGCTTCTGTCTCTACACATGGGTATCTTTCAGGGTAGCCCTGAAAATAATAGCTCTGTTTTAATCCCATATTTTTCTTCCAGTTCTTTCTTCCACTGGGTCCACGTGGTGAAAATCCTTTTCCACATTTCCCTCGGGGGTTAAACTTCCATCGGGAAGTAACTGAGTAAGTAACTGAGCAGCTTGGCCAAGGCTATGGTCAACATGCAACTACCGCCACTGACTGCAACACCCGTGCCAGCCCCGTAGCTACGATGTCATCTTAATGTGCTGCTCCCCGACTATTTTATTGCAAACATTTGGTGAAAATCTGACAAATAGTTGAATCAAAGCTGTGAATGGTTAGGGCAGTTCCACCAATTGTGTTTCAAACAAGCAGAACGTGTTTTTATTCCAAAAATGACGCTCGGTAAGTTATTCAGCAAATGCCATTTGGCCAGCTCCTGTGGAGATGGAGAGGAACCTATAGCAAAATGACTGGTTTAAAACTGTTATTTAAACTATCCCACAATGTGCCTGAATATTGCAGGCTATCCCTGCCCCACAAACGTTCTCCCCATTTTTCTAGTTTACTATCAAGTGGGGAGATGCTTGGAGAAAGGTTTGCTCAAATCAGCGAGCAGGCAGAGTGCAGTACGCTTTGCTCCAGACATTGATAATTTCTGAGTGATAATTTCCCCTTTTTTTTCCCTTTTATAATTACTATATTCTAGGGAGAAAAAAAAAAAGATCCAGTGTTAGCAATGAAAGTGCAATCTGTGGCAGCGCATGGTGACTCTCTTTGAGGCTGCCCTGGCCTTGGCTGCTGCAGGACTCCCCAAAACAACCGCAAATGTTCTCGTTCATTAAGTTCCTTTGCAGCACATCTGCCCAGACTCTCCATCCATCTCCCACAGGATTTTTAGCATCTGGCTCATCCCACCTATCTAGCTGAGCCATCCCTTGGAACTGAACCCACTTTTTCAGCACACTTGAGCACTGTTTTTTTCTTCCCCCCAAATCCTGCGCTTTTCCCAGCTCCAGATTTATAGGCCGATCCGTGACATTTATTTCAGCCTTCGATTGGCAGTCACCTACCAGCGAGGTGCAAGAAGTTTAGCTCGGTAATAGATGCATCTCTCTTGTTGGGTAGTTTTTCTTCTGAACAAGAAATTGCTTGGCAGCATTTCTCAGGGGGGAAGGGGAAAACTTCCTCCTCGCATGCAGAGAAACAGGAAAAAAAGAAAAAAAAAAAAAAGAAAGAAAAATAGTCTCTTGTATCAGAGATTTTTTTTACTATTCGGATACCGAAGAGGGGCATAATTTATTAAGCCCATATGCGATGTCATAGGAACAAATAAAATAATAATTGCTCTCTATCCCTCAAGGAGAAGCACCTCTGATTTCGAGCCTGGAGAATTATTATTCTGCTGGAGCAAAACCAGCCCAACCGGCATCCATGTATCAGACAAAAGACTAATTAGGAATTGCAGTGGTTTATAGCGGCTGCGGCGCACAACCTTGCCAGAGCTGGTGATTTTGTCGCTATTTCAGCTGCTTTCGCAACTACAATCAATTTCCTGAATCAGAAAACGGTGTAAACATTTTTTTTTCTTTTGTGAGTGGATTTTTTTTAAGTGCATGAAAAATTAGCAATAAAATTTAGAAACCCCCCCAAAAAATTAGCAGTAAAATTTAGAAACCCCCCCCAAAACCTAACGCCCCAATCTGCAGCTCATTCTCCGAGCATATGCAGGTCTAAATTAGCAATTCTTGTGTGATTTTGCAGTTGGAATTAACCTCTCATCCCACATGGGAATTTCTACACCAATGGTAGAGGCCAAGCTAAGGCCTGTCTCGTTGGAGAGGCAACTTCATCATGGCCAGCAGCAATTTGTAGAGGAGAAAATAATTGAGTCTTTGCAGTGAGGAATTCATCATTTGACCTGATACCATGCATTAGACGAGAGGAGAATACAAGGCAACATAAAGGGCATGGGGTAGATATATATAAAAAAAAAAAAAAGATTTCTGTTTCTGCATCTCAGGCAAATGATTATTGTATTTTATGCTAATATGGTGCTGTCAGGACTAATGTTTATAGCATATCCACGTTAGCAAAGTGATAGTATGTCAAATGCATATGTTCAAGGTACGTTTTGTCTTCCCACACCCTTCATTCCTTTCCACAGAGTAAAGAAGGTCCCAGCCCCAAATTCTGATAAAAGGATTGTGCCATCCCCATAAAAGTGGAAATTAACTTCAGTAGCGACGTGGCAAAACTATTCCCAGGGGAGTGTGAGAAACCATCTGCTCAGCCGTTCGGCTCCACAGGATCATGAGAGAGAAGGAAAAAAGGGAAAAAAAATGCATGAAAGTTATTTCTGAGCCTGAGCACTAGATGAATACCAAGAGGTGATGCTATTCAATTCTCGAAAAGCCTAATTCAGAGTTCTCCGGTAAGATAATACAGTACTCTCTGCATAACCTAGGAGCTTTGTCCCTGGTGGCAAATTCCCAGAAAATAGACTCCTCCGTCTGTCTCCGCTGCCTGCATTTCATCCGCTCTTTGGCACCCGGCTGGATGACGGATGCCACATTCTTCATGCGGAAAAAGGTATTTAATGCACAGCAGACCTCACTTTTTACCTGCCTTGAAGGGCATGTGGCAGAAAATGTTGAAATATCTTAGCCATTTTTCTTTCTTTTTTTTCTTTCCACCCCAGAGACACTTAAGGACCTCTTTGTGCAATCAACTCTTGCCGCAAAGCGAAGGGGAAGTCTTCACCCTATGCAGTTAATTTTTGGTCTGCAAGAGGCCACGGGGGACAAAGGAGTGATTAACCATCAGCAGAGGGAAAATACGTCAGCGGGCCGCTGGGTGTAATGATTTTCTGGGGTTACTCGGGAAGGTAGATGCTTTGTCAATAAGTATAAATTAACTCCAGGCCCAAAGCGGGAGAAGTCGGGAGATGAGAGAGGAGTCTCCTCTGCAAAGGGATCCTGCACCCGACAGGAGCGCTGATTGCGGCCAGTGTTGGTGCAAACGGGGCAGGCACAAGGTGATAAACACGAGGCGAAAGCCCAGTGTGAACCCTGCGAATCCTGCAGGATCTCTCTGCAATATCCACAAGGAAGCAGGCTCGTTTCTTCCCATGAAGTACATGCAGAGCCCTAGGTACAGCAGAGAGTTTGCATAAACGCTTACCTTGGGGATTATTCTTGGATTTCAGCAGCATTTCAGCACAGGGTTAAGTGCTCTCCCGTCCCCTCGATCTTGCAGAAAGCGTTTGTCAAAAGGATTAGGTTATCCTTGGTTTTGATACTTGGAGAGTGAATTTCCTTAAATTATGTATCTGTTTTCAGGTTAAATAGCATGAATGTGAGTTTGGCATGCTTTGCCTTTCCACCACTTCTAATACATGGAAAAGATATTTTCTTTTTAGTTTAAGTTGCTGGATACTTCTCCCTCTTCTGTTTCTCATATATCCAGGTTTATAGTAGGGAAAGTGCTAAACTTCCTCAAAGACCTGCTCTTTAATGACTGTAATCCAGAAAAACACTTAAATCAGCAGATGCTCAACTAGTTAAGAAAAGAGAAATGCCTTGGTTTAAATCTAGCCGCATGCTGAAGTACTTTGCTGAAAGTGGATCTGCTTATGAAAGTTTTGATTTTTTTTAATGATTCAGATTTTCAAAAGAAAGAATTCATCCTCCAACACCTCCTGCTTAGGAAATGGAATGAAATGTCCAGTGAACAACAGCTGGTTTTGGGGAGAGTTGCTAAAATCTTGAAAGTCTGGCCAAAATTATTGTGCAGAGTGGATTTGAAAGTCTGAACTTAATCTTAAATCCATTGCGTGAGCACTGGATAATACTTAGTGAAAAATGGTCTATTTATACCAAAATGTCACAGCTACCCCAAGCCAAAGCACAGCTGTTGTCTCCTCTGCCCAACACGTCTGTAATGCAGAGCCTCGTTGAAAGTAAAGGTAGTAAGTAGCAAGCCTAAATTGCTGTTCATATTAAATAGACTTAAAATCTAGTTAATGCAGCGTCTGCGCAGAGTCCTGGCATTCATGTCTGGAAATCCAATGTGGAAAAGAAAAAGGTCTCTGAAATTTGGAGGTGGGCTGACTGCTGCCATCACCTCAGGGTCATATTCAGCAGATGAAGGCTGGGATTTTTCTGTCCATATCTTGGATCTCTAGCTCTGATGGTGGGAGATGAAGGCTCCTAGCATCTGCCAATGCTGGTCGAAGTCAAGACTCTCCAGAAGAGAGTTAGAGATTTGGCCTCCTCTAGCACCTCCTCTACTCTCAACTCTCCTGCAATATTTGGGTGATAAAACGGCTGAGTGATCATTCTGTATAAGAAAACACCACTGCATTTTGTCAGCTATCAACCAGCATAACTGCAATTAGCCACCTACGAGTTGATGAACCACCACTGAAGAGGCATCTGCTGCAAACAGTTGTCCCCCCAAGGAACTGGTAGCTTAAAGAGTATAAGCATGGAGAAACCAGACACGGGGGCAATTTGGAGGAAAGCGACTTTTTGCTCATTATTGCTTGATTTCTGCCTACTGTCCTTTTGGTTGCATTTTCCTCGCCATGAACTACTGCTGAATACTCCCTGACTGCTGGGATGGAGGGCAGAATGTGGTTGTCTTCCTCCTACTTTCGATCTTCCATGCCCTCCTCCCTCCTTTCTCCTTTCCCCCATGTGCTGCTTGGCGAGATACCTGTTGTTAACAGCGCTAACGATCACAACCCTGTCCTTGCTAAAGTCAGCCAACAAGCTGTTTATGACTCGAAAAGAAAGAAGCCTTCTGGTTATTTGGCTCCACTGGAGCCATATGGACCATCCATCTCCCAAGAGCGCACGGCCAAGAGTGCGAGAAGGAGACTCCTCCGCCAGCCCAGAGCAGAACGCGTTGACCTAATTGACAGCTAAAGACCTGGCAGGTTGCACGAAACAGAAACCGGTACGGCCGCGGCGTAAAGTGCCACGTGCATGTGAGCCCCAGTGAAAAATGGAAGTGCATTGAGCGTTAGTGTTCGGAATTATGAGGTGACAGAGATGGTGCAGTCGCTTCCACGCCGGTGCACAGGTGTAAGCCAGCACAGTTTCCTGTTGCATGGTACGAATCATCGCAGAAAATGAATAAAAGCAGTTTAATACGATCGTAGGCAAGCCTTATAGACAGCACAATGTCGGGGCCCAAGTTCCTGCAGATGCTGCTAGAGCAAAGAGATGTTAGCAGCTCGTCTTTCCCTGCCTTAATGTGTGCCTGCCCTCTGCGTTTGACTGTGACAGAATTATTGTGGCAGATGCCTTGATAATCTCCTCTTGCAGCCTGTTTCCCTTCTGATCCAGCATTAGTTCCTTTCCTTTCTTTTTCACAGCACTCCGAAAAAAAAAACCTCCTCTCGCAAATTACAACATGCATATTTTATAAAGCAACTTAGTATGCTAAAATATGCACAAACCAGCCCGATTTTGCCTGGAGGCATCTGTCCAAGAGGAAATGAACCTTTAGAAGTTCATTATTTGCAGTCTTACAAGCACGGTGCTGTGTGCAGATACAGCTGCCGAAACCGTGCAACACCAAGACCACGAAGGCTCAAGTTTTATGGTTGGGTTGTGTCGTTTTGTTGTAGTCAAATCCTTAACTGGGAAACCGCCAGCCCAACACTGCCTTGTTGCAAAAATTCCGTGTTTCAACGTTAAGACTTGCCCTTTTCGTTTGCATTTGTCCCACGTTTCTCTCAATGCTGAGAAAGCGGGGACTTTACCACTTATTGCCACAACTCAGCTGTGGCTTGAGGTGACCCACCTATTTTTTTTTTTTTTTTTTTTTTCAGTATGATAAATGAAGCGGTTTTCTGCAGTATATTTGCAGTCAAAATTGGCAGGTCAGTATCGTAGCCTGTAAGATAGGATGCTGTTACAGTTGCACGGGGACTTGTTTATTTCTACTTGTCCCATAATTTTAATTAAAACAAAAAAAAAGTGTTTAGATGAGTTAATACAGATCAACAGGAATATGACAAATGCATAAACCCAAATGGTGCTGTAGTCTGCATGAGAGCATGCACTCAGAATGCACTTCCGAGCAAAGTGTTTATAGATGTCTGCAGTTTTGGAAGTATTTCCTTTTCCTGGTGTCTGCTGTCAGCTGCATCTTTTCTTACATATCTCTGTCACTCGGACATGATATTTTCACTCCTTCGCTTGATATCTTCAGACCTACAATCCTGTGCATATACAAATTCAGATTCAGGCTGCACACAGCGCCTCAGGTTATGCCGGGAGGAGACCAGTAACATAGTGTTCATAAGCCTATCATGACTATACAGTGCTCTTAATTAAGCAGAAAATTTTATGTTTTATAACTCTGTTTTCATTTTCAGAGAAAGTCCTGTAGCATCAAATTCCTGCAAGTGCACAGATTTCTATGGCTTTATCCTACACCCTAAAGTAAAATTCAAAACCAGCTGGAGCATAAAAACCAATTCCAGATATCTGTGATCAGTCTGAGATTAATATTCTGTCTTCCAAGACAGGTCTGATTCAGCAATCTCCTTGTTTTATACCCCTATAAAAATACTTTGCCTGATTATAGAAGAGCTGTACTTGTGATATCTCGTCTTGTTCCCTTCACTTTTCCAAATCCTCTGCAGCACCAGCCAAACAAATGACCCCATCTTTCCTCCGCACAGCCTGTCACTACTTATTCAGGTCGCAGCTCTGTGCTAGAGGGAAAAAAAAAAACAGTGCATTTATTAGGAGGGCTCCAAAAAAAAGACCAAATGCCTGCTCCTTCTTAAATGACAGTGCAGATGCATGTGATAAACCCAGCGGTGCTTGGGGACCTGGAGTGCCTTTCAAGGACAACCTGCCACCACGCTCGTAGAGGACAATCTGCAGGTAGGCAGCCTGCGCATGCTGCCATCCCTCCTGCAAGGTCTGTGTGATCCTCCCGCCTCTTTCCCTCCCTTTTTCCCTCTTCCATGGGTTTTTCTTTTTGCAGAATAGCTGCCAGGTTCGGGCTATTTGCTCCATGCGTGACAAAGGAGGGAGAAGTTGCCTGGAATGTTCCAGAGAGATGGTAGGAGCTGTATGGGCCATGAGTGCCACATGTAATAAATAGCCCTAGCAAATCATTTAAAAAAAAAAGAAAAAAGAAAGAAAGAAAATTTTGAGGCATCTTCCTCTCAAGGATTTATCAGTTATTCTTTTCCTAATTTTGTTGTGATTACGGTGCTTCCATGTGAATGATTTTAGCAGATGCATTCGAGATCTTCCTAAATCTTCTAAATAATAGTAGCTGCGAGTGGAACATCCACAAACCTCCTCCTCGGCCCGAGAAATTATTTCTTCTTCAAGCAAAAGCGACATTTTTGCCTTGATGAACAGTTTATGAAAGGAGCTGGCACAAAGTCCCTAAGGCAAGAAAGAGTGTTGTCAAGTCTGTTCCTGCGACAGCACCCAAGAACACGGTGTCAGCATGACTTAAGCACATATTTAATGGAACTCTTACTTCAGTGATTCATATAATTTTCTCTTTTCCATGAAAAATACCATGACTCACAGTCACTAAATCCAGGAGGATAAATACATTTATGTACAATGGACTGGAAAGGATCTTTATCATCTAAATATTCAGAGCGACTTATAAATATTGCTCATCTGCTTCAGCAGATGAGTATTATTATATCTGTTTTACAAAATATTAGTCTTAATATTGAATGTAGCCCATGTACGGCCTGTGGGGTTTACCTTTGTTTTACTGAATGAGGTCACTGGCCAAAATTAAATCCTTTGGGAAAGAGGGGAAGCTGAACACACCTGCCTTCATCTACTGCATTTTACAAAATGATTCCTTTATTGTTGGTACAAACTCAAAATGCGGCCTGATTCCCTCAATGTATTAGGTGAGAAAAAAAATTCATTAAAGACATCCCTTATTCCGGAGGCAAATAGAGAAGAATAGCACGGAGCAGTGAATTTTTTGCTTTTTTTTTTTGTTTGTTTGTTTGTCCTTAGCTAGGAATTGTTATAAGCCTTCAAATACACCCTTGCATCCAGATGTTCCAGCTGCAGTTTGCATTCTTATCTGCTCATCGCCGACGAAACTGCAAATCTATTTTTCTGTTTTTCTGTCCCGCCAGCCTGGGTGCTCTGTTTGCTCTTCAGACGAGTGTTTAGTTGCATAGCAGTGATGGAATCAATGAATCTATTTTAGTGCTCCAAGTTAAGCTGGCGTCTGAGAAGGGACTGAATGTTTGTGGTATTGGAAAGCCTCATCCCGGCGGACTAAGGGCTCAGCGTGTGGTCTTTATAGGTAAGTTAGGATGGATGGATGGATGGTAGTTTTGGTCTCTGAGTTGAACAGACTGAATTTTGGGCAGTTTTCCAAGACTGCAGAGTGACCAGGCATGACCCTTTGATCCAGGTGGAGATTGGCATTCGTATCGCCAAAAAAATCCAGCTCTCCATAGCTAGATTCCTACGTGCAGCCACTTTTCCGCAACTCTCCCTCCGCGGGAGCATGTGCAAACATGGCAGCAATATTTACGGCGTGTCAGGTTTTAGTGCAATCCTCTTAAAGTGCTAAGAGGAATCCAATTAGCGGGATCACGATGCAGTTGCTGGCACACAGTGCCAAAAGCAAATTGCTGCAGACTGCATTCGCGCAACGGAACCCAAACCCGTATTTTGACTGCTGAGCCAGGCAGCAGCAGGGCTGAGGAGGGGAGCTGGGCACATTCATCAGTTCTAGTTGTTGCATTGCAGCAACTCATGACCCTAGATCAAGTGGAAAAGAAAGTAGGAGCCTAAAGGCTCTGTTTCTAGGAGCAGAGTGGTCTTGGAGCATATATAACATCTAATATAGATACGTTAGTCTTGCTATATGCGTGCCTGCTTAGTGACTATCTTTCTGCTATGTAGGGATATCTTCCAGTCCAGCGCTGACTAATATAATGGCTAGGCTACCAAAAGTCCAGAAAATCCATGGAAAATGCCAATCTGAGGGAGCAGATGATGTAATAAGTAGTGTTAGATGACCTAATAAATAGTGATTTGCTGCCAAAAACTGTGGACTCAGCAAGTGTGCTGTGGGAAAGAGCTTCCATGGAAAGATACTCGAAATTCCCTTTTCCCATCCACAGATGCACGGTTGAGGGGCAGGGCTGGCTGCCTCAGAGCAGACTCTGCGTGCTATCAATCTAGCTGTGTTTTACAGAGCTACTCCAAAAGCAGCAGCAGGTGCCAGGGACAGAGCACCAGTATGTGCAGTTTTCATCGAGCAGTCAGAGAAAATAATAATAAAAAAAAAGCGTTAGTGCAAGTAGCCGTCTGCCCATACGTTGTCCACATTTGGATCATTAAGTTCTGTCAAAATTGACTCACTGGGCAAAAAAAAAAAAATACCTTTAAAGTAGAAAACTTCTGTTTGCCCTTCATTTCAGCTGTTATTCCTCCAGCTCCTCTGCTGGGGGCTATAGAAAATCTTGAGTGACGCGTTGTCACGCTCCTCTCTATTATGAGCTGCAGCTACTCCTGCTGCTTGACAGCAGCTGAGAACAGAATGGTGCCACTCGCTGCGTTTGCAGCGCTGACAGCGGTGTTGATGGCAGGGCTGTCTTTGAAGGCCTCCCAGCTGCGCGAGGGACTGGTGCTCTTGGTGCCTGCCCTTCAATGCTGCGTCCGGGGTGCTCAGGAGCTCCGGTGTCGAGAAGGCAGGAGCTGGAGCAGGACCCTGCTCGCTGCCCTTGCCCTCCTCGGGCTGAGTTGTTGGGCAGTGGATTCCCCTCTGCTTTAACCAGGGCAAAGTGAAGTGTCTCATGCAAGGTCCAGGACCTTGAGTTGGGTGCTAGATACCCTCTTGGGGCAACGGAGGAAGTTGGGAGTCTTCTGAGAACAGTTCCTACCAACAGTGTTCAGCATCCCCTGAGTCAATTCAGCATGACTCACCTTACTGAACAGCCTCTGATCCTATGCTTGGACTATTCCTGGTTTTCCGTGCTAGCCACCAAGTGTTCTGCAGTTTTCTACCCATAGTGCTTGCAAGGTTTTCATAGGCATGAATAACATTGCACAGCTTCTTGTGTGATTGGATCAACGTGCTCTGCCCTTATTAATTACATCGGCCACCCTCGGTTTTTCTAAATGAGCAAAAGGGGCATTAATTTCACACCCACAGTGCAGCGGAGTCACAGCACAAACAGGAAGGTTTTGACAGACGGCACCGATTTTTGTCTGCTGTCAATCTAGGGCAGTAAACACAGCAGAAGGACTCCAGAGTTGATGGAAACTGGACCAACTTGCATAGAGAGCTGTAGATCTGAGGTTTATATGAAAATATATATATATATATATATATATATATATATATAAAATCTGCCAGGTTTGAGTTAGGTCAGGTTGTTCCTGCCTTTGGTCAGCAGAGTGGATCAAGTAATTTCCCTGCAGATTTTCCTGCCAGGTCCATTAACACTTCCAAGAGCAGGTAGACCTCCCTGTTGTGTCTCGCTGTCTCAGAACATTATGGAGAGCTACAGTCATGCTGGCCTCTCAGCTCCTCCCTTTATTAGGCCTACAGCATTTATTTAGTCTGGTCGTAGGGAAACAACACTTATGGTCAAGCTGTTTCATCTGTAGATGGTAGCTACTTGTTATTGTGTCCGTGAGCTTCAACAAACTAATGCTGGAATTCATCTAGCCAGTTTGGGCTTTCTAAGAGTTATGCAGTATTCTAGACCCTGAACACACGTGGATATGAACTGGTTTTAACTCTAAGACTCGCATTTTAGGGCAGCTTGGGCTTAATTCTAAAAACTTCTCTTAATTCTAGGAGAAGGCTGCTCCCATTTTCAACATGTCAAAATCCTTCCTTTGGGCTCAGAAAGGACCAAAAAAAAGAGAGGAAGAGCGAAAGAAAGGGATTAAGTGAAGGTGCTTCAGGGTAGATACATTGATGAGGTAATTCTCCACTGTTTGTTGAGCCCCATGTGTCAGATGGGGATATCATGCACCATGCCAACAACATACCCTTAGCCTGGACCCAATTCATAATGGAGAGAGAACAAGCGGTCCAGTCCCATTACTCAATTCCGCTGTAGTTTGGGGAAACACCAAACTGCAGGACCACTTGCATCCAGATACGATCTGCTCAAAAGATTACTGTTTGTTTGTTTGTTTTGTTTTGTTTTGTTTTGCATAGAGAGGTTCCTGGAACCAAAGCCGATGCTTTTCTTCAACTTGTTGCTGTTTAGAATTCAAGTTTGGCTCCAGTAGTCTACCAAAGCTCTCTGGTAATAACTATTGTAGAGGAGACAAGGCACCTGCCTTGTAAATACAATTTCACATAATAGCCGTGGAAACGTTTTGTTGCAATCAGCCACTTCGTCTCCCTATAAAAGAGCAATGAACTTATAATCCTTCATGCATGAAAATCTCTTTATCTAGGGCCTCCCATTATAGAGCTTTTGTATGAAAATAATTTGTGCTGCCAACAGGTCTGTTAATCACTAACAAGGAGTCAGTAAAAGACCGTGGATGGCTGTAACAGGAAGCCACAAGAATTCCTCCCGGTCTAAACAGCCTCACTAGAGGAAAACAGGAAACAAAGTGGGACCAGGCCCTTGTTTGGCTGGTTGTAGCCGCTGCTGGGCTAGGAGCCCCTCTCACCCTTCTCAAAGAAGGGAGTAGGGATTACTGCTTACCTGGACGTGCCCATGGAATACAGGTCAACCATGACCGTTTGCAGGGGACGTTTGGCAGCCTTCAACGGCAGAGAGGCTCAGAGAGGGGTGTGCAGGAGTCAGCCACATCGTCCCCAGAAGTCCTTGGCCTCCAGACGTGTGAAGCTTGAGGAGACATCAGCATGTCGTTGAGGTCTGGCAGGGGCCGGGAGGTGGAATCGGGAGCGTTTTTAAAGCTCAGGAGCAACTGTTACACCAAAAAGGTTTAGATTCTCTTTCTTAGGGGGTTTGTTTAAGAATAATGATAGTTTAAGAGGTTGCTGAGCAGCTTGCATGGAAGTGACTTCTGTTCTGTCTTGGGAATAGGCCCTTCATGGAACTACAGCCCAACGGAGAACACAAAACCCCCTTCTCCCTCCGTTCCCCTTTCCGCTCCAAAATCCTTTGAAACATTTGCCCGCTGCTGCTTAAAAGGTCTCCGTAGCACTGTGAATTTGCACGTCAGCACATAACTACTGGATTTAACTGCACGTAGATAGCAGATTCAGCTGAGCAAGGGAGTCCCTGGTGCACGGAGCTGCCGCAGACGCCGCGTTGGGCCGAGCAGCGGGGCCTGCGGGCGGCCGATAAGGGCAGCGGGGAGAGCACAGTGACACGAGGCTCCCCAAGGAGGAGGAGGAAGGCGTTTAGCTCCCACCGACAGGAAGAAGAGGCATTGGGAGGCCAGCTGGGTCCTGAGGAGGAAGCCGTGGCCCTTGAGGGCCTGCATGGCAGTCGTGGCGGTAGAGAGCGTCTCCGCTGGCAGGAGTGGGACCATGGAGAAGCCTGGCAGCTAGCGGGACTGTGGAGAAGCAGGGGATACCGGGAATGATGAGGGACTTAGCAACCTGAAGGGGTTGGCCCGGATAACCGAGGTTGGGCATCATGTCTCACCGCTGCATGTGAGCTCGGAGCAGATATCTGAGATGTAGCCATCCAGCAGCTTTAAGACAGATCCCTCCTATCTCCTTCCCCTTTCCATCCCCCTTCTCCTTAAGGTATGTGGGGTATATGAGTATATGGGTGTATGGGCGATGGGTTCAGGCCTGAATCGTGCGGGTGAGCACCGATGAGCGGGCAGGAGGTAGCAGATAACGTTGAATCTCCTGCTCATTTTGCCTGCCACATGCAGGTTGGGTCCTGCTGCATCTCTGTCCCGTGCCTCCCCCGCTATGTCCCTGTGGTTGGGCTGGAAAACAGGAGGAACGGGAATCCGAGGAGCGATCCGGAGGCTGTCCGTGATGCAGCGTGTTGCAAGAGCTAAGGGAATCGCTCCATAGTGCTGCCGTGCAGGGATAAAAGGAGGTGGAAACACGCGTCCACACAAAGTTCTGCTCGATACATTACGTGAGCTTGGCAGATCTAATTGGGCACCAGACATCAGGAATCATTAAACTATTTATTTCCTTGCTGCAACAGCAGAAGCCCTTTGCCATTTCGGTACTCAGGGATCTTTGGTAGTGTGAAATATAGAGCACATTTAGTTGAAATAACATATCTCGTAGCCATTAAAATAGGTGCCGAATGGCTTAGAGACAAAGGATGTGAATAGTGGGTCTATTGTAATTAACGTAATAGGTATATTAAAAGATGCAGGGGAAGAATACATCAAATTATGGAAGCTGGAGGGAGAAGAGAGAATACAGGTTGCAGAACATTTTTTTTCTGGTTCATTCTTGACAATATTTGAACAAGAAATTAAAAAACATTTTCTCCTCTCGATAAAAAGCCAAAGGCTTTTTCTTCTCCCATCTTTCACAAGGCAGATTTTTATGGAAAAATGCAAGGAAGAGGAGCGAGTAGCATCCACAGCCTTTAATAAATAAACATTTGCCAGCGATGTTACAGCACACGAGATGTACTTTTTTTTCTGAGTAAACCTGCTGAAGACAGTTCAGCTGTTAAGCCAGAGGATCAAAAAAGTTCAGCAGTTTCAAGTCTTGGGAATCCATGCATTAAACATCTTAGAGCAGCATTCATAGCTTAGGTATAATTAAACTTTTGGATTGAATTTTTCTCTATATGCACATATATAAGTTTATGTGTGTTTGTATACTCATTTTATATGCATACATAATAAAGATATACATATTTAAGTGAGTTTGAGGGCATTTCTGAGTTTGGAGACTAAAAGATTCATTTCTTGACATGCAGATCCGTTCTTCAGTTGAAATCAAGCTTCTGAGTCCTGAGGAATTGGTTGGAAGTTGCTTTTTCTTAAAAGGAAGCTCTCATCGTGGTGGGATACATAAGATGCTGATCTTTGAGGATGCCAAATGTTGTCCTGTGTGATAAAACTGGAGGTAAAACCAAAATTAACGTCCTGTGTTAAAAGGAGAAATGAAGAAAAGAAAATCCAAAACAA
Source organism: Crypturellus tataupa (assembly GCA_034781795.1). Classification (NCBI taxonomy): domain Eukaryota; kingdom Metazoa; phylum Chordata; class Aves; order Tinamiformes; family Tinamidae; genus Crypturellus; species Crypturellus tataupa. The sequence goes on from JAWLRI010000158.1 coordinate 713,599, forward strand.
GCTCAACGTCTTTTTATTATTTCTCTGCTTTTTTTAATTCTAGTTGCAATGTAAAGAACAGATTAGTCTGGGGAAATATATATATTCTTTGTAAGTGAGGTAAATTCCCAGTCATTTCATTTAATAGGGAGAATTTTAAGCAGAGGATGAAATTGTTTAGCTCCTGAGGAAGCTATGTGTGTGCTCACACTCCATGGCAGTGAATACAGTGCAGGAAAGGAACACGAGGCCAGGAGGGATTCATTTTCATTGTAGACATAATAGTTTAGTATTTCATTTCACACATAATTTAGTATTTCCCTGGAAGGAGGAATGAGCCCCTCTATGCAACCGTGAAAAACGAGTGTGTGGACTTAGTACACCCTAAATCACGGCACGTGCTTTCAGCTGCGCTAAAGGAAACGAGTCCTGGCCAGAAAAAAAAAATGCATTTTAAACAATAAAATAATTGCTCAGGCCAAGATTTCCATGGATTGGAAATCAACCACAGGAGACAGTTTCCAAGGCCCTTGTGAGCAGCTGATGATTGATGCTGGGTGGAGGCAGGTGCTTTCCTGGAAGCTCCCAGGCACTCCCAGCTGGGAGTAATCTGGGCTATTCTCTTATTTTAAACAACACCGAATGGCCAATTGCAGTAATGGGTCTCCTTGCTAGCCCAGACAACCCCAGAGCTCCCGTTGTTAATTGCCTCTAATTAAAGCTACCTGAGCACTGCTCATTGCAGGTGGATGCTGGGAGGGGGTCAGGAAGACCTTGCAGCTCTAGTAGGTGCTTCCCTTTCCTGTGCAACTCCTCTCGGGGGATGGGGACGATGGATTTTTGCTAGCTGGGAAGGCTGCTGGCATCTTCTCTGCAGTAAGTCAGCTATTTGCTACCCTTTATGTGTTATGTGTTTGCTTAGATATCACTAGTCTTCCTAATTGGAGAAGTGGCTGTTGCAAAGGAGGGTTTAGGAGCAGTAGCAAATGACACATATTTTAGGGATGTATGGAAAAAAATGCTCTAAAACCTTGTGGAAATAAGTGTTCTGTATGATGTTGTTGGAAATCTCTATGTGTTGGGAGAATGGGCTTTATTTTTTCCTCTTTTTTTTTTTCCTCTTTTCTTTTTTTTTTTTTTCCCTCATAGTAGGGCAATAATGCAGTGGTTCTGTGTCCCATGCAGATTAGCCATGGACTGTTATGCCCATATTATTTCAAGGACTCAGAGGCTGTTCCCAGCAAGTAAGTTATAGTTTCTGCCTTGGAGATGCAGCTGCCTAAACTGGAGGAAAAGAGCAGAGATCTCTGATATCAGATTTTTTAAAAATATATATTCTCTAATAGTTTTCATATATCATTTTAAAATGGGTTTTTCATTGCATATAACAGGAGAGCTATGAGCTACTGTCACTGCCCTTGCAAATAGTCAAATCCTTAGTCAAGCTATTGACTGGAACCTGAATTACAGAAGGTATTTCAGTGATTGCTATTTCTTTGTAATACAAACAAGCCACAGGCATGCAAAAGTTTCTCTAGCAATTTTGGCTGAATCAAGAAATGCATCATTTCTGTGTTCTCCTTCTGCTTTGATAATGTTAAAAGATTTTTTTTCTGAAATGCTTGCATTAAGTTTTCTGTTTAGATGATTATATGAGAAGATAACTGGCCGGATGGCTTGTGTTCTTGAAAATAATTTGGTCATCCTAATTCAAGTTTAGATGCTTTCACATGAAGGAAAAATGCTAGCATTTTGGCTTTTTGTTCTGTTTTGGAGTAATGATGGATTTTGGAGTCTAGAATTATTTGCAGAGTGTTGCTTCCCAATTAGTTTAGCTTTTCAAAGGTGAGATGAGTAGCAATTGGACTAACTTCCAATGCAGAAAATGAGGTTGGATATCAAGAAAACCTTCCTCCTAGTACTGCTAGCTGATGTTAAGGGAAGTGGTGGAATCTGATAGTGGGAAATTTCTAAAATGGGTTTAAACCTCTCAGCAAACTTTTTTTTTTTTTTTTTTTTTCTAGACATCAGCTTAAAAAAAGGCAAGGGAAACCATGAGATTTATAGGAAAGCTTTTCTAATGAGACACCAGGCCCCCTTGCAGCCAGGACACTGATACTGGTAAAACTGATAATGACCTGAGAACTCTTTGTGGCTGTGGTTAATTACACTGATGGGCCTTTTGTCTTTAGGGTGAGCACCTGGGGAGTTTGCTTAAATCCATGATTTTCCTCCAAGGAAATCCCTAGTGCAGCCTGGATCGAAGTTGTTGCACTCTGGGGCTGTTGCCTGTCCTTCAGGAGAAACAGTTCTGGAGTGAGAGCTTGTTAAAAGCAGCTGTTAACAGTGTGATTTGTCCTCAGGTTAAGGAGAGTCTTGGTGTCTCTTCCCTGTTCTCAGGGTTTCTTTTGGTCCTTGTGTCTCTTCCCTGTCCTCTGCCTTCTGTAGCCCCTGTGTCTTCTCACCACCTTCCTGGTGCAGATCCCATCCTTCTACCCTGAGTACAGAGCCCTGGCCAAGCTAAGCACCACTTAGTGCTGTGCTGTGTCATGATGGAGAGTTCACCACTGTAGTACTGTGTCCCTTCAAACCTCTGTCACTAATGGAGAACTCGCTGGGCCCAAGTCCTCTAATATAGAGGTAGCAATGTAATTTTTATGCTGCCCAAGTCTCAGAAGCATCAGCTTGGGCAGGCTTGAACATGGCTGGGTCTCTCTTTTGGATTGGGGAGATGGAGAATAGCACAAACTAGTGAGTTCAGAAGCACTTTCTGTTGAAAGTCACTAAACACTAAAAAACTTTTTTTGAATATGAACACCTTTCCTGTCAAATAACTGCTGTTCCCGTGCCAAGTAATTGACTGGGGGAACCTTATATCACAGTTTGTCACCGTGACATTAGTGCTAGTGGAGTAACACTTGCATTCATACTCTTCCAGAGAAATAATTTCTAGTTCCCATAGTGATTTCCTCAGAATACCCATCAAATTCCAGCAATGTTAGTCCTTTCTTGCTGCTTAATAAGTAGCTTAAAATGGTTGATTTGTGTCTGAAGAACCATGAACATTTTTAATAAACTTGGAAATCCAGTGAAGTCTAAGCAAAGTTGGACTAATTTTTAGGTCCTTAGCAATTTGCATGTCAGTTCTGAGTCTTTGCTCTTATATTCTTGTCACCTTCCAGCTTTTAGTGCAGTCACTGTAACATAAGTGTGTCCCTGTGCCCTCAGCTGTTCTTTCCAAGGCATTTTCCTCCTCTTTCCAAGGCTGCTCCTTGCCTTTGCAGCTCAATTCTGTTACAGTTTGTGCTGGTGCAGAGGAATATTCAAAATAACCCTGCTATTTCCTTACCCTTTCAAGCATGTCATGACTTCTCGGGTAGGTCCAGCTCTTCCATTTTTCAGTCTCCTGACTGCCCTTGCAAGCAGCTAGAAAATCCAAATTTGTTTTAATTCATTAAATATTAATTCACTGTTTTTTTTTTTAAATCAAATTTCTTAATACAGTTTGTCTCTCGGTTCCTTCCTAGACAAAAGGAGACTGCCACTTAGCAAAGGGGCACTGACTTTGTGTGTGAAGATGTGGTTTAAGCTCTTCAGAACTCATTAAATAATTAACATCTTTCAATGACAGTCAAGTCGGAGCTAATTACCGTAAATCTGCAGTGCTGCCCTTGCAGAATGGCACAAAGCAGCCAGGCTGTTGTGTGTGCTGCCTTGTTTAGAGCTTTTCCTTGTTCCTTTGGGTCGTCTGGGCAGCTGTCGCTCAGGAATGGGAAGGCCGAGATGTTTCTTCATGGGGGTCTTCAATTTTGACCTAATGAAAAAAACACTTGCAACATTAAGGTTGATTGTCTAGCAAGCTAAACCTGTTACTGCCTGAAATGAGTCTGCAGTAACATGAAGCTGAGAGCTTTTCTGCCAGTGCGTGGCTCCTGCTAGCTAATTACAATGTTGTTGACTTTCATAGCAAGCTTACACAGCAATTAGGGATGCAGTGTCTGATGATGCTTCCATCCTCTTGGGGATTTCTGCTTGATGTGGGAAGATCTCACTAGATCTTTGCTGATGATGCCTGTTCTTTCTTGATCCAGTTAGATTCTCAGTGTAGATGTGTTGCAGAATGAGCCATTTGGAGTGAAACACTTGAGCAGTCTTGTCAGTGGAACCCCCAAGTAAGTGGGTAGGACTGGGAATGAGGGGGTTGTTGGAGCTGTTATTGGGTCTCTGGAAGTATTCTGCAGCCCAAGGGATTGATGTAGATGATATAAAAGGTACATTTTTTTTCTTCTCCCCATGGAGACAACTGTGAGTCTCCATTTAAGAGGCAGAATTGCATATTTTTCGGGAAGAAAAAGCTGCAACAAAAAGCATTTTTGCTGTGCCTGTGTACTGCATCTCCCAGACCACATTTAAAAAGATGGTTTAAGAGCACGGAGGAAGGAGTAAAGCAAAATGTGTTGTTCTGCCTTCACTGGACTTTGTGTGATCATAGTCACAAGGCCAGGGTGCCTCTACCTTCCTCCTGCTCATCCGTATCCCAAGTGCAGCAGCTCCAATACAGGGCTTTGCCCACATGCCCTCTGTGCTGTACGCGATGCTGAAACCCTTTCTCTGTTATGTTTAGCATTGGTAAATATATAAATATTGTGTATTTATATACACACATACAATCTTCTAAAATTGGAAACCTTTCTACATAAGGTTGCTGAGTGTGTTTTCTGCCTAACAAGTGTTGTATATGATGAGGAACTGCAGGATAAACAGTTTAGGTTGGAGTAAACGAGTGATCTATCTGTCTTAATTTTTATTATGCAGATCTTTCAGGTAAAAAATCCAGATTAATAAAACTTCATTTCTAAAAGAAATTTAGAATAGAGCCTCTGTGTCCTGGACAAGTGGTGATTTAAAGCAGCAGAAGTGCACTGAATTGGGAGTGTTTAGCAAAAATCTGTGTGTGCATGTGTCAAAATTAGACCCCAAGTATTTTCACTATTCTAGAGATGAACACTATAAAAACTGGGTAATGTTTTTGATGAGGAATTTCAGCTTACTTACTAAGCTGGAATTTCTTAATGTGGATTTGTTTGCTGCTGGGAAGCCTTCATGTATCTTGTATTGAAAAAAGGAACCATGTTTTTTTACTATCTTGTGTTGGATTTGCACTTGGATGCCTGGGCTTCTCTCCAGAAATGTCTTAGAAGGGGGGAACAGCCATGCTGCGTCAGTTCCATCTCCTTCATTGTGCTCTATGCAACTACTGCTAAAAGCAGCTACCTGAGAAAGAGCAGGAGATAAAACCGTGTTACGGTGTGTCCCTGGTGCTGTCTCCTTGCTGAGGACCTTGGCATCCAGGTGTGGGGTCCCTGCATCTGACAGCCTTGATGGGCTCTTCTAGCTGAGGTTTGTCTGTTCACCCTTGAAGCAGCATCCCAGATTTGCAGCCCGTTCTTCAGATCTCAGCTCTGAATTTTGCATTTCAGCAGTTCCCAAATGCTCTTTTTAATTTGAACCCAGAGTAAATGAGACATCACTGCTGTGCACACTTAATGCTCCTCCATGGCTTCATGTTATGCCCTATATCAATAAGCCTTCTTATTGACCGAATGGAGAAGAAACTGTTGCTTGCCCTATAGCATAAATTTTTCACAGAGAAGGCAGCACAGTTAGGCACTTCAAACTCATTAAATAATTACCATGTTTTAACTGTAGTAAAAATCAGAGCTAATTACCAGTATCTGCTTAGTGAACCTTGCACAGCTGGGCAGGGAATCAAGGACACTGCTTATATTTGCTTATGCTACAAGCACTAATGATGATTTTAGAGGCCCAGCTTGGACTAACAAACCTTGAGGAAGATGCAGGGGTGGATGGTCTGGCAGCAAGCTGGGTCCAGCAGCTTGGACTGCAGGAGCGCTCTACAAGCTTAAACTGCATTTTTATAGTGGTCTTGGGCTGCTATCAGCTCTTTCACTATTTCTTCCTCAGGAAACAAAGGACAGGTCCAGTGTCCTCTAGAGTCCCCCCCCAAAAGCTTAATTGAGCTTGTCTTGACACAGCAGCAGCTGCAAGTGGCCATCACGATCTGACCTGCATCTGCCTATGCAGAACATGAGCTTTAGTGAGTCTTGTCTAGGAGGAGCTGGAAAGCATGAAGAGAAACCTGCCAGGAGGGCAGGGAGAGCCCCTCAGGTGGATGCAAAGAGGAAAAACCCCAGTCTGACTGCTCTGGTGTTGAGCAGCGATGTGGCAAGTAGGGATGAGCAGGGAATCCTCATGGCAAGGGTCACGGCACAGCATGGTCTCAAGTTTTATACCTGGAAGGATGTCCTGGAGATGCATGCCCTGGGGGGCTTTATTTACATGAGTGTCTATAAATAAATATTGCATGGTGGCAGGTGCTTGAAGCACCTACTGCAGTTTCCTCACTGACTTGTGTGGGTGTTTGGGGGTTTCTGACCTTGTTGCTTTTGGGGCAATGTGGGAACATAGAAGAGGTAGTTTTGCCAGGCTCTACATCCATGTGCCGAGGAGGATGCTCAATCCATTTGGGATGGGATCCTGTTAGTGTTCTCCTTGTGGTAATATCAGCATTGCATGCTTGGGGTGAGATGACCTGGCCTAATAATGCCGACTGCCCTGGGAATGCTTGTGTTGCAGCCCCAAACAGTACAGATCTGCTTTCCTTGGGAATTTGTCCTCATGGCTGCAGGTGGGAGTCATGACAGTGGTGCTGCTGCTGGCTTCCCCTGCAGTGGGGCCAGTGTCACCAGTGCAAGGTCTGTGGGTAATAATGTTTCAGGTGCCACTTCTGGGGGGTTTCAGTAGGAGCCATCTCATGTGCCAGTCCCCAGTGTGAACCAAAGGTCTTTGGGAGGCACAGAGGATGTCAAGGCAGGATGCTGCAAGCACCTTGACTGTTTCCAAGCTGTCAACAGGCTTGGAAGACCAAAAACACTGGGTTGGGAAGGGGGAGGGGAAGCAAAACCTTGTGTTCCTGATTCTCCTGCCCAGCAAGTTACCTTTTGCTGGTCCAGACAGATGAGCTGTGATGAGAACTCCTCAAAGTTGTTGCATGGGGCCCTAAACCCCTCCAGAGCCTCTGTACACTGTCCCACATGCAGTAAATGGCCTTGCTCCCCTCTGGGATGAGCAAGGGGAGGCCAGGTGCCCTCCTTGGTGCCCCTGACCAAGGCTTCTCCTCAAACGCAGCCGGGCTGCAGCTGCATCGAGAGCGTCTTAGGAACTCATTAAAGGCAGCGGAGAAGGGAAGAGGCCGAGGGCTGTAGCTCTACACGTGAGAATTGATTTTGTCCATTGTCCAGCCCCGGGCAAAGGACCAAGCTCATCACTTCAGGTTGAGAAGGGAGACTAATTCTCTGTCTCGGGGAAAGCACAAGAGCTCAGTGAAAGGTCACTGAGGGATCAGTGCTGTCATGAAGAGATCTTTTTTTTTTTTTTTTTTTTGCTGTCTTTGCTGGCAGGGGAAGTGGACCTGGGCTGCTCATCTGTATCCTTCTCCTCCAGCAATACTGCCGGGGCAAGCAGAATAGGGCTGTGAGGAAAAAACAGGTTGTTTTCTAAGGAAGAAGCCCTGTGGGATCATTCCTCAGGGATTTGCTTGAACGGGGGTGGGATTTACAGGTTAAATTCCCTCAGCATCCTTGGGTAGACCCCTCTGCTGCTCCTGGGAGAAGCCCTGGAAGGTGCCCCGAGGCCTTGGTTCTCCCCCAGTCAGGTACTGTGCATGGTGGGATATTTTCCCTTCATGACCCTTTGCAAACGCAGGTGCAATAAATTTCATTGTCTCCCTTCTCAGGAAGCCTTGAAAAAGGAGAGGATGCTTGGCTGCAGTCAGGTACTAGAAATTCATAGAACTGTGAGGGTTGTTCATGGCTTTTGGTCTGGTGGCAGAAAGTCTTTGGCTGAAGAGGAGAACCTTGGTTGTAGTGATAGGAATTTCCAAGAGGTTTTTAGTGCTGGTGCTTTGGTTTTAGCTAAATCTGAGTGTGCCCCTAGCTCCTATGTTCCTTCTTTCTTCCCCTTCCTGCCCCCCATCTTCTATCCTTCAGTTGTGAGCAACCGGCAAGCTCCATTTGACTCAAAGTACTTTGAAGTTTTGCTTTGCAGTTTCCAAATCCTTTTGTTCAACTGTTTATTATTATTTTCTCTGATGCTTGTTAATTTTTTTAGGAGGGGGGAAAAAAAGCCAGTGTGAACTGTTCTTCTAGCAAATGTCACTGGGGGAGCACTTTTTCTGTTTTTCCTAGGAAAGTGAAGTCTGTACTAGTGTACATCCTTCCCACCACCATGGCAGTGCTTGCTTTTTTTTTTTTTTTTTTTTTTTTTTTTTTCCGCAGAACTATTAAAGGATGTTACAGAAGCATTTGGGGCCTGTTGGGGCAGTTTGCTCGACTGGGCACCAACCTATCAGAAGTCGCAGCTTATTGTTTGATTTTTATTTGTTTTTTTTTTTTAATTTTTATTTTCTTTTAAATCAACCTATCTTGTGGGCTGTTAAACAGCTCATGGGTAGAAAACCCCAAGAAGATGGGGAAGGTGCCCATGACATGCACCATGAGGGACAGTAAGCTGTGGGCAACTGCCATCTGCTTTCTGGTTGCAAGACTGTGTTTTGAGCTGTGATGGGCACAGAACATATCTTCACTCTTCAGTCAAAGGGGAATTTGACCCAGTTACAGTTATTACACCAGACTCAGTTTTTCACTGTCCCTGCTATTTAGAAAGCATAAAGTCCATTGACTTCCATGATCGAGAATATTTCATGGCCCTCTGGGTGCATGCATATTTGATGTAAATATTGTTTATAGAGTGGCTTTTCTTTGTTGCAATCTGGTATCTTTGGGCTAGCTAATAAATAACCCTGGAAATGAAAGTGATCTATCCTACAGAGACATATAGGTGTGTGTGGTGCTAAGCTGAAGAGCAGACCCCCAGAAAACACTGGGTCCAGGTGCAGCTTAAGAAGTTTCCTCATCATGGGCAAACATGGGATTTGCAAAGAAGGGAAAATCTTTGTCAATATGTATAATGTGCATTGAAAAAGTATAAACTGCCACAATTTATAAAATGAACAGAAGGTTAAATCTGTGTAGTGATGGGGAATAGAAGACTCTGTGAAATTAAGGTTGACATTTGTTTTTAGCTTGGGTTTTCTGCCTTAATTCTGTCTCATCATGCTCCAAATTAAGGAGTTATTGACTTAGGCTTCTAAGGCTTGAGATACTTGTCCAGGAATTAATTTTTGTCTTAAGTTCAATCTGTATATTTGAACTGTCACACTTCTGACAGGCTTATGGTTTTGACAGCTTTTCTGTAGAAAGTGCAGCCTAAGGAGTCATTGGCAGGGGTGGATCAACACTCCTTGTATTTGTGAGTCTGGGGGTTGTAGAGGTAGGAAGAGCCCAGGAGTTGGGTTTCTACCCTTTTAGAAGTGACCCAACCCCATGTCCATTGAACTGGCCCGATGCCTGGCCAGGTGAGGATGTGATTGCACAGTGCTGGTAAGAGCTACTTCAAATGAGCTGGTCCTGGGTAATCAGGCAATTCATTAAAAAACAGCCTGTTTGCCACCAGAAATTGAGAGGCTGGGATCTGTTGACTAAATTAAGCACAACTAGTAATTTGATTAGACAAGCAATTATGGGGAATTAAAAACAAACAGAAAATGAGGCAGCTTCAAGTGAGGGAGAGATTTAAGGCCATGAGGAAGAATTTTTATTGTTTAAGCCTCACTGAAAAAGAAAATGAGACCATTTTAAAGAGCATGAACAGAACACAATGTAATAGTGCAAGAAAAAAATTTGAGGACCTGATTGGTACAGCCCCATGCTGTCCAGGAGTAGTGACTTTTTTTTTTTCCTTAACATGGGAGAGTAGGTCAAATAACCTCAAAATTCTTTAGTTTGTGTTACTGTAGGTTATATGTTTATGTCATACCCAGGGGCGTTGGGGTTTAATTTTTTCACCTAGAAAACTCCTTTGAATTCAAAACACCTTTTTAAAAAGCATTTGCTTGGAGGTGCCTCTCTAGTGAGAGGAGTGACACGTTGGCACTCAGTGGCCTCGCAGCTCAACCCTTTCCCCCTTTTGCCCTTGGTGGGCTCTGAACCAAAGCGCTGCGACGTTTCCTTAATGCGCGGCCTGGGTGTTTTCATGTGATGCTGACGGCAAGCCTTGAACTGTCCTCCCCGGCTAATTGCTCCTGAAATCCTCGTGACAGGGGAAGTGCTCCCAAAGACCTGGAGGGGAATGGCCTTCACCTTGGGAAGCCAAAGGTGCTGGCAGTGGGATTGCTTGTTCATTAGGCAAATCCTGGGTTTCCTTTAATCGGGATGGGCTCTTTGGATGCCTAGGAGCAGTTCTGATCACTGTGCTGCGGGAGGCTTGATTTCAGGTCCTTATGCCCTTGACTTCCTACCAGGAAGGGGGCCTGGAGGTTGGGAATGCGGCCACAAAACCTCTCCAGGGCTCAGGTCTGCTGGGGAACCAGTGAAGACCTAGGGCAGAGGAATGTACTGAGTGGTCCCTAGGTTACTGCATTGGCCTTCTGCTGGGTCTGGGGATGCACTGGGAACCACCTGGCTTGCTTGGAGAAGGGGACAAGGCCATCTGACCCACCATCTCCCATGTCAATGTATTCGTGCTAACATGTTCCTGCCTGGTCTTATGAGAGAGTGCCCTGCAAAGGGCCCTTTCTGCAAGTTAATGTACATAAGTGGACACTTTCTACTGAAAACTTGGACCATTTACTCTTACCGCAACTGAAAAAGCCATGCAGAGTTTCTGTGGATATTAATTTGCATATGGGTTGGATTAATTTTCACGTAAAAGTGTGTTTGTGACACAAGTCAAAGCAAGTGGATTTTTGAGAAACCTGGACAATTAGTGAATGTCGATGCCAAATGTCCCAGGGCCTTGATTACTGCAGGAACTCATTAGTGTTCAGATCTTCAAATAGTGATAAAAGGGAAGGTGAAGAGAAGTTGCATAAAGGGGACCAAACAACCTCAGAAATGGGGAAAATGCATAAAAAGACAGACTTATGTACACTGCATGTGAGAAGAAAACTGAGCTCTCGGAGATGATGGTCAGGATATCAGAATTCCATTTAGAAGATTATAATTCCCTTTCTTCTGAAGGGAAAAGCTTCTTTAGAAAACATAATTGACTGTTCCTGACTCACTCCTAGCTATTTTTACATTAAAATGCTTTTTGCAGAGCTTGCGGGGAAAGACAAGAAATCCTAACAGTTTTCCGACAACTGTTGGAACTCCGTGTTGACACATGGAGGATATGTTTTCCAAATTGAAGCTGTGTGTGCTCTCAGCTTGCTATTTATTGCGATCCCAGTACACAGTTCTGCATGGCTTATATTTAGCTTGTCGCTTCAGGACAACTAGAGCTGCTCAGACAACAAAGGTTTGTAGCTTCCTATGATCAAAAGCCACCCCAAACATGTTCTCCTCTTCCCTTTTATGAGAATGCAGCAGATCTCACTGAGGTAACGGGTAAGGAGAGGCCAAAGTTCAGGTGAGAAAAGCAAAAGAAAGACAGTCCAAGTTACCAGTTTTACCCCTAGTATTTCATTACTTTCTGAAGTACTAATGTTATCCTAACCAAGGGCTTGACTCTGATAGTATTTCTGATGTTGACATTGACCATGGCCACTGCAGAATTAGTGTGCTTGGAGTAAGGGGCTGCTCAAGCAGCACATAACCACAGCCCCCTGAGTTGTGTGACACCAGATTCCCTCTTGTTGCCTTCCCTATGTGGACTTAGCGGGTGGGTTTACAGTTGGACTTGATCTTGAGGGTCTTCTCCAACCATAGTGGTTCTGATGGTCCCATGCTTTAGGGGTTATTAAGGCTTTGACCCATAGTTTGTTGGTGCAGATGGCCCCCAAAAGTCTTTCCAGCTGGTAGCTGGAATTTTGCCAGCTGATACCAAATAAACTGAAGACCCAATTTTGCCCTGTTTTGGGCATGACCTATGCTTTGACCTAATCAAGCTGAGGACTAATTGCCCTTAGTGCTGGTGCATCTGGTCAGCGTTTTTTTTTTTTTTTTTTTTTTTTTAAACTACCTGTGACAGAGCCAGGTAATTACAGCCTTGTCCTTGAAAATAACTAGCAGAGAGATGTGTGTCTGGCACGAGCACAATTAATTCCTCTTTTTTTGGTCAAAGATGGCGTGTTTTGTCCCCATGTATGTTTTGTCATGTGCTTAAAACCTGGAAAACAGCACTAAATACTGAGGAACTAGCAGCAATGATAACATTATTACTGTTGAACTGTAGCCTATGTATATAGGAGCTGTTTTGTTCTGTGTGGTACAAAAGTGATTTGAGAAGATGTATTATCCCCCAAAGATGGTACAAGGATAAAAAGAAAATAACATGAATGCATTAACAGCATTTATAACCTTGCTTGTGTGTGACTTTGTGGAACTTGCTGCAATGTAAATGGTCAGAAACCTCTTTCTGTGTGGGTAGGGGAAGCATCAGGGTCAGACTGGGCTATCCCTAATTCAGAGGAAGGAGGGTCTGGCATGCTGAGGCCAAGGGGAGTTATAACAAGGAACTGTGCCATCCATAGTAGGATGAGCCTTTATCCATATATCCATCTTAACCCGGTGCCTTGGATGTGTATGTTCATGCAATATTGTACTTTTAGGTATATCTTGATTTGAGTTCATAAAATCAGAAAAATAGCAGTGAGCATCGAATTCATAAAGCCCCAAAAAGTTGGTGTTCCTAAAGCTTCACATTACACATTTAATCTTAGTGCTGCTGCTATTCCCTATGCTCAAAGTATTAAACTCTTTTTTTTGGCAGCACCTCATCTTCCAGCATAAAAAAGGCTTTTAAGGATTCCCATGCTGCATGCTATGTTAAAATACATCATAAAAGACCCAGGACTTGGCAGCCCCTGGCACAGGAACTGCAGGGGCGTTTGCCCTGTAAATGCAGCATTGTTTTTTGTTGGCAGGGGAGATAACCTTGGGTTTGGGGGTTCAAGCACTTCTCTGCTGCACGTAGCTGCATCTCTAGAGATGGCATTGGTGATGTGGTTTGAATCTTCTGTAATAAAGGTAGATAAAGATCTGAAAACCACTGGAAGTTGTAGTGCCAAGGAAAACTTTGAAAGCTGTTGGGGTGGGGGCAACATGTTTCTGTATATGCAGCTTATTTCACTTTGCATTGCTCTCTGCTTCTGCAGCACTATAGTTAGATGTACTCCAAGGATTTTTTTATTTATTTATTTTGTTTGTATGTTTTTACCCCCTCTCTGGTTCTCTGGCCCTTTGATGAATACTTCATACTGTGAAGTACAATAGTGGCCTCTCAATTCAAAGATAAGCTGCGCAGGTCCTGCTGCCTGGAAACAAACACAACACAACCCAAGTTGCATTGAGTAGAGCCAGCTGGAAAGTTTCTAACTCTGAACTGGAAAATGCTGATGTTTCACAATGAAAATGTCTTGTAGATAAATGCTGCCTTTGCCCAGACTCCCAGGTGGTAATTATTAAGACTTACTAACAAAATGCTGCATCTCAGAAAGGTCCAACCGTTTGTCTTCTAGTCTGGACTTTGACTCTGTAACCTAAACAGACTTTCCTATTGCCAGCTCTGATCTTAATATGAGGTAAAGCATACAGTAAGTAGAAAACACTTTTGTATAACTTATTTGTGAGAGCTTTAGAAGTCTTGTCTTTACCCAAAGACAATGCACAACTTGTAGATCTTAGCATCTCCCATAGATGTTGCCATCTGAGATGAATAGCAAAGCAGCAGAGATGCTGGAGGAGAAAAGAGGAAATATGGGGGCTGCCAGCTAGAAACACAAGCTCCTAAAACAGCCAGGAGCTTTCCTGAAGCACTGGGGTCCTAATCAAATGAGAAATAATGTGCCAGTGTCTTTATTAAATGTAAATTCTGATTTATTGCCTGAGTTGGAAGGCATTGCCATGGGATTCTCTGTGTGCTTTAATGAATTTTTGTGTTATTTTACTTGTTATCCTTTTAGTGCACTGATTTTTTTTTTTTATTTAAAATGCCTGAACTTTAATCAAGGAGCTATTTTAACCTCCCCCTGCCTCTGCTTTGACTCGATTATCTTTATTTGTCTCCTACTGTAAGTAGCAGTGCTGTATCAGAGCCAGCTGAGGGCTGGTGAGGGCCTGTCCAGGTGCTTTGTTCTCTCCTTTGCCCTAGGGATGAGGCTGCTGGAGCTGCTACAGGTTGTTCTTGGCACCAAAGTGCCCAGGTTCGTGCTGCTGTTTCTGCTGTCACTTCTCCCTCCCTGGACCAGGTGTGGGGAAGCAGAGAGCAAAGGGCCTGAGGTGGTCCCAAGGTGCAGGGGTCTCAGGGCTGGGTTAAGAACTGAAACTCAAACTCTGTCCCAGCTGATTCCTCCTGTGAAGCTGCAGACCAGCGTCTCGGAATATATCCCAAATACACTCCGAACTGGAGTATTTAGTGATTAAACTCTGGGGCTAATTGGATTGTTTAATCACCAGGGTAGCCATCTAATTCCAGCAGGCTTGAGTAACTCTGTTTAGAGAAAACAAATGGAAGATGCTCCTGTTGTGCTAAAAATGTCAGAAATGACTTTCTTACTGGAGGAAGAACATGCTTATTTACAGGGTTTTACAGCTCTACCCTTTGCTTCATTACTGAAGGGCAAAGGGTTTCTTTGGGGAAGAAAACACCTAATTCCTTATCTGGTTCTCCCTTATGGAGCTAAAACGCTCCACTCGCATGCAGGTAAGGGCTAATACTCATTGTGCCCTGCACTGTCTCCCCATCCGTGGCAGCTGAGGCTTCTCCTGTACAACCCATGGGATGTGACTCCATGTCTGCACCTGAGTGTACGGAAGCCTTTAGCTTGTTAGGCTCCTGTGCTTATTTTTCCTCTGATACACATCCATCCATGTAAATGGATCCTGTTATAACTGGAAACCACCAGCAGGCTCTGTGTGTTGGAAGCGCCCCAAAGCAGGACTGTCTTCTCTTCTCCCCATCAGCAATGGGGTAAGACCAGGACTTAATATTTAACAGGAGTGGCCAGTCTATCTTCTATGTCTGCAGCCTTCTGGATATGCCCTGTATTAATGTGAATGCCTGTAAAATCCAGTGTGGTGGTGGAGGTGAGATGTGAAGTGGTGGAGAACAGATAGGGCTTTCCCTTTATTATGTATTTTTTTCCTTAAGTGGGCAAGCCACGAACACATGGAAGCATTGGTTATGCTGAGAGCCATCTGGATTACAGAATTGTACCTTAAAAAGATGAAATGGGAAAAGGGTTTCACCAGGTGAAATGGTCTGTGTTCCTCAATCTGTTTTATAGGTGGGAAACTGAGGCAGGGAGCCCTTCCAGCCCCAGACGAAGCTGCTTTCTTCATGCACCCCGGTACATTGTCCCCAATAGCACCATGCTGTTGCTGTAGGTGGCCCCAGGGCCCTGCTCAGTGATATGTGTGTGTGTTGATAGCTGAGTATATTAGAGGCAAAATGAACTCTGGACTCCAGGTTTCCAGTGTGGCTGCTGAAATGCCAAACCACCCTTCCCTGCTCTGTTTCTGGGCAGGAGCCTGGGTTTCTGCCATCTGATACCCCTTTGAAACTCCTGAAAGCAGCATCCTTTTTGCTCTGCTCAGGAATTAAATCCCCAAATTCATCACCCTTGGCACTAATTGTTGGGTGTTTTTTATCTCTTTCAGCAGAGAGACCAGAGATCCAAACAGGCTCTATAGATGGAATTCCCTTTTGGTTGTCGTGTTAATTTAAAAATGATTATAAAATTAATTATGTCTTATATTACTATCTCATTAAGTTTCAGTAATAAAAGAAAATGAAGAAGGTTGCTCAGCAGAAATGTGAGTACTTTTCTGCAAAGGTAATAATCCAGCTGTCCTTGAAGTGTTGTTCTCAATAACTAACTGTTACTTGGTGTTGCTGTTTCCCTGCACACATACATTTTGGGATTTAAAATAAAAATCTAAATATAATAACTGCTGCTGTGAAGTGACAACTCTCCAAATTGTCCAAGGCATTTTTTTCTGTGCTATTTAAGCTACATTGAAGGCATCCAGCAAACAACTAGTCTTTGTTTCAAGCATGTAAACGAGTCCATTAACTTCGCAGTTCTCCAAAATTGGCTACGGGAGGCAGTGCAGATGGATGGATGGAGCGGTTGGATGTGTTGGGAAGACTTGGAGCTCTGGTCTCAGCTCTCTGCCACTGACTGACCTTCTTGTAGGGCCTTCAGTAAGAAGTTGTTGACTTCAGCAGATATTTTTCCATGTTCTGAGCTGTGGTTCTGGATTTCTCCTAGACACTACTGTTTTTTTTTCTATGTAAAAACCTGATTCAAGCCATTTTCCACTACCTCTCTTGTAGTGGTTGGTTTGTAGTGACGTCTGGGAATGAGGGGTTTATAGCTAAATGCATTATGGCTGGTTGCAAAAGTAAGAAGATCCCTGGGTGACAATTGTAGGCACTGGATAAGTAGACTAGATTATCTGAATTAATGTGAAATTGATTATTTTGGGATGGGTCTGGTGATTCACTTTTCTGCAATCCATCCACCATACCTATCAAAAAAGCCTCCTAAAGAGGCAAGCAGTGGAGAGAGGCAGGAAGGGAGGAACGGATGTCTGCAATGTGCGCTTTCCTTCACTCACAAGAGCTTTCTCCATTGCCCTCCTTTTTTTCACTGTTGTCTGCCTGGTGCAAGGTTTTCCGTGCAGAAATACATGGGATAGTGAGAATTAGGCATTAGGTGCCAACCAGTGGGCTAAAAAGGATTAATTTGCACATGTCTCTCATAAATATGATATCAGATGAGGGCATGTTGCAAACCGCTACCTGGCATGTTAGCAAATGCCCCCCCTTGCTCTTGGGACAATATTCTGCCTCCAGATTTGACTTGTGTAAGGAGACCCCAGCAGCGAGACTCTCATAAATCATGGCCTGAGTTTCAGCATTGACTCATTTTGCTCTTGAGATCTGGCATAGCAAGGCTGATAACCCTGTAAAGGTTATACCACCAATGGGCTTCATTGTGCTGCCTTTGGAAAAAGGGGATTAACTTTGTGGCTCTGGAGTTTCTTTGTTTTTCAGTGTTTTGACTTCATAAGAAGAATGTGAACAGTACAATCTTGGTCTCCCTTCTGCACGTTTCACTGCAGATTATGTGATTTTTAGGAGTGGTTACACTTAGCATTGCAATGACTTTCTGCAAAACGCTTAGTGTTTCATACCCAGCTGCTCTTAAACCAACCAAAACTGATTGTTGTCTTAAACCAATTTGCTCTTGGA